>ML778726.1:1599965-1645957 GCA_009831015.1 Picea engelmannii | reverse complement strand
AGCCCAGTAATTTTTATGCTTGATCTTTGACTCATTGTGTCTTGTATTTAGCAAGGATTACTTCCTTGGGCCTCTTGAACTCATCTTCTACAAAATACATTGGATTGAAACCCAACATGTAGAAAAAAAAACCTTAGGACAATGTTTCAACCTTTAAACAATTCTTATCTTACCATCTGAATATTGCAAGAACTGCAATAATTCTGTCAAAAAAATCAAAGACTGAATGATGTCATATGCTCCCGAGCCCCATTGTTACATGTACAGATCAAAATAAAAGCAACAATGACTTGGGATCAAGTCAATTGTACAGAATGTGAACCATGATTAGAACTGTGTCACAAAAATACCTATGAATATCGCTACCATTCCAAAAATTTCTTCACAAAATACCGCAAATCAAATGGTGGATCCTCATATTGTGAAGCAAAGGCTTCTTGATTCCCTTCGTCTCCTTGATGAGCGGTATGTGTGGTGTTGAGAGTGTGGTTTAAACCCACACCCTTTCAACATTCATTTTCTCCAATTATCGCATGAGCAAGAGTTCTTATATGAAACAAGATATATAAAACTCGATCAATACTTGTGTATGTCGCCCAGAAATTGTGTTTCTCTGTCCCATAAATCAGAACTAAGGCAAGATGTAGAAGACAAGGAAACCAACAATTAAACAATATCAAGTGATTTCAATGGTTTCACGAGCAATTATACTCATGTATAATTATATTTGTATTTCTATGGCACCATATTCAAGTATATTAAAATATTTTGTCATGGAAAACGTATCTTATGTATCACCGAAATTCTTGTGTTTTACGAGTGATCCCTTCATTCCGTGTACATGTTAGATTAGTTCAGTGGACATACTGTATCGGTTTCTCTCTAGTGTGGAGTTGCATCTATTCAGCGACCATAAGTCAAGATCGTTGAGAGTTGGTAAGAAGAGTTAAAATCCTAGATCGTCTTGCATTGCATCAATGCCCATATCTTCATATGTGCAAGCTTCACGTGATCCTCTCAGCCTACAAGAAGAATGATACTCCAAGATTGATGCTTCTAATATCCTCCATTTGGTTCCAGTGATGATAGTAGCAACACCATCATGAGCTAAGGTGGGTAGTCGAAAAACAATAAGTGACATTTGTGTATCAGTATGGCAAAATGCTAGAATATTTTTGTAAGTGCCTTTCCATCAACCAATGGGTGGAAATGAGAAATATGGGATACAGTTTACTCCATCAATCATCTGGATCTACACCATATTCTTCAAAGGCATCTGATTTTGATCAAAAGGGGTAGTTCGACCATGAGCAAGTAGGGTTTTCAATTTTCTTTCCACACAAAATGCCACTAGAATTCTTCATAATAAACATTTGAAACAATATTTCCATCGTCTACTATGGCACAACAATATTAAATGTAATTCAAATTTTATTTACCTTATCTTTACATGATAGCACGAGTATTTTCAACTACATCTTCATACAACAACATCGTGGTCTTTTATTGTTTGCAGTGTTCTTCCATGCAACTCTCACCCACTAGGAAAAAGGCAGCTCCAAGATTGTCTTCAGCACAAGATTCTTTAGTTCCATGAGCATCTCGAACAAAAATTCTACGAGCATCTTGAACAACAATTCCATGAGCATCTTGAGCAAACCTTCTATCCAAAATCAAATTTTCTAACTTGTCCTGGTTCAAGTCACGCGGCAATGGAACCAAAATGTTGTAGTATACGGAATCACATGGATGCATTCAAGAAGAGAGCACATTAGGGAAAACACATCAAGACACACACGATACTCAAGAAGTACTTTTGGGAAGGTTAACTAACCGCCTTTCCATTCCATCTTCATGAATATATATACATAGGAGAGATGGTTGGAGCGGTTGTACCCGCTCCAACTAATCCTTTGTTAAGTTCATTTATCCCCTATATACATTTACTTACATTAGTACATGTGTTAACATATTATCTTATGATAATGTCTATGTATAATATATGATGACTATTACAAGGGCCTAAGATTCCTGTCAACAACATCTTCTAACTATGTTCTTTTATCATGTTGATCACATCAAATAGTATCTTTTCCTTATGCATGTTATTAATTATATAGATACGAATGAAATGGAAACATGATGTTAATGAAAATTATTTTGGGAAATGACTTATATAAAGTGAAAAAAAAAATGAGGGAAATTGAATATATACAATTAATTTATGATTGCCTTTAATCAACTTCAATTTTTTCAAGTCATCAACCAAAATTGTCTTTAATGTTTTTTATTCAATCAAACCAAACCAGCCATCGGCCAAGTACTTATTAAACATGCACATCATGTTGTAACTAATCTTGCCTTTAGAAAACGATGGTTATTCAGCCAAATTAAGACAGTTTTTGGTGCATACAAGTCATCTCGATTAAATAGAAACGATAAAAATGAGAAAAGGAAATAAAATGTATGGGACTTGAGAGAATAACTTTATGTAAAGTGTAATTAATGAAGGATAGTGGGTTTATATAACAATCCTTATGATTCTCACCATTTTCTCTTTCATGCCATAAAAAATGTGAATATTCCCATGTAAACTAATAACATCCTGCCACAGGCGTACTTGTCTTAAACTATAACCATATGTAGATCTCAGTTTTATCAAACAAAAACATAATAGCATGGCCATGAAAGGAACCTTAATAATTTGAGAATTCATTTGTTATATATCTCATACATAACCATATTATAGCTTTGTTTCAATCACCCTTTGTTAACACCTCAATATGTTATGACTCACAACATCCTTAGTGTAATCATTCATATAGCTTATACCAAACAGGAACAATGATAATCGAGTCAAAATATTGTTGTATGCTTATCATGAAACTCGACCATATTATTGTTTAACCTAGAAGAAAATGCATCAACCAAAATATCAGCAGGTCGTGGACAGACATAAGAAAAACCAGAGCTCAACTAACAAAGACATTATGTGCATGAGTTTGAAAAGTATCGGTTCAAATCTCATAATTTGTTGTCTATAGAGAAGGATTTAGAAACCCACGGTTTCGATATGTGATTCCAAGTTTGAAATGAAGTCTTCAATATGTAAAATATTTTCCAAAATGCTTACAATTCTATGCCATGAGATGTTGACGATTGAAATGAAAAGGAGATAAGCGCATGCGACTCAGCAATCCAAGATTGAAGATTTAGAGCTAATTATCGAATTAGGGTTACAAAAACCATCACTTCTCTTAGACCCAATAAATCCAGGAATATGTGATCCAAAAACGATCATTTATTCCAAAACATTGTCATGAATATGACTTTACATTGGAATGGAATTCTAGACATGCCTTAAAATCATGCAAGTAATATATAGTGAATGGGTGCAGTTCAAAGTTCAGTTTTTTTATAGAGGAACCCCTTTAAATAGTTTAAAATGAAAAACCTTGGATATCCCAGGGTGTAAAAATAAATTTGGGTTTGGGTTTGACTCATATGAAAGCCAATGATCAACTCTCATAGGAGGACTTGAACATGAGTCAAGTAATAAAAACTCTAAGAATAATATATAAAAGAATGAGTAGCTCTCATGATGGCTAGGAAAACTAACTAGAAAAAGAGAACTTGAGTTCGAATCTCATTTGAATGTGAACCAGGAGTTGCCCACAATTATTTTTTATTTATGAACTAATGTGGAAAATGTGAAAATGGAGGATGCAAACAAAGCAAACGTTATTTTCTGTAGACAAGCATCTTTTTTTCTTTTCCTTTTAAGAAACGGTAAAGAAGGGATAAAATAGACATTTATGCAACATAATCATGTTATACCAAAGCCAATTATGACAATATTTGAGACAAATTTGCAGTAAAAGATGTAGAACAAACTGTGAAGTCATACCTTGTACAATGATGCCCTTTAAACCAGGATTGAAAGCCAAGTTTGTTACCAAAACGGATAGGTGTGAGGGTTTACACCAACAAAACTCAGGGCTCATTCTTTCAACCTCCAACAGTACAAATGACTTAAATCCAAGGTGAATGGAGAGTGATAGAGTGGAGGATTGTGGAGTAATTACCCACATCTCATTGCCTTAAATGCATGGCTAGTTTCGACAACATTACCAACTAATGTCTCATTAACATGTATGTCATGTCACCAATCCAAAACCCTCGTAGTATGTGGACTTGCCATTATATCAAATCAAATAAACCTCAAGCCTGTTGTTCATAACTCCAAAATAAATCATGCCATAAACTTATAAACCACATGTGATATGTACCAAAAATGTTTTTTTTCAAACCACATAAGTCATAACTTATCAAATCATTTCGCGACCAAACCATATTTGTAAGAAAACTATATCATTTATCTTAGGTGATAACCAATTGATTTCTTGTCAGTACCTTTAAATTTTGGCAACAACACCATTCCATTAGTCTCACATGTGCATCATTGACAATAATTAACAAAAAAAATATCATAGTAGAATATTTAGAGACAAAACAAACTTTCATATCAATTAGAGGATACTTACAAAAAAAATAAACGATAATGAAAAATATATTTAGAAATATATCGAAAAAATTCTACACACTAACATACAACATGATATATTGCATACATGTTGAAAGAAGTGAAGAAAATAAGAGAAGTAAAGTATTAAAAACATTTTCTTTTCCTACATAAATTTATATGACTTCGATTGAAAATTCATGGTTTTTCCAAGAGTAGTTTATAGTAACTAAGCATCCATATGTAGCGAATATAACCAAAGAATTGTGATGCATAATAATTTCTTTGGCTAAAATATTAAGAAAATCTATTATATATTCATGGAAAACATTTATATCTAGGCAAAAAGTGTAAATGTATGCATAACTATAATCATAAATTAGGCTACCACTTTTTTATTTTTAATGAAAATATGTAAAAATTTAGCCTAAATTTCTTCAAAAAAAATAAAATTTAGCCAAATTGGCGAAGATTCACTTAAAAAAACATTGGTACCAAATTTTGCAGTTGTATATAATATGTAGCTCGCAATCAAATACCAGCAAGTCACATATTACATACCTCATACCTTTGTCATGTATCAAATGCATTCAATGCGAGGTATTATAAAATTCAAATCATAACCCAAGAGCTTTAACACCATATAAAACCAATGAGATTCGTATATGAGTTAAGAACCATATAATTCCATAAATGTCATTTCTAATGGGTATTTGAATCATAAAACCTAGAATTTTTATAACATTTTATACCATGCAACCAAATCTTTGATACACATGATGATCGTTTATCAGGTTAGAGCTCACAACACAAGCGAACCTTAACATCCATCATAATATGTAACTCGTAATATTGTAGATAGAGCAATCGTGGTGTGCAATGCTTGCATGACTCAATGTTATTATACATGAGTTGTTCATTTGCAAGTACCTTTGAATATTCTGAACAATAATGCTTCTGGAAATCATCAAAATTGCCATGATATTAAATATTTGTTTTCATTCATACAAGTAAATATTTCAATATTAACCATATGCATGACTCAAATAACCATGAACCGATGATTGCAGAGGACAAAATCGAAAAGTACTATGTTGAGGAAAAGCTTTGGAGACCAATTCTTTTGCATTTAACCTTTGGGGACCCCACCTATTAGTTATATAGTAGTTATAATAATAGGCCTCACAATAATTTGTGAGATTTTAATATAGGTGACGAAAATTTGAGTCAACATCTGGCAATTCCACAGGGAAGTCTGCTTATAGCAGGCTTATAACTCAAAAATTTTTGGTTATTGTTTTGAAGCTGAAAGTTAGTTTTGTTGGTGTCTTCTCTTTCTCAAATATTTCATAAAAAAAAATTGATGTGCTCTTGAAATGATCCACTAATGGAGGGAATCATGGGAAATAAGAAAGAGGGAACGGTTGAAATCATCAACTTTAAACAAGACAACTATAGGTACAACAAAAACTATGTAAGTAGTGTTGTGGACCAAGAGCCATTCATTCAACTTTGTTGTTGTTTTATAACATATTAAAGAAAATTTTGCAAATAAAAATCAGACCAACAACTTCCATTGATCTAGTTTGAATCAAAAAGTGAAAACCCAAACAACAAAAATTAAATCTAAAGGCAACAAAAGCAACAAAACTGCACAAGCACAAAACCAGAATATATATACATGAAACAATGAAGATTGTAAAATCAGTCAAGTTCAACATAGTGTTTTAGATGTGAAGCATTAGTCATATAAGAAAATAATCGCCCATGTATCTTTCAACAAATATGAATTATTACCGATAATAGAGGCGATTATGTAAGGACCCAACCAAAGCTTCTGAAATTTAGAATGCTTACCTCTGTTTGCATGAGCAAAATCCCAAAGCAATATTTTTTCATCAATTGCAAAAGTAGTTGATCTAGATTTCTTGTCAAAATACTTTTTGATAGATTGTTGTCTCTTTTTTAGATTTTTGAGAGCATAACTCCTTTATTCCTCAATAGCAAACAAATCATTTGTCCTCTTAGGGATGTTTGTAGAATTCAATTCTTCAACCCACAAAGCTAATCTAAGGGAGGTTAACTCAAGTTCAACAAGAATAATATCTTCTTGACCATACAATAGTTGAAAAGGGGTATGGCCAGTACTAGTTTTGGTGGTAGTTCGGTCCTACCAAAGTGCATAGATGAGTGATGTGTGTCACTGACGTGGTTTTTTGTTTATAATATTCTTTAGAATCTTAACCAAATTTTTATTCGTAGACTCAGCTTGCCCATTTCTTTGCAGATAGTAAGTGGATGAAGCAAAATGATTCACCCCAAATTTGTTAAGAAATTGGGTAAATTTTACGGAAATAAAGTTGGTCCATTATCAGAAATTATTTCTATTGGAAGACCAAAACGAGAGAATATATTAGGTCCCAAGAAAGTGATTGCATGTTCATCCCATGCATTTTTGAGTGGTACAACTTCAGTCCACTTAGTGAAGCAGTCTGTTGTTGTAAGAATAAAAATATGTCCAACAGAGGATGGAAGATTAATAGGACCAATGAAATCTAATCCCCACTTAGAGAAAGGAAATTCGGGGAGAACTTGTTGTAAAGGCATGGCAGAAAACTTTCCTCTTCCTGCAAACTTTTGACATTCATTACAAGCCTACATAAATTTGTAATTATCTTTAAAAATTGAAGGCCACTAATATCTAGTTCTTAAAATTTTAAATGCAGTGGCTTTTGCAACAAAATTACTAGCTATATGAATGCATGAATATGTTGATACATGAATTTGCTTCAAAAAAAAAATTGTTGTTGTATTGTCTACATAATGTAACAACAATCCATTAGGAGTTCTGTAAAAAAGGGAAGTACCCAAGGTTATATATCTATAGGATTCAAGATGAACCCTCCTGCGTTGATAATTTTCAAGATTGTTAGGACATTTTTGAAATTGTAAATCATTAATAATGTTCTTGTACCAAGGATGTTCTGTTAACTCAATATTTTCATGTTCAACCAAAAAAAGTGCAGACAAAACATCCTCATCATTTTCAAAAGTAACACCTGGTTCAGGATGTTGAGCCAAGTGCAAGGCTAGATCTCATCCCTTGATTTTCTGAGAATTTGTTATCGTGAAATCATGTTCTTGAATTTTGGCAAGTCAATGTGCAAGTTTTCTTGAAAGATGAATTTGAGAAAGCAAAAACTTGACAGCGGGAAAGGGGAATTTTACTTGTGTGTGCTTGCCTAAGATGTAATGGTGAAATTTCTCAATAGCTTTTACAAGAGCATAAGTATGTTTTTTCAATTAAAGTGTATTTAAATTCATCATCAAATAAACTTTGCTTCATGTAAGCTATATGTTGGTCATTATTTTGATCATCCTTTTTAAGAATAGATAATTAAATCTTGTTCAAATTCGGTTTTGCCAAAACTGATGCAAAACTAATAGCTCTCTTGACTTCTATAAAAGATTTTTCGGTATCATCATTCAATGAAAATGACTGATCTTGCTTAAGCATATTATAAATTGATTTAACCATTCTTGTAAAATCGGGAATAAATCTTCTAACGAAATTGATTTTACCCATGAAGGTTTGAAACTCCTTTTTTGAAGTAGGAGCTTGAAGATTTTGAATAGCGGTAACCCTCTCAGAAAAAATACTAATTCCTAAATCAGAAACTATATGACCAAGAAGTTTACCTTGTGTGACACCAAAGATTGACTGTGTAGGATTCATTGACATTCCAAACTTTCGGCATCGTAAGAAAACTTTTCTAAGATGTTCAAAATGATCTTGTCAATTTCTAGAATATACAGTTAAATCATCGAGATAAACTTGAATAATCTTATCGATAAGATTGTCAAAGACTATTTGCATAGCCCTCTAGAAGGTAACACCTACATTTATTAGACAAAATGGCATTATTTCATATGCAAAGGTGCCCAAGCGAGTAGTAAATGTGGTTTTGTATTTATCTTCCCTATTGACTCTAATATGATTATAACCTGAAAAATCGTCGAGAAAGGACATCATCTATGACCCTACCACTTGTTGCAAAATTAATTCCATATTTGGAAGAGGAAAATTGTCTTTTACACTTTCCCTATTTAAAACACGAAAATTGACACATTATCTGATATCACCATTTTTCTTTCATATTGGGACAAGATTGGACACCCACTCATAATATTTGACAAGAAAAATAATGTGAGCATTGATTAATTTCTCAAGTTCCTTTCTTATTGTAGCTTCTAAGGCAGGATTGATAGGTCTTTGCCTTTGTCTGTCTTGTTTCACTTCTTCCTTAATAGGAAGAGCATGTTGTATGATATTAGGATCAAAACCACAAAGATCCTCGTATGACCAGGCAAAGACATCTTTGAATTTGTGGAATAAATCCATGAATTTCTTATTTTCTTCATCCAAACATTGGGCTCCAATTTTCAAAATCTTTGGACTATCATGAGTCCCAATATTCATAGAAATTGTATCACCAATCTTTCTTTTTTACTCCTCCCCTTCTGTTTTTCTTATCACCAACATTTCTTGATGAGAATGAGCTTTCTAGAGGAGTCAATCCTTTAGGAAATTTATCATCTTCTAAAGATACAATTTCCTTTCTTATAATAGGCTCCTTATTCAAGAAAGAACAAATACTTTCATCATTAGGAAAGAATTGCCATGATTCTATATTATTTGAAAAATGTGGATGATATAATGACATGAAAGTACAATCAATCCTTTGAGACAACAATTTCCTTGAAGGGTTTGTTGCAAAAATAGCAAGCCTACCAGCTATTGAATTCAATTCTCTCTTGATGCGTGTGATGTTAAAAGATAAAAAAAAAATGATATAAAATACCAAATTGTTTGTGTATATCTTTTCAATAACATGTTTGAGGGAGTATAAATTCTTCTAACCATATTTACAGTCAAATCAGAATCCCCAAACACAGTAACATGATAACAACCAAGATTAAAAGCATTTTCAATTCCCAAGATCAAGGCTTCAAATTCTGTAATAATATTGGTGCAAGCAAATTCGAATCTGTAGGAGAAATTGTGAATCTTTCCTATGGGAGAGTAAAATATAATACATGCACCATTACCCTCGCTTGAACAAGCACCATCAAAGTGCATGTGCCACATTCCACCTTCAGGCTCTAAAGAGGGTAAAAGAAAATCATCATCTTCTTCCAAAAATATAGAATATGCACCTAGGTCTTTCTCGATGTAATTTACATGAGGCTGAGAAATACTTTCAATATATGGAGAGATACATCCTTCCTTGAGGACAATTATGTTCTTTCCATTTTTAGGGAGGGACATGTGTGATCCATCTAAAGAAATGTACCCACCAATTAATGCATGTCAGTCTCTTCCTAGAATGATAGAATAATTGTTAATTGGCATGTCTATGACCTGAATGTTTCAGGTGGTATTAATATTTGGATGAGCACACAAGACTGGTGTTACATATTTGATTTCTCCATTTCTAACTTGTTGCTAATAGTTATAAGACAACATGTTCTTTGAATTTTCATTGGCACATGAAAGACCCAATTCTTCCATAATAATGTTTGACATGACAATGGGATCTGACCCACCATCAATCACAAATAAGGTCAATATATTATACGTATTTTGGGGGGATGTGTGGTCTCAAGGGGTTTATAGGTATTGGGGGGGTATAAAAAGGGGCATCTAGTTAAAATAGGGGTTTATTTTATTCGAAATATGTATTGGGAGGGGAGTTCAATAAAAGGATTTTGGGAGGTATTTATCAATATATAGTGAAATTAGAGGTATTCTTTAATATCCCATGAACGCAAGTGTTTTGTCACAGATTCACTAAGTGAGGATTGTGTGCCATCAATCAAGAAATAATGGGAAATCTTATCCATAATTTTTACTGATACATAGAAGGAAGGATTTTTAACATAACTCCTAGGGTTAGATACAACTACTTTATTTATGTACAATTCTACTTCATTATGCTCTTTAGATAAACTAGTTATGGTAGAAGTTTTACCTTCCATAAATTCTTTCAAATGTCTTTGTTGCTCTAGGATTGTGACCATATTGAGTAAAGATGCATCTGCTTTAATTGTAGCAACTCGCTTGAGAATATTGTATTTATAAGAAGAAGGAGAAGAGGTAGAAACCTCTTGGCTTTGAGTACCCTTAGTAACCTGAGGGTTTGTTGGATGAGAGGATGAACTTGAGGGAAAAGTAGTCTTGGGATTACCACCCTTCCCTTTGTTTGCATATTATTTATTCCTTGTATCTACCATCATAACATCCTCTTCAGGAACCCAATCTAAGGAAGTAATGGTTGTATCATATTTGTTTCCAAAGATTCGCTCTTGTACTCTCTTTTTGACCTCACAGGTACTCTCATTGTGGTTATCATCACAAAAATTGCACAAGAGTCTTGAAAGAATAGCCTTTTGGTTGAACGCTTGTCTGAAAATTAGATGGTTGATTCCCAAAAGTAGCATGTACAGAATTTTTCGCTGGGATTGATGTAGAAGTCACCCCTTTTCTTTAAAAAACAATCATTTGATTGCTCATATCATGTACCAACTATAAAACAGTCGATATGTCATTATGTTTAACATAATATTCACTTGGAAGACCTATCCTAGCCAACTCTTCCTCAAATTCCAAGCAGGTTTGTAAAGCATATCCTAGATTATTAGCATTATTTTCTTCGATCCGTTGTCTATAAGATGCAGGTAAGGTATTATAGTAATGCATCAAAGACTCTTGATTTTGAGGTCTGATTATATTTGGGATTTGATTGTCCAATTTAGTGAAACATAGATTGAAAGATTTGATGGTTTCACCCTTGTTATAAACAATATTATTGCATTTCTTAAGCTTATCTACCAGACTTTGGGGTTGTCCATATGTAGACTTAAACCAATAAGATAATTCAACCCATGTAGAGAAAATTTTAGGTGGTAATTCAAAAAAATCAGCTGCAACTTTTCCTTCTAATGAATTAACAAAAAGGCCCATACAAACATTCTCACCATTTGCCCCAATATTATGGCAGGTGTTAGAAAAGGAAATGAGATGCTCATTGACTGATATAGTGCTATTTCCAAAAAACTTGGGAAAATGGTCTTCGAAATTAGGCAAGGGATCTACAACTTCAGCTAAATTAAGTGGAGAAGACACATGCCATGGAGTAGCATCTAAATATTCTTCAAATTTGAACAAACCAATTTGTTTCATTTCTTTGGTTGGATTCATTGTGGAAACAATAGGATTACAATGGTTGTACATACTTCCTATCAAGGAAGATGTTGAAGCTTGTGATGATGTAGAACCACTAGAACTACCGGAACCACAACTAGATGAAGTCATTATGGACTGCCAAGGAGGGAAGGAGACATAAATACCTGTTATTTCAAAAGAAGAATCTGATTAAGACCTTCGAAGCTTAGCCTAAATATTTTCAAAAAATTCTTTCTTTCTTCCTATTTCTATGAGAGGGTCAAATTCAGGTGATTGATCTCTTAAACATTTTGAAAACTGAGTAGTTTTGGACATACAACAAAAATCACTAGGGAGGTCTATTTTGAGTTTGTCTCTGAAGGGCTTCTCTTTGGTTTTGAATTTCAATGTCTTCAGCTATGGCACCTGTTAGCGATATTTCTTGTTAGCAATATCATCTAGCGCCATCGACGAAATCTCCACAGGAGGGCTTCATCGGATATCGGGATATCGGAGATCCCGGGAGCGAGAGTTTTGTGCATCGCAGAATCGCGATACGCGATTTCCCGATCGGCGGGGAACAGCTGTCAATCATGGAGGACAGATGGCAGGCTTTCGTGACAGGAAGCAGACCGTTGACATGTCAACGGCCATGAGCCATCGGGTTTCAGGGAATCGCGAGTCCGGAGGATGCGTACTCGTTGACATCGAGAACCGCGAAACCCTGATGGAGAGTATGGTCGAGGGTGTATGGTAGCGGTCACTTGGACCAGGGCTAGCACGGAAGGCGCATCGGCAATCCGAAAATTGTGAGTCCCGTGGACACAAACATCGCGTCATCATGAACGTTGAAACTTCGATGGAGGGTTCGACTATGGTCACACAGAGGCAGTGGTCATATGGTTCATGTTCTAGCCGGTAGGGGCTAGCTTATAAAGGTGGAGCTTGTCTCAAATCGGAGATTGGAGAGACGAGGAGTTCTCGACAGTGAGAACCGCGAAACCCTGAACCCTGATAGAGAGTCGGGGATAACCACAGATTTGGCGCCTGGTCATCAAGAGGGAGGCCTGGGGAGGGGGCGTTTATGTTTGTCATTCTGCCTCTCAGACCCCGATGACACGTATCCTTCATTTCATTATCTTGCACTCTTAGCCACCTCTAGCTCCTAAGAGCCCACGCATACCCATCATCCTGTCTATCATGCCCCATCACCTCAGCCTTGTCAGCTCCGTCCACATTGGCCAGCCGAGTTCCCCTGCAGAAATCCAGCAAAGTAGCAGACGGCCAAAGGTAGACTACCACATCTCCCAAATGAATATTTGACCAGATCCTCTCAGGTCCCGATGAATCAGTTAATGCAAATGAAGAAGGTGGGTGATACATCATCTCCTTCCTTAAATAGAAGGTTGGAAAGGAGCGGTACAGAGACAGGTTGTCGNCTACCACATCTCCCAAATGAATATTTGACCAGATCCTCTCAGGTCCCGATGAATCAGTTAATGCAAATGAAGAAGGTGGGTGATACATCATCTCCTTCCTTAAATAGAAGGTTGGAAAGGAGCGGTACAGAGACAGGTTGTCGATCCCTTCTGACAAAGATCGCGTCTGACAGATGACTACATGGGCCTTCTACCCAACGTCTGCATGCGTAGCCTAACAGAGAAGCTCCTCAATGTCAAGCATTGAATTCATGATATGATCGCGCCTTCAGCGCATGAGTCAGTTCCAAGTATATGTAGGCATTTCTGCCATTTTTGTGGGTATCAATGGTTGAGAAGAGCTCCCGGTTGTAAACCTTTAATAAAGCACTATTTTCTGGTTATTTCTAGACTTCTGAGACTTCTTGCCTTATGAATGCCAGTTTCTTTACATCTTTGTTATACTGTGTTAGAGCAGCTCGGAATTGGAGGATCCAGTCGAGTTGTAGTTGTTATAGGATGATGTTGTAATGGATCACTGTAATGGTTACGGAGTCTCTAATCGGTTCCTGTGTTTTCCTTAACGATGAATGAATTGGAAGTGGAGGATCCAGTCAAGTCTTCTCTTCAGTTTCTTGAAGCTCTGAACCAAGAGGATCCTGCATTCAGATTTTTTCCCCTACAAACCGTTGTAAGCCTGTCGCCCAGAGTTGTTTGTTCACCTTTCTTACTAAAGTCTTCCACCTGCTCATCTTTTAATCGACCCACTGGCTGAAGTTAGGATTCCAGACCTCCTTTGTTCTTTACGTACCAGATCCAGTCCCCAAGTTAGAGTGATATCTCCCCGAGTCTCTACCCATTTGATCACCCATTTATCAAACCGTGACATAAAAACTAATGGGCATTGGGCTCTGCTCCTGCAAGAAATCCATGAGTGACTTCCAGCGCTAACAACACCTACTAGAATTTAGAGGAGTTCAATCCTCCCTAGCACCACCCTACCACCCTGATCGAATATTACAAAACTTACTTACTTGATCTGTCTTTGATCTGATCTGTTACTGCTCAATGTCTCCTTTTCCTTCTTCAGCTTCTATGCTTTGTTCCACTTATGCATATTTTTGCTTCTACGCCCTGCGACTCCACTGCACTCTTCTTCATCTATGCACTACTCTCTCTCCTTCTACGCACCACTGCTACTATGTTCAGCTTTTCTTCTGCATTTTATGCTCTGTGATCCATCTGCATTCTATGTGTTGTGCCTCTTCTGTGATCTCCAGCTCGTGCGCACCACCTCCTTCTACCCGCATGAATAAATATCAAAAACATCCCTCTCTCTTCTCTGTTCTACGTATATTTTTCATGCCAATTCCTCTGCCAGATCATTCACACAACTTTTCATCCTCTCTGGCAGTTATCATGAGTCTTGTTCATCATCAGTGGTCGTTATCCTGAGATTCTTTGGCTTCTCTGGCAATGTGACCCTTCGTCTTCTCTGTTACAGTTACAGTTGATCTTCTCTAACAGTTACAGGAAGTCTTCGTAGAAGAAGCTCCTTGTGAACTTCACCAGCGTGAACTAGCACCGGGTGCAAGTTTCCCCCATGTGACCACCAGTTGTGACCACACACTAATCAAAAGGGTGCTTCGTGACTTCATGTTTCGCAATCTCACGAGTTAGCTCTCCTCCATTCTTCAAATTCCAAACTCCTGAACTATGAACTAAGAGCCTAGCGAGCGCTAGCTCCATTCCCTTTAACCTTCGACAATGTGACCTCCAGCTATGACCTAGGGCCCAACTCTCGAGTGTTTTGCGACTTCATGTTTCAGGATTTTGGAAATCAAATCGCCCCTTTCTTCCAAAACCCAAACCCTGACTCTACACTTGCCATATCAACGGTCCACAATCCTTTATGATCCGACGGTTCAGATCTCCTCTTCACGTTTTGCGACTTCACGCTTCGCAATGTCTGCAGACTGCTCGACACAATTCTTTCGATTCATGATTCTATGAATCTGCTTATCTGTTTCCATGTGTCCTCTTGATCCAATGGTCCACCCGACTCTACACTTGCCAGATCAACAATACAGATCTCTCCATGATCCAACAGTTCATAATTACTTCACGACTTTGTGCTTCGCGATGTCTGCAGACTGCTCAACATAGTTCTTTCGATTTGTGATTCTGTGAATCTGCTTATTGTAAGTTTTAAACTTGTGAAGTAAAGCAATGCATATAGATTCTTAAGAAAAACAGAAATTAATCAATGGCTCATACACATAGTACACAGAGATTTATACCGGTAACCCTTCACCAGGATAAAACCTGTCAACTCTTTATTGTATTAATTTCACCATTCACCAGACAATATATACAATGTTTTTAGGTATTTCGTAGATACAAAAACCCTAATCCCTTAATCTGGGATTAATTTAGAAAACCGCTAAAAATAAAGATCGTCAGACGCAGTTATCGAATATGACGCACCCACACACAAACATGCAAAGAATATAACACATACTCAACACTTATTTGTTGCCACGTGTCTTTCCCAGCACCAACAGCTAGGATTACCTCGTGATTTCGGACTTCACGAGTTTTTTCTTCTCCTATGCACTCTAAAAAAATTAAATCCCATGCACTTACCTCTGGATCCAAACATGGTTGGTCCACGCGCTCAAATCAAACGCATGCTATCTGTTCTCCTCCTCTGCACACTCGTTCCTCTTGTTTAGACTCTGATCCAACGGTTCAGATTCTTCACAGTGCTCGATCTGATGGCCATTGTCGCTCCTCCTCCTGAGCTTATGATTTCTTCTAACTTAGAATATTTTCTAAGTATTCAAAGGTTTCGGCCTCCTAAGCTTCTCTTGCGAAATTGTTTCCTTCTGAGCTATGTCTTCATAAAAGAGGACTTCTTTTGGTGCTATCATCGTTGCTTTCATTTTTTCCATCGTCGTTTTTGTTCTTTCCATCATGTTCTTTCCATCAATGACAAGCACACTCTTCCTGTAAACATGCCAACAATATCCCCCTTTGGCATTGATGGCAACCCTGAAAGGTTGCACTATTTTGCTTAGACCTCCAACCATAGCATCCACACCACAGCTTTTTCTACCCCTTTGACATCAATGTCAAAGAGAACTGAGAGTGACTATGTTCTCCCCCTAATCAAAGATACAATAAGCACTCTCCCCCTAATTAGATATACTATGAGAACTATCCCCCTGATCAGATAGACTATTTTAACTTGATAACAGGGTCACGCCCAACTTCTGGCGTAGATACTCAAACTAAGCTTTTGCAAGCGGTTTAGTGAAGATATCAGCAATCTAACTTTGGATGGAATATAATGCAAAGAAACAACAGTGTTGATTACCTATTCCCTCAAGAAGTGATACTTGATGGGTATATGCTTGGTCTTGGAGTGAAATACGGGATTCTTTGACACGCTAATTGCACTAGTATTATCACAATGAATTGGGATCGATGCAGTATATTTTACCTCCAAGTCTGCAAGTGTCTGAATCATCCACAATACTTGGGTACAACAAGTGGCGGCTACAATGTATTCAGCTTCTGTAGTCGATAAGGAAATGGAACCTTGCTTCTTTCTCAACCATGCTACAAGAGAATCTTCTAAGAAGAATGCACCTCCACTCATTATTTTCCTTTCATCCATGCAGTTAGCCCAATCAACATCTAAATAGATTGATAATTGAAAATTCTGATTCCTAGGATACCATAGGCCATAGTTCATTGTTCCTTTCAAATATCTAAATATTATTTTGACAGCTATCAAATGACTTTGTTTAGGTGCATATTGATACCTTCCTACCATTCCAACAACATGCATTATGTCTGAACGAGATGTTGTGATGTACAACTGGTTGCCTATCATAGACCTATATGAAATCTGATCAACATCAGGTGAGTCGTCATCCTTGATTAACTCACATCCAGTGACCATAGGTGTGCTCACAGGTGAAGAATCTTCCATTTGAAACTTTTTCAACATTTCTCTTAGATATTTCTCCTGAGAAAGAAATATTCCTTCAGACCTCTGAGTAATTTGTAGACCAAGAAAAAATGGCAGTTCCCCTATCATGGACATTTCAAATTCAGACTACATGGCAGAAGCAAACCATTGTACCAATGAAGCATTATTACTTCTGAAGATGATGTCATCTACATAGACCAACACAATGAGCAAATCATTATCCCTTGTTTTAATATATAGATTGCAGTCAATTGTTCCTCTCTTGAACCCTTTGTCTTGAATATACTTATCCAGTCTGTAATACCAGGCATGAGGAGCTTGTTTCAACCCATATAAGGCTTTCTTCAACTTGTAGACAAAGTCAAGGTTATCTGATAATTGGAAACCCTCTGGTTGTTCGATATAGACTTCTTCTTTTAGATCTCCATTTAGAAAATTTGACTTGACATCCATTTGATAGACTTTAAACTTCTTATAACAAGCATAGGTAAGAAACATTTTAATAGCTTCTAATCTTGCTATGGGGGCAAATGTTTCATCAAAATCTAGTCCTTCTATTTGAGCATACCCTTTGCAGACCAATCTAGCCTTATTTATTACAATATTTCCTTGCTCATTCATCTTATTTTTGTAGACCAATTTGAATCCTATTACATTTTTATTTGTTGGCCTAGGAACAAGTTCCCAAGTATCATTCTTTTCAATCTGATCCAATTCCTCATGCATTGATTTTAACCAATTTACATATTTACTGGCTTCATTAAAGTTATTGGGTTCCACCATGGATATGAAGGCTATATGTGATTGTTCGATGTCTTTGATTATCCTTCTCTTGGTTTGTACACCTTTTTCTTTCTCACCAATTATCTAACTTGCAGGATGATTCTTTTGAGTAATTCTGGAGGAAGGATTTGATGTTGATTGTTGTATTGACTCTTCTTGTCTGGGTGTCTCTTCTCCACCTGATTCATCATCTTCTTGTGAATCTGAGATTTTTTGTTCTTCATTTTCATTATTCTCATCATATTCTTCATCTGACTTGGTGCTTATTCTTTGTTGATCTTTTACAAGAGCTTCTTCATCAATTCAAACATCAATACAATCTACTAATTTATCCATTCTTTTGTTAAATCATCTGTATCCTTTACTGTTCATTGCATATCCTAAGAAGATACATTCATCAGCTCTACCATAAAAAAATTCCCAGATGATCATCATTATTTTTTATGTAGCATTTACTTCCAAATACTTTGAAGTGCTTGATTGATGCAGGTCGAGAAAACCACGGCTCATATGGAGTTTTATCACTGTTCGGCCTTAGATGTGCTTTGTTTAAAATATGAACAACCATGTGAACAACCTCCACCCAGAAGGTTTGTGAAATGTCCCTTTCACTCATCATATCCCTTGCCATCTGCTGGACTAATCTATTTTGGCGTTCTACAACTCCATTTTGTTGAGGAGTACAAGGAATGGTATATTCTCTTTTAATTCCATGTCTGTCATAGAATTCTTTGAAATCTCTTGACAGAAATTCTCCTCCCCTATCTGAGCAAATTGCCTTTAACTTCCTTCCTGTTTGATTCTCAGCTAACACCTTAAGCATTTTGAACTTATCAAATACATCAGATTTTTCTCTTAGAAAGGAAACCCACGTAAGCCTGGAGAAGTCATCAATAACCAGCATAAAGTAACATTCTCCTCTAGTTCCTTCCTTTCGTGATGGGCCACACAGATCCATATGAATAATTTGAAGTGGTTTCTCTGAAGATGTGAAACTCTTCGATTTGAATTGAGTGTGAGTCAGCTTCCCCATTTGACAGGATTCACATACAGATTTATGAGGCTTAGATATTCTTGGAAGATCTTTCACAACACCTTCATTATTCAGCTTGACAATATGATCGAAATTCGGGTGTCCAAGCCTTCTGTGCCATAACCAACTTTCATCAAATTTTCTTAAATGGCATTCCTTCTTATCTTCCTTCAGAACATAGACATTGTTTTCAGTTCTGACCCCTTTTGCAATCAACTCTCTTGTGTTTGTTGTT
Organism: Picea engelmannii; assembly: GCA_009831015.1. Classification (NCBI taxonomy): domain Eukaryota; kingdom Viridiplantae; phylum Streptophyta; class Pinopsida; order Pinales; family Pinaceae; genus Picea; species Picea engelmannii. The sequence goes on along the minus strand of ML778726.1, from coordinate 1,626,741 downwards.
TTTATTTTACAATCTTTGGCAGTGAAAGTGACTTCACATCCTTTGTCACACACCCGACTGACACTGAGAAGATTATTCTTTGATCCATCAACAAATAGTACATCTTGAGCTTTGCCTCTTCCATTACTTAAGCTTACTAGACCTTTACCTCTGATCTTTCCTGGAGCATCATTTCCAAAAGTCACATTTCCTGATTTACTTTCTTTGAGTGATAGGAACTTACTTTTGTCACCTATCATATGACTAGAGCATATGTTGTCAATATACCAGGGGCTCTTTTGTCTTTGACCTGACAACACTAATTCACACTTGTTATCTTCTTTATTATTCCAAACCTTGACGTTTTCAGCTCTGTGATTTGAATCTGGCTTATAGTTCTTTAGGCAATAGTCTGCAACTTTATGTCCATAATTATGGTAGATGTAACATTTTGGTTCATTGAATAAAGGATCATAATGATTGTTATTCTTAATTTGTGTCTTTTTCCCATCCATCACATGATTTGCAGTATGTGGTTGTTTGTTACTTGGTCATCTCATTCTTTGTTGTGGCAGATATTTATTCCTTGGGTGTCTTGATTGCTCATGTCTAAATCTTAAAGAGCAATTTACAGCTTTGTGTCCAAAGTTAGAACGGTAAAAACAATATCCATAAAAAAAATCTTTGTACCTAGAAAATGGTTGTCTTCTTTGAGCAAGTCGATTTCTTCCATGTTGATGATTTCCTTGAGCAGAGTTTGTATTATTTCTTTGTTCTACAGATTCAGTTCTGGTACCTTTTTCTTCACTCTTCCTTGGCGGTTGATTATCTTCATTTGTTTCTCCGGGTTTGTTGTTGTCAATGGTTGTAGATTTGACAAACTTGATGGATTCTTTGTTGCTTGGCTGACCACTACTTGATCCCTCTTCATAACCCAAACCAGTTTTCAACTTTGAATTCCTTTGTTGATTCAGAATGGTGGCTAATCCTTCTGAGGCTTTAATAATTGTCAGATTCTAATGATATAAGGCCTGAAATTTCTCCAGATCTTTTCTGACAGACACTACTTCAGCTTCCAATTTTTCACCTTTTGTTTTGGCTTCCTTCAATTGTTGTTTGAGGATGTCTTCAATCCCTTAGCTTTGTCTAACTTGACCTTCAACATAGCAATTTCTTCAGATGGTTCATTGCATGTTTTCCCATACCTGAGAAGTAACTGTTTTTGTTTTCTTTTCTTTTCTCTGAGTCTATCAATCTCTTCCATGGCACTGCCAAGTTCTCCTTCAAGATCTACTACTGCTTCACAATCAGCGAACTCACTTCCTGTATCTTCAATGTTTAGATCTTCTAAATCTATTAGCATGACATCATTTATTTTACTTTCAATAGAAGAGTCATTATTTTCATCATCTGAAGGATCGTCATCATTGTTTACACAAAGGCTTTTCTTCTTAAAATTATTCTCTTTATAGACCTTCTTGTATTTGTTCTTCTCTTCATCGTCATATGTCTGATCCTTTATTTTGCGAGGACACTTAGATGCAAAATGACCTATCTTACCATAGTTGAAACATTTGAAGGGAAGTTTACCTTTATATTTGCCTAATCCTTTCGTCAGCCTTCTCACAAAATTTGCTTCGATCTCATCTATATCGGAGTCTGTGTTTTTCTCTGCTTTAAAGGATGCCTCTCTTGTAGTGGATTTACCTTTGGTGACTCTCATTTCATAAGCAGTTAGGGTTCCAAGGAGTTGATCTAGTGTCAACATTTTGAGATCGTTTATTTTCTCTATAGCAGAGACCTTTGAGTTAAATCTATCAGGAAGAGATCTTAATATTTTATGGACTAGAAAAGATTCATCTATCGTTTCACCTAGACCTTTCATAATGTTGACAAGTTCTTCTATACGTAAGAAGTACTTACTGATAGTTTTGTCTTCATAGATATTTAACTGCTCAAATTTCAGTCTGTGAGTCTGCAGTTTTGCGTCTTTCACCTTTTCATTACCTTCATAACTACTTATCATCTTGACCCACATAACTTTTGCTTAATCACAGTGCGTGACTTTGAAAAACTCGGCTTATGCAAGTCCAGTGAGGATGGAATTCATTGCTTTTGCATTAAAGCTAAACTCCGGCTTATCATCTTTTGAGGCCAAGACTATAGGCTTCACACATCCAGTTTCAACGACATCCCAAACATCAGCACCCAAAGACATTAAATATGTTCTCATCCTTATTTTCCAGAAGGCAGAGATTGTTCCATCAAACAGAGGGACTCTATTAGTTGAACTTCCTTCATGACTAGTCATGTTCAAGCTTATGGATCTACCTTTGATCAAAGGCACCGAATCTAATACCAATTGTTGGAAAAATAACTGAGAGGGGGGGGGTGAATCAGTTATTAATATAAGCTTGAAAATTTTCTTGTTCTTTTTTGAATCTTTCTAGATTATTATTTAATGTGATGTTGATAACTTAACATGCATAGATATACAACATTTGATCAATCACAAAGAATACATAGAGACACTGATATTCATGAGGAAACCCATAAAGGGAGAAAACATCTTCTTCTTAGGATGTCAATCAAGCTCCAACTTTCATGTACACCATTGTCTTTGAGCACCAACTCAAATATGAGGCTACAACCTCTGATAGCAAGCTACAACTTGCAGAGAACACCAACTCTCAGATTTCTCTAGCACCAACTCCCATAATATCTTCTAGCACCAACTAGAATTTAGAAGAATTCAATCCTCCCTAGCACCACCCTACCACCATGATTGAATCTTACAAAACTTACTTACTTGATATGTCTTTGATCTTGATCTGTCACTTCTCTATGTCTCCTCTGCCTTCTTCAGCTTCTATTCTTTGTTCCACTTCTGCATATTTCTGCTTCTATGCTCTGCGACTCCACTGCACTCTTCTTCGTCTATGCACCGCTCTCTCTCCTTCTGCGCACCATTGTTGCATTGTTCATCTTTTCTTCTGTGTTCTATGCTTTGTGATCCATCTTCATTCTATGCGTTGTGCCTCTTTTGTGCTCTTCATCTCTTGTGCACTGCCTCCTTCTACCCGCATGAATAACTATCAAAAAAATCCCTCTCTCTTCTTTGTTCTGCGTATATTTATCATGCCAAGTCCTCTTCCAAATCATGCATGCAACTCTTCTTCCTCTCTGGAAGTTATCCTGAGTCTTGTTCCTCATCAGTGGTCATTATCCTGAGATTATTTGGCTTCTCTGGCAGTGTGACCCTTCGTCTTCTCTGTTACAGTTATAGTTGATCTTCTGTGACAGTTACAGGAGGCCTTCGTAGAAGAAGCTCCTTGTGAACTTCACCCACATGAACTAACACAAAGTGCAAGTTTCCCCCACATGACCACCAGTTGTGACCACATGCTAATCAAAAAAGCGCTTCATGACTTCGTGTTTCAATATCTCACGAGTTAGCTCTCATCCATTCTTCGAAGTCCGAACTCTCGAACTACGAACTAAGAGCCTAGCGAGCGCTAGCACCGTTCCCTTTAACCTCTGACGATGTGACCTCTGGATATGACCTGGGGCCCAACTTTCGAGCGCTTCACGACTTTGCATTTTGGGATTTTGGAAATCAACTCACCCCTTTCTTCCAAAACCTGAACCCTGAATCTACGCTTGCCAGATCAAGGGTCCATGATCCTCTATGATCCGATGACTCAGATCTCCTCTTCATGTTTCACGACTTCGCGCTTGGATATGTGTGCAGACTGCTCAACGTAGTTCTTCCGATTCATGACTCTGCAATTCTTCTTATCTGTTGCCACATGTCCTCTTGATCCAACAGTCCACCTGACTCTATGCTTTCCAGATCAATGGTCCAGATCTCTCCGTGATCCAATGGCTCAGATCTCCTCTTCGCGCTTCGGGATGTCTACGGACTGCTCGATGCAGTTCTTCTGAATCACGATTCTATGAATCTACTTATCTATTGCCACGCATCCTCTTGATCCAACGGTCCACCCGATTCTACGCTTGCCATATCAATGGTCCAGATCGCACTGTGATCTAACGGTTCATAGTTACTTCACGACTTTGTGCTTTGTGATGCTGTGAACTACTCGTTGTAGTTCTTCTGATTCATGAATCTTATTATATGCTGCCATGTGTCCTTCCTAGCACCAATGGCTAGGATTGCCTCGCAATTTTGGACTTCACGAGTTTTCGCTTCTCCTGTGCACTCTAAAAGAATTAAATCATGTGCACTTACCTCTGGATCCAACGATGGTTGGTCCACGCGCTCAGATATAACGCCTGAGATCTGTTATCCTCGTCTGCTTGCTCATTCCTCCTGTCTGGACTCTAATCCAATGGTCTAGATTCTTCATAGTGCTCAATCCAATGGCCACTTTCTCCTCCTGAGTTTATGATTTCTTCTGTCATAGAATATTTTCTAAGTATTCAAAGGTTTCTTCCTCCGAACCTTCTCCTGTGAAACTGTTTCCTCCTTAGCTATGTCTTCATAAAAGAGGACTTATTCTAGTGCTATCATTGTTTCTTTCATGTTTTCCATCGTCATTGTTGTTCTTGCCATCATGTTCTCTCCATCAATGACAAGCACACTCTTCCTGTAAACATGCCAACATAAATTTCAAGAATTAAGTCAAAAATACAAGAAGCAATGTTTCTTTGATCAAGAAATCTTAAAGTAGGTTGTTGTCGAGTAGGAAAAGTTATTAAAAAAAAAACAAATCAGATTATATAAAGAACAAAACTAGTGAGTAAAAGACTACTTCCCAGTATGGTTTCCAAATAAATGTTGATGCAAGGAATGGGAAGTCCTCACTCAAGCATTTTCGAATCTTACTAGGATAAAGTAAGATAAGTGAGAATGTTACCTTGGGTTTATAGCCTATGCAAAATTATCAATCAACCCTCAAGAAATATGTTCTTGGACCTTATGCTATTATAAAGTTGCGTGTTTTTGCTAAAATAAATAAATAAGTTTATATATAAATGTTTTAAAAAGATTAAAATGAATGAAATAAAGAATATAACAATATGAAATCAGAAATCCAAGTTTCAATTGAGAATAACCATATTTTATTAATAAAAGTCTTTCTGAGTTACGACCAGAATGCCTCTTTTCAAACCCTTGCAAGGGTGAGGACTAAGATCAAACTTATAAGTCTAAGATGGAATTAAACATCATACAAAGACAACCGGTATCTAAAAGAAAATGATCAAGACTGAATACACTGTGTTATCGCTCCAAGAGTCACTCCCCGACTACAAATGGGAGTAAGCCTGGTAACATTAAATTTGTTTTGAGTGAGTTAGAAGTCGGGAGTCAAAACAAGACTGCAAAGAAAGGAAAAGGTAACCAAGGTCGCTACAAATCAGTCCTGGACCGTTGGGCTATGGAGTCATAATTATTATACTCAATGAAGGCATTTAAACTGCCTGTCAGATAAAGGATGTTTAATGGTGAAGGAAAGGTTTAACACAAAGATGAAAATTTAATCAACAAAGATCCTCTCCACAAAGAAAATAAGATATGTCTGAATAATAAACAATCAAACATCAACAAGATGACAACAGATCCTCTATCGCGTCAAAAATCCATAAATCAAAGATGTTACATCCAAACAAGAATAAAAACAGAAAGTGTATGAGTGATAAATGATGAAACATGGGCAAGATGGCAGCAAATCCACTACTGCCTCAGGAATCCATAAATCAAAGATGCTACATCCAGACAAGAAGAAAAACATAATTGAAACTTAGAAGACAGTGTGATAAAAACAACTCAAAGGAATCTTCAATAAGATAATATTTTATAATCCATGCCCCTCATGCTTACAAACTGAAAAATACAGAGCCCTGTGTTGATGGGTCCTAAATCCCTTTAGTTCAACAGTAGGAACCAAACCCGCCACCGAGGCCCAATTAGACTCCGCAGCATTTAATAATGGAATGGTTCTCCAGATCTTGTGATCCGTCCAATTAATCGATGGGCTTTACGTTTTTTTGTGAAGGCCTCTCCTTCAGTTCAGACGTTCTCTTTTTTTATTTTCTTTTTGGTATGACTGGAATAAGATGGAAAGTCAGTATAAACCAACTAGGCAACAAATGGGAACAAACTTAAACTACTAGAGAAGAGGTTGGGTTTGGGATAACCCTTACACCCTAGAATGGAGACAATGATCATATACCACGGGCCTGGTACTAGAACATTAACCATGTGAATATTCCAATTACTGACTGAGATACGAGTTATCAAGAGAAAACATGCACATGATAAACAACGATAAGCAAAATAATTCACTCAACTCTAATCATAAATCACATAATAACACATAGATTCATTTCATCATTAAATAAAGAACTGTAAAACATTGCGTCAGATAACTTATCAATAGATTTAATAGATATTACTCGTTATTGTCGGCTATGTGTTATATTATTTGCATGTGTGTGTGTGGGCGCGTCAGATACGACAACTACGTCTGACGATCCCGGATTAAGGGATTAAGGGATTAGGGTTTTAGTATCTATGGAATACCTAAAAACATTGTATATATTGTATGGCGAATGGTGAAATTCAATATAATGAAAATAAGAAAGGTTTTCCTGGTTGAGGGTTTCCAGTATAAAATCTTTGTTTACTCTGTGTATGAGCCATTGATTAATTTTTGTATTGCTTAAGAATCTATATGCATTGCTTTACTTCGCAGGTTTAAAACTTACAGTTACTGCATCCATTCATGAGACAGAATAAAAAATAGTTCTTCTCCACATCCAATCATACAAGCATTTTATGAAAACGTTAACTTGTCTCTGGTCCAAAAGGACTTCTCAATTAAAGGGTAGCTTCAAAATAATTCTTAACAAAGCAAAAATGAGAGTTTCTTGCAACAACCATCGACCTTTAACTAATTGGTCAATGCTCTTATTTGTAACATAAAATTAACTAAAAATAATGGCTAAAGTGCAGATAACTAAAACAAAATTCACCACATGGTGTTCTCTCCTATCAGTTTGTTTAGGAGTCATCCCAAGATATCACTTTAAACGGGTGATTCCTCTCATATTTCGACCAATTGACGAACAGATCCTCGCAGGTGTGGGCATATGGAAATATATGTTGTTCCATTGGGGCCGCGTAAATTTATCTGATCTCCACCCCATGTGCCTGATACTTCACCAGACTAGCACTTAATTGTTCCAGCACTGCCCGAGCTTTGATCGGGTGTTCCATAAACTGTCACACCTGACATGGCTCTCTTGTGTCTGTCACCTTTGTTATTTCTTCGGCCCAGGATGAATCTTGTTCAGTGTGTGATTTGATTATGTCGTGCAAGTCGACAAAGTCGTCGAGCATGCCAAACTCTGGGACTCTGATATCCTTCATTGTCTTTTTTATTTTGACCCAATTCCTCTCGCACTTGACCCATTTCTCTTGGATTTCTCGGTGAGGTTCCCGAGCCATTGTTGCCCAATACTTGATCACTTTCTTTATACGATCAAGACTGCTTTCGTTCAACACCTGAATGTCGTGTTCTTCTTTATCTTGACCCTGTTGAACTGCACCAATGTAGTTGACTCTTTCTATGGCTTGTTGCGCTTTCTCGTACCACCGCTCCATATCTTTACATGTCACAAGTGCCATGAGGGTGTCTTCCTGGAGCTCGGCTATTCTGGAAGTGAATAAGTGTCACTCGTCTGTGAACTTGCTATAGGCCTCCTTAAATTCGCTCCTTAGGTACACCGCATCCTGTGTGGTGTCCTAATAGTACTTAGCCAAGTAGCACAAATGTTCTATCTCTTTCAGGGCAATGGCCATCTCTTTTTCATCTCTTTTATCTTTGTTTAGGGTGGCATCAGTGATTTCCATCCATGCATCAATGAGTTTAGATATCTTAACATGTTCTATGTTAATGAGATGTTCCTCTGTAGTGATGAGGATGTGGTGGCCCTTGACCAAGTTTTGGGAGATCCTTGGTCAAGTTTGACCTATTTTTGGACTTCGACAGCCTGTTTAAGGAGGAGTGCAAGACAAAGCAGAGATCGTGGGATTTCGGCCCCTTTTTGGGTCCTTTTTTGGAATTGGGATTATGTAACGGGTATGGGATGTCGGCCCATGGGTTTACCCATGTTTAGGCCTATTTTGTAAAGTATAAATAGATGCTAATGCGATATAGTGAGTAGATAGAAATAGAGAATCATAAGGAATAGCTAAGTGCTAAAGTTGGATCTATGTGATCAATATTGTAAGTGTTTTTTGCATATTGTGTGAGACTTCCAGAGCTAAGTGACAGTCATTGTAAGAGGCTGTGGAAGGGTGTGTTCTTAGATCTACTCGGGAAAGGAGGATCTAGCGAGCTGCGCAGATCTCCTGTCCTATGTGGAATAGGGTTTTTTAGGCTCTGTACATGTAACCTATTGAAGAAGATAATAAAGAAGAAGAGTTGGTGGATGTAGCCCCATGGTGGGGGTGAACCATGTATATGTTGTGTTGCTCTACTCTATGCAATGTCTTGATGTGTTTATGTCTTTATTTGCTAAGTGATTTAATATAGATAGATAGATCTGTTTATGCTTTGTGCTAATGATGTATATGGATGTTAGATCTAACTTATATGAATGTACTTAGTGTCTAAATCTGTTAGATCTAACCTACTTCTCTACAATAAGTGCTTAGATACATCAGATCTGGATGAATGATGCAATGCTTTGTTTTATCTACGAAGTAGATGGTGGTTGAATATTGATGAACTGTTGGTACTAAGTGCTCTATTAAGTATCACAGTCAAATATTTGTGTCCCAACTAAGGTTGCAGACACCTAATTCCTGCAACCACCCCTTCCTCTACCTTGGGTGATACTCCATCTACTTCGCAGGTGTTGCTGAAAGGGCATGTAGTTAGGGTTTTGTTGGTGCGTTGTTGTAGCGTTGAACCCTGGGTCTACCCATGTGCCAACAAATGGTTCTGATGTTGGGACTGAAACTATGATTGTTGGGAACTGAGGAAGAAGAAGCTTTGTGCAAAGATCCGACCTGAAACTATGAAAGTTATGTGCGTAGATCTGTTGCTCTAGTGCGCGGTACTCTACTTAGTTTAAGAATCTCTGTGCTGAAGAAAAGAAGTCTGATCGAAAGAAAAGAAGTAAGATCTGAAATCTTTGTGCTCTAAGAAAGGTAAAAGTGAGAATTCTTGAATAAAAGAGGTAAGATCTGAAATCTTTGTGCTATGAGAAAGGTAAAAGTGAGAATTATTGACCAAAAGAGGTAATATCTACAAGCTCTGTGCTCTGATAAAGGTAAGAATAGTGAAAAGTTCTAGATCTGAAAACTTTGTGCTTTGTAGAAGTAAGATAAGTAGAATTTTTTGTTTCTAAAGCATGGATCTAGGTATGTTTGATAGATTTTGTCCTAGCTTGAAAACTAGGGAACTAATAGATGAAAGAAGGTTTGGTATGCGTAGATCTGATAAGAAGAGTGAAAGATATGTTATACCTATGCATAGAAAGAATGTTTGGACTAACAAGTGGATGAAGGATCCTAGAAAGAAATGTTTGCAGGTTAGCTACCATGATTCTAGCGTGCAGTACAGGAAAGGTTGGGGATCATTTAAAAGAAAGAGAGGATTAACCCTTTGTTACAGTTACAGAAGACCGGGACATCTTGCTAAGGAATGCCCTGGAAGAAGACCTAGTTGTCTTTGTTGCAAAGCTATAGACCATGAAGTATTGGATTGCCCTAGAATGATTTCTAGGCTTGAAGAAATGAACATGAGACAAGAAAACCCTAAGGCAGATCTAGAATTGGCAAAACCCCAGAAAGAATCAAAGAAAGTATTGCTACAGATAAAAAAAACCCTGAATGACCACCGACATGTCAGTTTATCAGATATCTTCAAAGAAAAAGAATGCCTTGAAGCAAGAATAGGAGACTTCGACATTGACTGTGTTATGTATGAGGAAACACAGGTGAATGTCATGACAGAAAGAACTTGGGAACTTTTAGGGAAGCCTGCTATGACTCCTTCATTGGGAGGACTAGGTCTATTTAGAGGAAAGTTGATAAACCTATGTGGAAAGCTCACCCGGATATCTATGAATGCCAATGGAACTTCGACAAAGGAAGATTTTGATATTGTTAAATTTATTGAGAACAACGCCCCATTTACCATGTTACTAGGAAAACCTTTGATTGAAAGAAATCAGGCCAGAAGGCAAGAAGAAAAATAAGTTTTAGCGCATAAGAAATAAGAGTTAAAATATTTCATGACTAGAAGGATCACACACTTAATTGAAGAAAAAAAAAACAGATCGAAGATATTTAACACCAGAGACCCGGATGTCGAAGTTGCAAGAACACTAGAAGACCCACAGAAGATTGAAGTACCTATTCCAAATAAAGAAAAAGTATCACCCTCGACTCTTAGGAAAGAATCTCAACAGCGCGAAGTAACTATGCCAAACGCAGATAAGAATCAGAATGGAAAAAGGCATACCAAGACGAAGCTCGCTGAAAGAAAGCTAGAAAGCTAAGTAAGAAGAGAGCTAAGATCGACAAGTTACCGAAGGTTCCAGAGGAAACATCGCAGAAGGAAAATTTGAAAAATTGGAGCTTCGTCGGGATAACAGAACAACGTCACATAGAACTTCGCCATGGCAAAGCAATATAGCCATTGGGACCAATATAATCGTTCGACCGACCCTCCGAACGGGTAGAAAGGCATTTATGGTTCACCACCAGACTATTGGACCACGCCATATCAGACATAACAGAGTTAATGAAGGCCTATCGACTGTCGCAAGCAATCTGTTACCAAGTTATCTATTTATCCCATCGCGCCATGCACCGAGAACACTTTTGCTAATCGTGATCTTGAGGCCATAGACTTGTTGATTTTACACAGTGATCATTGCATAATTTCCTTCTATCATATTGCAGTGTCTAAGTTACTTCTCGAACCCGAAGATTTCCAACCCCGAGCGTGTATGTTGAACGAGTTCAACGCTGCAGAGAGATTTTTCGAAGAAGTTATGATCAATCTCATGACTGAAAGATTCATGTTGATGCCTACAGGTATACAAGCATCATCGACGAGAGGACTGCAAGCCTCTCTGTCGACTGCTCACGGATCATGACCATCCCGACCATCAGTAGAGAAGAGAACCAAGCATAAAGATGACCTAGCAAATGCGAAGTTGATTCCATCCATATTTCCCAATTACGTCCCACCTCTGGCTGTTGCGGTGAATCATGATAGTGTGACAAGAGACTTCGAGTACACTATGGTCACTGCATACCTCCCGAAGGGGATACACGTAGTTTGAACAGACCAGGACAAGATCACATTGTTGAAGTTCAGTGACTTCAACCTCGGAGATTGAAAGATCTATGGTATGCTCACCCCATACAAGTACCTAACCAGAACTAAAGGGAAGAACTCAAAGATCATCCCTCACTCGTGGACGATGAACCTCGCGCAGTCCACCCTATTGAATGTCATGAAGATCCCACACTTTGGACGACACCAGGAAGTCAACGCCTCTGTCAAGATGCTACTATCGTGTTACCGTGGCGGCTACTTATGGCTAGACCAATGCATCACAGTTGACCCAACGTTGATCCACAGGATCACAAGACTGAGTATGCAAGGACCTGACCCACGAGACTTGTATCCAGGAAAAGTCGCAGATCGCGCACTCGCACAGAAAATCAAGGATACATATGGTGACATTGAGAAGGGAAAAATAGGCTACAAGGTAGATTCCATCCAGAGTGGTGCAGTGCGCCTCGCATGTAAACTAATAGCTAAAAAGTTAGTAAGGAAGAACCGACTTACGCAGGTCACCGAATTTGTTGTTGACCTCGTAGGGAAGTGCGCGGAAGGCCTACAGATGAACTGGGTGAAGTACCTAGTTAACTAGTTGGAACTAGATTGCCAAGAAGCATGGGATCAAAGTTATGAATTTCATTTCAGCTGGCTCCTGGTCCTCATTGCATTTATTGCCTGGGAGATGCCAGAAAGAGTGGCCTTCCCCGACATAGAGTCGTTCGAACCGCTTGCCGCAAAGTTCACTGCCCTATGGTATTCAATTGATATCAACAAACAGTGGTAGTCGACTGTTGTGTTTCATACATACTACCTCCAGTTAAAGCGAACCATCGAAGTCGAGACTCGCATGACTCCGAACACCCTACAAAGGTTACGACCACTAATGAAGTTCAACGCAGATCAACACTTTATATACATTACAATGCGAGCAAATGAACATCAAGAGCAGCTCCAGTCGTATTACAAACTTACAGAATAATGCCTTGAGGAGATCACCAAGGATTGGTTCTCTAACCTACTTATCCCCACCAACCCTGCAGAGATATCTTATATTGACAGCCTAGAAGACACTCATAGAGAACAAAAGATACCCGGAACCAGTAGACAAAAGAAGACTGAGGAGGTCCAAAACTTAAGCAGCACCTCAATAAAGACTGCATCCATGTCACCTGGTCGAGAGGGTGATGACGAAGTAGAAGATGAACAGAGACTAGGAAAATTAACACCGCTCAGAGACGAGGTTGACCCTTTGAAGAAGAGGAAGGTTTCCCCCCTAAAACCCTCTTCCCGGAAGAAATCGAAAGCCTCAATGACCAAGATGAAAACTGTCCTCACCTCTAATGATTTTGATTTCATCATAGCAGCCTTGAACGATGCTTCACTGGAGATAGCAAAGAGACAAGGAGAGAAGCAGGAAGAAATGTATGATAGGATTGAATTTGAACTTTGAGGAGTACAATAGTCCCTTCAGTCCAGTCGCGTAGTCTCCACTGTGCCTCTTCCATCGGGAGAACCAGAGTTGGGAGATGAGCCAACCCAACTCCGTCGACTAGTTGAGACAGTCGAAGCTCGCCTTCGACGAGCACAAGAGGAAATAGAACAAGCCACCCATGCTTTGACGCAACTGCAAGGAGTACTTCTAGAGTAGCGTCGAGCTGCAGAACAAGAAAAGATTGCTCTCCAAGCAAAGTTTGATGAAGAAAAGGCACAGCTACAACAAGGAAAAGAACAGTTACTCGTGGAGCATCTCGAAGTGAAAGAAGAAGTCGGCATAGCACTTTGTTATGTGATAGTCATAGAATTAAAGGTAGAGGATCGAGTCACGTAGCAAGTAGAGAAGATCACAAAAGTTATCTAGTAGCTACAACAATGCATAGCAGACTTAGAGATTCACGCATTACCCAAGACCCCACAGGATGTAAGGGATTAAAGAGAAGCAATTGCTTGAAGCGCATTTGAGAGACTAAAATCCCTTGCTATGGAATGTAAGCAACTTACTAATCGCAGTGCCAAACCTGCAAACAACTCACTGAGAATCCAGAACTAAAGGCACTGGAGTCATAGCTCCAAGAGGCGAAGTATCAGACCGAAACGATACAAGCACAGCTGAAGCCATTATCATTTGTGGAAAGAATGAAGCGATCCCAGGAGCAACGCACTGCCCAACAACATATCCACACTATCCAGAGCAAAGTTATGGAAGTAACTCAGAGGCTCCAACCTGTACAAGATAAGGCTTACCAATTGTTCACAGAGGTTGAAGGTTGACTAGTGAAACTGGAGCAGGTTGTCACTGCAGTTGAACAACGCCTGGAGGGACCTATCAACGACATAGTCATCCAAGAGTTTGTTGAACAAGAGACCAAGGCACAACAACAAATCGAAGCAGCTCGAGCTACGCTTGAGGATTTTGAAGCAGAAATACCCAGATCAAAGTGACTCGGGACGAGTCACAGGTGAGTGTTGGGGTCATGTTGGCCCTTGACCAAGTTTTGGGAGATCCTTGGTCAAGTTTGACCAATTTTTGGACTTCGGCAGCCTGTCGAAGGAGGAATGCATGACAAAGTAGAGATCACGGGATCTCAGCCTCTTTTTGGGTCCTTTTTGGGAATTGGGATTATGTAACGAGTATGGGATGTCGGCCCATGGGTTTACCCATGTTTAGGCCTATTTTGTAAAGTATAAATAGATGCTAAGGAAATATAGTGAGCAGATAGAAATAGAGAATCATACGGAATAGCTAAGTGCTAAAGTGGGATATGTGTGATCAAGATTGTAAGTGCTTTGTGTTTACTCTGTGAGACTTGCAGAGCTAAGTGAAATTCATTGTAAGAGGCTGCGGAAGGCTATGTGCTTAGATCTACTCGGGGAAGGAGGATTTAGCGAGTTGCGCAGATATCATGTCCTATGTGGAGTAGGGTTTTTTAGGCTCTGTGCATGTAACCTATTGAAGAAGCTAATAAAGAAGAAGAGTTGGTGGACGTAGCCCCAAGGTGGGGGTGAACCACGTATATGTTGTGTTGCTCTGCTCTGTGCAATGTCTTGATGTGTTTATGTCTTTATTTGCTAAGTGCTTTGATATAGATAGATAGATCTGCTTATGCTTTGTGCTAATGATGTATATGGATGTTATATCTGACTTATATGAATGTGTTTAGTGTCTAAATTTGTTAGATATAACCTACTTCTCTATGATAAGTGCTTAGATACATCAGATCTGGATGAATGATGCGATGCTCTGTTTTATCTACGAAGTAGATAGTGGTTGAATATTGATGAACTGTTGGTGTTAAGTGCTCTGTTAAGTATTACAATCACATATCTATGTCCAAGCTAAGGTTGCAGACACCTGAGTCCTGCAACCACCCTTTCCTCTACCTCGGGTGAGACTCCATTTGCTTCGCAGGTGTTGCCGAAAGAGACGATAGTTAGGGTTTTGTTGGTGCGTTGTTGTAGCGTTGAACCTTGGGTCTACCCCTGTGCCAACATGATGCATGATGGATCAATCTAAAGTGATCATCCTTTTCTTAGTGGTCCTCTGGACGATAGCCTTTCTTTTCATATCATAAGCTATGGCATGTATGTTGGCTACCTCATCCATAGGTTCGGGAATTTTCTTATCTCCCCAGGTGAGTGTATTTCCCAGACTTTCGATGGTATATACTTGTTCAAAATTGGGTTCTTGAACTGCCTCATTATGCTCTGAAGGCTCGGCTTATGTTTGTCTCTCATCGGGGGTTTGGGTATTGATTGAAATAGAGACGTCGAGGATGGGATCGATACTTACTTGTTCATCGGTCATTGAAACGCCAATTTCCTGTTGTGGGGATCCTTTCTCTAGCTCGCCCGACCCCGGCTTGTCCTTCAAATTCTCCAATTGGGTCTCTAGCGCATTGGACATTTTAGTGTCTAGGACACTCTCGACTTACTTTTTTGTCTGTGGGACCTCCTGGGTTTGGATCTCGGGAACAGGAGAAGATGTCTTCTCTAGTCCCTTTTCTTCTTCGATTTGCACAGGAGTCCGAACAGATACCTCTGGGCTCCCATCATCATCATATACTTTTATTAACTAGCAGAGGGGGTCTGTTGCATTTGTTTCCACTAAGACCCCGACTGTCTCCGGCCGATATGAAACACCTGTCGGTCATTCGACCGATGGCATTGTGGATTCAGGATCATCTAACCTGGTGATTTCATCGATGTCTATCAGTTCAAGGCCGCTTGGGCATGTCTGGCTTTCATCTGGGTTGTCAGCAGGAAGCAATGGTAGCTTGATGAGGTCCGGGTTATCTGACATCTAATCCATTATTCATTGGGCATGTTCATACATGATTAACTCTGTCTCCCGCGTGTCTTGAGCCTCGGGTAAATCTCTTTCTTACATCGGGGCTACCAGGGGAATCTCCATTGTGTCAACCGTTATCATTTCCTCTCTGGCTCTGAAAGCCTCTTGACCTATTTTTTCTAGAATTGTCGTTTGTTCATCCAGGCTCATGGCTTTGAACCTGGTCATCTTAGGGTCAACCATCCTTGATACAACTTCATCCCAATACTGAGCATTTTTCGTGAAGACCTCGTCTTCAAATTTGTCGTGGGCGTATGGCCAGCAAGACCACACTTCAGATGCTTGTTTCAGGACTAGAACTTTTGGTTCATGTTTGCGAAAATGGTCGGTCTGGAATTAGAACTCTAATTCACTCAATCCTTCCTTCTTAGCTTGGGTGGTGTCTTTTACCAAGTAGAAACCTATATGAAATCCATAAGGTATGAATGCTCGTTTCTTATCTTTCACCAGGGAAGCGTTGTAGCCTTTTTGGATAGTCTAGTAGCATATCTCCCCTACCACTAGTCAATCAGGAACATGCACGGGTAAAAGGTGTGGTGCCTCGGTGGTCCCAAAAACCCTGATATAGGTACCATGCTCATCCAGGTACCAGTGACCAACCTTTGATATCATCCTTTTGGTCACAGTAGATAGTCTTGGAAACTCTTTCTTGAAAAGAATGAAATGAATGTGTGCGATGAATTCATCACAGATGAGGGATTAGGATTTTTTGTACATGTTATCCCATAAGACATTGAAATATACATGGACTGGGGGTTCCAAGACGTGCCAACTCAAGTTCATTCTAACGGAATCATTTATGTCGTAGATGACGTCCAATAAGTAAGAAGCCATGTAGAAGGACAGAGTCTCTCCTTCTTTCGGCATCGGATCATGTTGTATGCAAATGCTCAGCGGCTTGGAAATGATGGCACCCTAGTTAAAACCTCTCCTATAAATGGTTGCAGTATATGCTAGAGGCATCAAAGCCTCTGAAAACCTGGAGCAATATTTATCCCCATACAACCGGCAGATGAGGGCCATTAGATAGATATACAACTCCCTTAAGTTGGTTGTTTGATACCAGTCAGAGGTCCGATTGGTGTATTTTTTTTCCTCTCGCCACCATGAATCCATCACCCGGCCAGTGTCATGGTGCTCATAAAAGTTGATGACAAAATCGGTGTTCATTCGCTCTTCTGGGTCTCTGAGATTGTAATAATTATGCACCTCTATTGAAAGGAAAACCCCGACAAACTAGCCATTGTCATCGTTGATCAAATACTTATGTGTGTCTATGTGGTTGATGAGCCATTGCAGCAGTTCTATACAGGGGAACATCGAGGTCCTTCCCGCTACCATGTACAGTTCTGACAGTCGAATATTTGGAAAAACTTCATCATCGAGCTTTCTCATGTTGGGGTTGTTGTGCGAGGTATATTCTGGGAATTATTCCCGACTGATCTTCTTGAAGATTTCTCCCCATTTCAAGAGTACCCCCTTGCCCCCTGTGTTTGCCTTTATGTCTCCAAAGTCCGAGGATTGAGTGAAAATCTTCTTGTTTGATGTTCTGATGACTGGCTCTGGCCTTGGAGCAAATTCTAATTGTTTTGTTGGCCCTGAGGACGAGCCTTCTCCCACCTCTGGTTCCTTTAGCTTAGGCGCTCTCGACGATCGCCTAATGTTTGGCTTTCTTGGAGGCATTGTTCCTGCAAATCAAAATAAATTCTTTTAGGGCTTTTGCATAGAGAGATATTGGATATTAATGTATATCTGAAGTGGAAAACACAGAAAATCCAGACTGGTACATACCTGTAATGCTTGCTAAACTTTGTAGTTAGATACTCACGGGAGGCTTGGAAGATTTTTAATTGCTTGTCTCCCTCCTCTGGATGCTCTAAAAATCCTTTTATCATGGAATGATCTTGTTTACAATGGCTTGAGAAGATTTAACGGGGAAGAACTTATCAATCGTATCAGCCAATTAATTCGGGCGATGAGTGAAATTCAAAAAGAATCTACCGTCGAATCTTTGCAATTTAATTCATAGTGGGTTGACAGTGGAGGCATGGAGGGTGATGTGTTGTATCGGTAAATTCAAACAGTCCTTTTGATTCATGCACGAATTGACAACTAATGAAATATTTGGAATTAATTAGTCTCTTTACTGCTTCGGACTGCAACGTATCTAGCGCTGAAATGTCCCATCGTGTCGCTTTCCTAGTGGGTGGATTGGGGATCGGCAAAGTGTTACGGGTGTTCTTGTTGATATTGTTCTGCGAGAAACCTCTAACGCCGGTCGATTTCATCGTATGGTGTTGACAAGGCACAACCTGGCTCAAGATACTTGACACTGAAGACTGGTGACTTAGCTTGTTGGTCATGGTCAGACTCGGGAATTTATTCAAGTTGTGCGCTTTAAGTTAAACCTAGGACTGTCGATGCCAAAAAGGTATTGGGGATCATCTTTTGGGGATAAACCTATCGCATAGTTTCCTTTGGGTTAGAGTCCTCAAAACTCTCGATGCTAAAAACATTTCCAAAGTCGACGATTGGAGAAAACTTTACCGTAGTCTGGATGTTCACAACGATTTGATCTTCTCCGATTTTTCTAAGCGCGTCGGGTATCAGCTATCAGAGATATCATTTATTTCTCCATTTGACGTTTAATCTTTTCGCCTTTTACTGACGTCGAAGAGGATCGGTTGTTGGTGATTTCTTTGTATGATGGTTATCGTGAAAGAAAGCTTCCTTTTGCCGATGCCAATGAAGATCGACGCTCGACGACTGTGGTTTTTTGATCGATTTTCTTTCAACCTTTAATTCCTTTAAATGTCGAATCTCTGAGCATGTTGGGGGGAAAGTGTTATGGTTGTTTCATTCTTTGTTAAGTGTTAAGTCTTTTCTAATTCATGAGTTTTCATAGGTTCAAGCAAACTTTGGAAGACTTAATGAGAGTCAAAAATGATAAGCACATGCAATATTTTCATAATGAATTTGAATTAGACAATGCAGCAGATCAAGTGGTACCCAAAAAGTAAAATTCAACATAGACTTTTTTACGGTGTGTTGAGTGCTCAACAAATGAGCACTTACTAGGCGAAATCAAAATCTTTGTTCCTCCTTCGAGATCGGTTGATGCACAAGCTGGTGGAGAACTTAAATGGTTTTAAATCAGAGCCCCTTTTACCCTTGCATTCGAAATTCTCTGGTTGATACCTCCGGGTCTGCTTGTAGGGTTTTCAACCTTTATTCCTCCTTCATGTCTTATAACCCTGACTCACGCCCTCTTTTGACAAGAGTCTAGTAGAGTATTCACTGACACAGAGCCTTTAGTTACCTTTACTCACTTGTTACGGTGTTGCTTCGCTGCCATCGAGCGTCCATAGCCCCGGCGGAGTCACCCCGACGTCACAGACCTTTCTTTGATACTAGCGAGCATCCATAGCCCCGACGAAGATATTTGCATACCCTCCCCTACTGTGCGCTCATTTGAAATAGTTAACTTTTATTTCGGCAGAATTCCCTAAGCGGGTGGGAGAGGACGCCTGTTATTTTGCAAGATGAGATGGTTAAGGTGAAACTTACTAGCTCCATTTTCTAAGGTACATGTAGTCCTTTCCAACTTTCCTTATTTCCCTTAAGGTCTTACTAAACCCCTAAGCAGACACTTCTGACACTTCTCCAAAGTTGTTCATCTGCGCAGGTTAGATAGAGAACCTCTCAAAACAATTGCAGGTCCCCCAGCGTGTCTCGTGTTTTTATGTGAGAAACGAGTTAAGAAGAGAGTTTGCTATGTCACATGACTTGAGGTCAACCATTATATTGCTAAACAAAATCTTCAAAAGCGCAGAAGTCCAAAAAGAAAAAGAAAACAAAAAAGCATTTCGCAATCGACCTAGCTAGACACAAAATCATGAAAATACGCACACAAAACATAATTTATTTTTTTATTTTTTTAATGAAAGTATTTCTTTAGGGCTTGGCCATTCACTGGGAGGGCGTCAGGTTCCCCCCTTAGATTCTGCAACCGATAAGTGCATGCCCCAATCTTCTCGGCCACCTGAAAAGTTCCAAGCCATAGATTTTGAAACTTAGAATGTTTGTCTTTAGGTTAGTTTTCTCTGTCCCATTTCAAGACTAAGTATCCTACTTAAAAATTATTCTCTTTAGCCTTATGCTTTTCAAACCATATTTTAACTATGAGTTGGTGGGCTATGAATTTTGATTTATCTTTCTCCCTCTCTTTTTCTAACATGAGTAGGGTGTCAATTCTTTGTTGTAAGGTTGATGGGGGATGCCCCCTAGACTTCTGAGCAAGTTGAAGAGATGGAAGATATAACCCGTTCGGGAGAATGGCTTCATGTTTGTATAGTAAAAAGTATGGGGAATTCCCTGTAGATTCCTTGGGTTTAAATCTATCTTCCCATAAAGCGTTATGGAGTAGATTATGCCAATTTCTCTAGTTGTCTGCAACTGTTTTCTTCAATATCCTCACTAGGTTCTTATAGGTTGATTATGCCACTACGTTTCCCTGTGGATAATAATTTGCAGAGTATCTAATTATGATTCATTTGTCTTAGGAAAACTCTTTTAATAAGGTGGAATAAAAGTAAGTTGAATTATCAAAAACAAGAACAGAAGGGACATCGAATCTTGTGATTAGTTATTGTTCTATGAATGGATTACCACCTTCTCATTTACATGAGTTAGAGGAATGGATTTTGCCCATTTTGTGAAGTAATCAGTTGTAGTAAGTATATACTTGTGTTTCTTTGAAGTTCTTGGTGTAATCTCTCCTACGATATCTAACCCCCATTGCTCGAAAGGTTTAGAAACGGTTACTGGCTGGAGTGGGATTGTTGCTCTCTTTTCTCTCCCAACGCTTATTTGACAAGTTTTACAGTTCCTAGCGTATGTGTGAGCATCCTTGAACAAAGTGGGCCAATAATAGCAAGCTCTCGGTATATTATGAGCGGTGGTGTCTCCCACAAAGTGTCCACTTCTAGGGCCATCATGGAGCTCCTTCAGAACTTTGTTTGCATCTTCATGTTCAAGACATCTTAAAAACACTCCATCATAATTAACCCGGAAGAGTACCGAATTTATAAGGTGATATTGTGCAGAATTTAACCTGAGAGCTCTCCTTTACCTAGGGTTGAGGTTTTCTAGACAAGTCCCATGGTGTAGGAGATAAGTCAGTTTCTCATACCAAGACTCTTGTTCTGGGGAAATGTATGAAGCTTCACCACACCATAATGCCATTTCATTCTCCCATCCGGGGTCTTCATTTACTTGGTCTTGAGGTTCGGCTGTCAGTTTGCATAACCCTTTTCCTTTAACTAGTTTAGAAGGTTTTATATCTAGGTCAAATTCTTGAACTACTGCCATCCAGTTCCCTTTTCTTTCCCCCATCTCCTATTGAGTGAATAGAGATCAGACTGCAGGGTGAGGCACGATTACTTTGGTATGATTATTGAGGATGTAAGATCTGAAATGTTTTACTACGTTATAAACTGCATAAGTCTGTTTATCTATAGCAGGATAATTTAGCTCAACTCCTTGGAGGTTAGTGCTCATGAATGACACCAGAGCCTCGTTGTTGTCATCATTCTTCTTAGTCAAAACTGCAGCTAACGATTGATCGGAGGCGAAAGTATAGAGGAAAAAATCTTTGTTGAAATCGGGGCTTCGCAACACGGGGGCTTGGCTTGAGATATAGCAGTCTTAATATCGTTAAAGGCTCTTTTTCGTTCATCATCCCACTTAAATTTGACATCTTTACGAATCATATTTTGTAAGGGTTTGATAGTTTCCACGAAATCGGGAGTGAACTTTCTCACGAAATTGATTTTCCCGAAGAACAACTACATAGATTTCTTTTTGTGAGGAAAAGGAAGTTGAGATATAGCCCTAATCCTTTCTGGGTCTATGCGAATGCCTGCTTGGAATATAATGTGGCCTAACAGCTTACCTTCCTCGATGCCGAAAATAGTTTTCTTAGGGTTTAAGGATATACCATATTTCCTACACCTTTCGAAAATCTGGGTTAAGTGTTGGATGTGATCTTCTTTGTTCCTTGAATTCACAATCACGTCGTCCAAATAAACTACTACACACTTGTTGATTAGTCCTCAAAAAGCTACATCCATGGCCCTCTGGAAGGTCACTCCTGCATTTATTAGACAAAAGGGCATGTCTTTGTAAGCGAAAGTTCCCCACTTGGTTCAGAAGGTATTTTTTAGGAGGTCTTCCCTAAAACCAAAACTTGGTTGTAACCTATGAAACCATCTAGTAGGGAAAAAATCTCAGAGCCAGACACGGTCTGCAGGAGTTGCTCCATTGGCGGGACTGGGTAGTTGTCCTTATCCGAAGCTCTGTTGAGGTTTCTGAATCTACGCATAGGCGAATCTCCCTAGACTTTTTCCTTACATGAACCAAATTAGCTACTCATGTAGAATGTCTAACCTACAAGATAATTTTGGCGTCTAACAGTTTCTTCAAATCCTAACACATGAGAGGTTCCAGGGAAGGTTGATACTTTCAGAGATTTTGTTGGAAGGGTTTCACTCCAGGTTTTAACGGGATAGTGTGTTCAATGATACGGGTATCATAAGTTTTCAGATCTCAGTAGGACCACGCAAATATATCTTGATATTGTCTAACCAGTTTGAGATAGGCCTTCCTTTCCTCTTTAGATATTGTTTTGTCGAGGTGTACATTTTTTGGGTTTTTCGAGGTTCCGAGGTTTACAGTTTCGTGCATGGGGCAGGAACTACCGATCTTAGCATTTTTGGGCCCCTTAATCATTCCTTTAGATCAAAAAGGTTTTCTAAGTTGGTTGTCCCCTTCGGTATCGTGTGGGACTTTGGCTTGTCAGTCAGATGATTTATATGAAGGTCGATTTTCGTCAACTATTCCTGGAATGCTTCATCGTCAATGGCCAAATCTTTGAAATTGTCTTGATTAGTCAGAAAGTTTATAATCTGTTCATCTCCCTAAAAAACCTTCCAATTGGAAATATTTTTGGGCACAGACGGTTTAAATAAAAGTTCTACATTGAACCAAGAAGCTTCATAATCTTGTAAAGGTGATAGCCTTGAGGAAGCAGTGGCCAGAGAATCAACAAGAATGTTCTTCGCTCTGGGAATTGTTGTAATGTTGAAAGCTTCAAAATGATCTATTACCCTGTCCACTTCATGTTGGTAATTCTTTAGGTGCGTAGAATTGCAATGTATAGTATTCCTTATTTGTCTTACAATGATTTCAGAGTCTCCGAAAACCTTTAATCCTTGGGTGTCTAAGTCTGTAGCTTTCTTTAGCCCCTGTACTAAAGCTTCATACTCGGTAGTGTTATCTGTGCATTCGAATTCTAGTCTGCAAGACAGGAAATGTCGTTTACCTTTAGGATCAATGAGGATTCACACTACCCCTAACCCTTCTTGTGATTTAGATCCATCAAAATATAGGTTCCAAACTTGTGGGCAAATTGTATTGGCTTCCCCTTCCCTATTACTTTCCTCTTTTCCTCCTGCTAGTTCTGTGATTTCAAACGCAGGTTCTTGGCTGAAGAGGGTTTCTTTTGTCGTTGTCGGCAATTCCTCCTGAAAAATAATTTCAGAGTTCTAAGTGAGAGGACCGTCAAATGAAATAAGGGATAATTTCCCGAAGTCGAAATCATAGGAATAATTGCCTAGCATAGAGAAATCTGCCTACAAGGGTTCGTTTAGGGTTTCTAAGTTAGTGACAGTATGTTTTAGATATCTTTCCCTATCAATTCTGATCATATTTTTGTATCCCTTCAATGGTAGCCAAAGGTGTGCCCAATCTGTACTAAAGTATCCATTTAACTTCTCATAGCAATCTCGTCTTAGTAGTAACCCATAAGCTTCCAGGATATCTACCACAATGATGTCAATCACTTGCACAAACTTAGGATGTGTCTCTATTCTGATCATTACATCTTTGAGTTCTCCCATGACTTTGATCTGGGTTTTGTCTAGTTGTATTACATGTTTATCGCTTTTGAGAGGAACGACATTTAATTTTTTCTAAATAGACAAGGGAATAACATTGAAAGATGCTCCTGAATCGACCAAACAATTGTGGAGGTTCATGTTGAAAACTTCAAACGTTAAAAGGAACAGTGGAACAAAAGGTTTCCCCTTCTTATCTTCAGAGTAGGCGTTCACAATTAGTTTATTCCCTAGATCCGTGACAGAAAGATTTCTTCCTAAGTCAGTGCTTGTCATAGGATTTTCTATTAATTTCAAATATTGTAGCAAGAAGTCCTTTCGCTGAGGGATTCTACATATGTCCATAACTGATATATTAGCCTTCAGCTTCTTTATATCTTCAACCACGTTGTAGTCCAACTTGGGTGATTCTAGGGTATGGATGCTTATAGGGTTCTTAAGAGGAGAAAAAGGTGCTTTCGGGTGATCGAAAGTTGATCTTCCTCCCAAAGCTTGGGTAGTAGCAAGGTCGTTTGAGATAGGTTGACCACTACTTCTTGTTCTCACAACCAAGGCTTCAATGGGTGGATCTCGAGTCGTCAGAAGGCATGATCAGATCAGGATCCCATATCAGCATGGATGTATCTTCTGGTGGATCAATCTCTTCCTGATCAGTCACATTCATAATTGAATCGCTTGGTTGTTCGGTCAAGGACACTTCGTCTAGAAACCGATTGGCCATCAAATTCATGGCATGCATCCATTGAGGGCAATCTCTTTCGAAGTGGTTTCCCTGGTGATAAGTACAGAAAGAATTAGATGCTACGTTTCCCAAATCGATATTTAAGTTAGCTGGGGGAGGTTCAATTGCTTTGAATGGTGGGTTCTTTTTAAAGAAATTTTTATAGGGCCTTTGACCTTGGTTTCCCTCCCCGACACTTCTTTTCATGTCTATGATTTCGTTAGATAACTTCTTAAGCATGCGTTGTAGATCCTCTATGTCCCCACTTCCCTTTTTAGGATCTTGTTCTTCTTGTTTCCCTGGGGTCTAGTGAGAAATATCCCTCTTCAAGGAGGAGGTTCAACTTCTTTCTTGACTAATGAGACCTGACTTTCTTTGCATCTTTTCATTTGGAATTCGTTCTTATTGGCTTCTTCAAAATTCTCAATAAGGGTTAGTTTGGCAGCCCTCTTCACAAACATGGAAATAAAATCTGGGAGGGCATTAGCATATACTTTGATTTGTAACTCCAGAGTAGGTTTAGCTTCGGGCTGAAATTTGTTCAAGCCGGTGGTGAATCTTTGATTAAAGTCTTTGACCCTTTCCTTCAAACTCATGGTGGTGGTGAACAACTCAGCCATCAGAGCTCTCGTAGTAGTCTCCTCCGCAAATTTATCTAAAAACTCCTTCTGGAACTTCGTCCAACTAATTATAGATCCTACAGGTAGATTAAAATACCACGTGGAAGTTGAATTCTCAAACATATAGAGGAATAGTCTGCATACTACATCTTCATGCTAGACATTCATAAGTCTGATTGCTAGTATGAATTTCTTGATATGATCTTCAGGCAATCCTGAGGTCTCGGGATCAAACCTAGGAAGAAAATTCTCTGGAGGTCGGGGAAGGTTGTGGACTCGCCCTGGGCTGGCCAAAGCGTCTATGGAAAACCAAGGTTGGTTGTTCTATGATGGGTTTCCCCTTTCTTCATCATGGTCATTGTTGTCCTCCATATCTTCGGATACTGAGTTAAACTCCTCCTCTTCTGAAAAATCGTCCGGCTCAAAGACATTGTCGGCTGGCGTTTCAGGGATAATATTTAGAGGGTGTTCGATTTCAGTGATTGTGAAATCTATTAGGTCTTCTACTGTGTGCACAAAAACCTGGTTGGGGGTGTCAACCACTAGTCTGCTTATTTTTTGTCTTCGAGGAAGTATCATAGCTAAGGACAACGCACCGATATTTCAGGCGTATGCTCTTATGATTCTTCTAAATTGATTTAATTCCTCATGAGGAAGAGTGTAAGGTATGTCAGGGAACAAACGTTATTCCTCGGGCTGGGGTGAGTCACTCATTTCAGGAGTACTCTATGTGTGTGGATTATCTTGGGAATGACTAGCCATGCATGTGGGTTGTTTTGAATCTACACATTGTGTGAAATATTATATGGAATGTGTATTCAGCCATTCATTCTTCAGACCCTCCTTCTAGCGCCAATTTTGTTGATGGGTCCTAAATCCCTTTAGTTCAACAGTGGGAACCAAACCCGCCACTGAGGCCCGATTAGACTCTGCAACGTTTAATAGTGGAATGGTTCTCCAAATCTTGCGATCCGGCCAATTAATCGATGGGCTTTACATTTTTTTATGAAGGCCCTCCTTCTAGTGTCAATTATGTTGATGGGTCCTAAATCACTTTAGTTCAATAGCAGGAACCAAACCTGCCACCGAGGCCCAATTAGACTCTGTATCATTTAATAGTAGAATGGTTCTCCAGATCTTACGATCCAACCAATTAATTGATGGGCTTTATGTTTTCTTGTGAAGGCCTCTCCTTCGGTTCGGACGTTCTCTTTTTGAATTTTCTTTTTGGTATGACTGGTATAAAATTGAAATCCGGTATAAACCAACTAGGCAATAATGGGACCAAACTTAAACTACTGGAGAAGAGGCTGGATTTGGGATAACCCTTACACCCTAGCATGGAGACAATGATCGTATACCACAGGCCTAGTACTAATACATTAACCATGTGAATATTCCAATTACCGACTGAGATACGAGTTATCAGGAGAAAACATGCAAGTGATAAACAATGGTAAGAAAAATAATTCACTCAACTCTAATCATAAATCACATAATAACACAAAGATTCATTTTCATCATTAAAGAAAGAACTGTAAAACATTGCATCAGATAACTTATCGACAGATTTAATCGCTCTTACTCATTACTGCATACATTCATGAGACAAAATAGGAAATAGTTCTTCCCCACATACAATCATACGCGCATTTGATGAAAACATAAACTTGTCTGTGGTCTAGAAGGACTTCTCAATTAAAGGGTAGCTTCAAAATAATTCTTAACAAACCAAACATGAGAGTTTCTTGCAATAACCATCGACCTTTAACTAATTGGTCGATGCTCTTATTAATAACATAAAATTAACAGAAAATAAC
>ML778726.1:1550221-1560887 GCA_009831015.1 Picea engelmannii | reverse complement strand
ACTGAAAGATAGACAATCATAGATACAATAGAACACAAAGATTATTCTGGGAAACCCTCATGGGGGAGAAAACACAGCAACCAAAATCCTCAATATAGATTCCTTCAACTAGTACAATGATGCGCTATAGCTCTCCAAGAAAGACCAAGACCAAAACACCAAAAGAACCAATCTCCAAGACTTGTGCGCTAGACCTTCTTATGCTCTCCAAGATGCACAGAAGAAGTGTGTGACCGTGTGACCAAATGAGAGGAACCTATCCTCTATTTATACACAACAATGTCTCTTGAAGAGAATGATTCTTGACCCAACTAACCCATAAAACAGGGCCGACTAGCCACAATGGGGCTTTCTACAATTATAAGTAAAATGCCAATAATATATTAATTTCTGTCGAGCCGACTTGTACAATATAATTATAATAACCTTTTAAAGGTTTGACCAAAACAAATATACAAGAATATCTTCCGTATTTACACCAAAAATATTAACAGCTATGAGCGATGCATAACATCATTAGTATATTATATAAGCTATCATCTCATCTAGCTCAAATCATTGTTGATCCACTAATTTCTTTTTGATATCATGATAGCATCATGGTGAATTGCCTATCACATGGACCAATAGCCATGCTAATGTTGAAATACATTTGCACAAATTTGTGTCACATTTTGGTTTTCCAAGGTTTTTTGCCCCCAAACTCTCTAGTTTCCTCATTTTCTATTTCTCTAATCTCTACCACTCTTTCATAATTATGTGATAAAGGGTGTAGGGACATTGCCACTATGTGGTTGTTGTCATACACTGCAGTGTTCTTGCAACATGGGAGATATCATGCCATACAACCCTTCTTGCCTATAACATGTTTTTTTTAATTTATTTGGTGTAAGTAATTTTTATTCAATTTTTTTTGCAATGTTCTTGCAACGTAGGAGACATGGGAAGGGTTGAGTTAGAATGGGGTTCAACTCTCGGTGAAATGGAAGAAGGCCAAACATTCAACATTTTTGACCTTTTTTGGTTTGTCATCACTAGAATCCGATTGGGCAATCTTTGTCAAAATTGCAATTTTGGATTTGATGAAATCATTGTTTTAATGTAGAAATGGATTCAACAGCCTTGAATACCCATGTTGCAACTAAATTGCGCAACATTACCATTTGATATATGCAATTCCATCAATCTAAAATGATTCTTGTCGGATTTTAGGTCAAAACTATCACTTTCCCTTCCCGTTATTTCGAGCAGCTGAAAAAGACCAATTCATGGCTCAATTAGACTACAGTGAAATGAAAGCACAATTGGTTTCCGCATGGCATTGAATACTCACCTTTGTAGAGGTTTTGTAAGGGTTAATATTGCATAGGGGCTTTCATGAACATTTGAAAAACACTTCAAATCTTTATTGATGTTGTCATCATCCCTTCACAACATAAGGAAATCCAACATGGCATTAACCTGTAAGTCTAATGATTCCCCCTGGGTCCAATGGCCTTTTCCTTATCTGTAGGTGGCCTTTGCCCTAAGTTCAATGACCTTTCATATACTTACAAGTGGCCTTTTCCATGAGCCCAACGTCCTTTCCTCTATCAAGGCCAATGGTAATCACAAATGCATTACTCTGGGCAAATATTTCAACTTCTTGGCATGTCTCTTTTTCCACAAAAGTGGAGAGAGAGAATTATGTCCCCATGTTGGAAGGTTGAGATAGGACAAAAATCAATAAAGTTGTGGATTGGGTCTTTAACCAATACATGAATATACGATTTTAAAAGGTCAAGTGGTAGATAATTTGTAAGGTGCCCAATTTTAAGCTATATACATTGTGGGTGATTAGTGGGTTATGATGTTCTGAACACAAACACATATATAATCGACATAAAATGTGAAGTATGTGTGATTTTAGAGAGAGTTAGAGATTTACTATGTCCATCATGGTAGAAATCACAATGAAGAGCTTGGTGGGATACCTCGAGTGGTTGAGTGCTTTGAACTTCATGCATGAGGTCTCCAAGTTGATATCTTGGGTTGGTTGCCTTTGTTGTATGACTCACTTGATGTCCCTACTAGGTTAGGTGTCATTATCAACACCAATGAGTTTACATTGGGTACCATCTGCAAAATGTAGGGAAGTGACTGGGGGTTTCCCCACAAGGTTTTCTTTGGAAAAAAAAGAAGTTGCATTCAATAAAAGTTCACCTAAGAAATTGTCTAAGCATGGGTGCATATTTGGTCATCATATCTAATGTGCAAAATAGTGCATAATTATGAGCATAGAATGGACATTGTAGTGGGCAACTTCAACATGGCTAAGAATGGAAAAATGATGTTGTGTCATGAATGTGTTATCACTCTTACTTATGCAATTCCAACATTGCAACCAGATCATCTAATTTCATGTTCATCATTACTAATACTTTCTTATGCTAACTTGGGTCATTGATAATTTTGTCATAAACACATACACATAGTGTAAATCAACATGATGCAATTGAATACCAACATTAACCATGAATCATCGTACTTTCTTTATCTCTTCCTCTTATTGAAATTTTTCCAATTATACAATATAAAAGATATAAACAAAGTGAAAATGAAACATTTTGTTTTTTTAAGATTATTTATACCTTACCCTAAGATTATAAATGACTAGTTTGTTGGTTCATGAGTTAATTTTATGTTATTATAGATTTTTTATGATGTTCATATATCTCATTTTATAGAATTATTTCATTAGTTGAATTTGCTTCCAAATTATCACGAGAATGTATGTTTAGATGGTGTCGCATTTTGCTTTATAATACGTTGTGCCATTGCCACAACTTGTCCAAGCCACTTCGCGCCAACATACGAGGCCACCTCGCTGCCCCTGTTGTTCTCCTGTTGGCTATCTATTCCTATTATAGATTCAGGAATTCTGCTCTAGTGCATTGAAGGAGATTCAGGAATTTTGCGAGTTGCAGAAACTGCCCAGAGATTTCAGAGGAGAGTATAATTTAGTAGGAAATGAGGGTTTGGTGTGCACTGCACTGGTGCTTTCTGTAGTCAATTTTCTTTTGCGATCTGCGAGGATGCGCACTAGATCGAGAAGTTATCCTTCTGATGTTCGTGATGCGAGGGAGAATTGTACGCTCAAACGACGACAAATGACGACTGGAGAGGAAATGAATGGGAAAGGGTTTCCACGAGAGCCCAATGGTGCACCCGGTGTGCGTACTTTTGATGACTTTCCGGATGATTTATTGATTTGTGTCCTGGCCAGGGTCAGCAGCAGAGCAGAATGCCCAGCGTTTTTTTTTAATGTTTTGCTGACGTAAGTTGAAATAAAATTATCTAGTTTTTGCTATGTTTTCTTTTTCCTTGATCGGTAGATTGATTAAACTCGATCGCTTTTGGAAGAAAAAGCCTTTGTCGACTTTGATTTGCTAAAAGAAAAAAGGCCTCGGTCGACCTTGATACTGATGTAGCTTCCTTCCTCTTTTTCTCACAGTTTTCAGAGCATTTTTAGGGCTTGGCTGCTGCAGCTGGATCTTTTATTTATTTATTTTGAAGCTCTAATTGCAGTTTTTCTGGAATTAATTAAATCGGAGTACTTTTTGCACACTTATATTTGAATATTTGAATATAGTGTTTTAGATATTGGAATTTCTTAAAGATTTGATATTTATAGTTTTCGTTGTGCTTGTATGCAGATGCAAGAGATTCTATTATTTAGGTCTCCATCCGCCGGTTTTATCAACAGCTTCCACCGGTGCATTGGCTGCGAAAGCGTCCAGCTGGTCAAGTGGTGTGCACAAGTTTAGGAAACAATGCGCCGACGCAGGGAATACCAATGCCTATGGTCATCCTTCAACTTTATTCATTTCTTTGAAATTTTGATTCACGAGTAGTTTATTAGTTCGTTTATTAGTTCATGTCGTAGGCAGGTGACTATAGTTCCTGTCCAAGCAGATTTCTTTAGGTCATTTCGTTGGGAAAAAATTTAAACTCAAATCAAAGTCATAATAAAAATAATATTATTTTGCAATATTTCGAAATTATAATTTAATTCTATGTTTTTGAAAAACAATAAACTGAATTGTGATGGTAATTCCATTTGTTTCGGTGGAAAAAAATTCGTAATTTCATAAAAAAAAGAAGTAAGAAATTACATTCTGTAGATGCTATACAGCATTTCATAAGTTTACGTATAAAGGATCCTTATCTCTCTTGAAATCCCAGATTCTTACTTCTTCACATAATCTAAACAGTCCAAGCCCTATACAGCTCCAAAAAAGACTCATAACTACTTTCATCCCCTTAAAGAAAAAAGGGAGTTTTGCTCTAAACAGATCTTATAAGTGATCTTTATAATCCAGCAAAAGTCCAAGTATAAAAACAGTTTAGATTATTACAAAGTATATGCTCCAAAAAACGAAAACTAGATCCACTGACATAGAAGAAGATATACATCTGTTAGGCCCGAAAGTCACAGCTAATAAAAAGATCGAGGAACATATTTTGAGGCCATGCCATCCACCTCCTCCCAAATCTTCCAGCTTCCAGGATCCAACATCAAACTTCTTTTGATAATCCATCTTCCTTATCATTCCTTTCTCTGAATATATGATGAAATGAGATGGAAATAAAAACTGATTTAATAGTGGAAATTTCATCCAATATAGGGTGCAAAAGGAAATTTTCACAAGAATATGTGCCCTCCATCCACCTGCGAATCCCCAAATATCTGAATTTTATGTGCTCCTTTTTCTGCAACTAGTATAAGAGAGAGCTTCAGAGACATAAGCTCTGCATATTGTTTAGAACCCCTTCCCAAACTTGCTTTAAATTTTATCCCATGAGTGTCGACAGATGCACAGTACCCATTTCTTCACAAATCAGTGGCCCCTCAGAGCCCCCCCTGAGTTTCCCCATCAAAGTAAATCCAGGCTCCCAATCTATTAATGACCTCCTCCACAATGTGTCTCACAGGCTTTTCAGCTTTTAGTTGTTTAAAACTGTCGAGTATGTTCAGACTTTGCATTGCACATTGAATAGGAAATATGAACCTGTCATCAGATAGACTAGCATTCCTAGACAGCCAAATCCCCCAGGCAACAATCAATGGGAGCGCCTTGAAACTCTTTACAGCTGCTTTTCCATCCCAACTTCTAAAGGTTGATTCTTCGTTTACCTTACACAGGGAACATTGACCAGGCTCAAACTTATTCCTTTTTTGCATATTATCCCATATAAGCACCTTATTATTTAGACCCTACCACATAAAAATGTGAGATTTTAAGGGACACTTATACTTCCAAATTTTCTTCCACCACTACACTGGCTCTCCAATGGCTGCTCCTTCACATAATACCTTGTATCCAAGTCTTGGAGAGTAAGTACCCCTCGTTGGATTCCTCGACCATATCATTTCATCATCTACCTCTTTAATCCTTGCATGGCTAGATCTGAGATTTGAAATATAACCCTCGCACAACAAAGCATCTTCACCCCTGAGACCAATCTGCTTTGTTGTCTTCCATTCCTTGCTCCAAATTGTAGTGAGATCAGAATCAGTGAGCTGAGATAGGGTAAACCGTAAAATACCCTTTCCCCGTGAGAATATCAATGAAATTTTTCGGCAATCTATAATTTTCACTACAGCCAACCCATGTATCTTCACCTAACCTTATCTTATGACCATCCCTCACCACAGCCAACCCATGTATCTTCACCTAACCTTATCTTATGACCATCCCCTACCTTCCATATCAGCCATCTTCCAATTAGTGGGAAAGCTGCAATTGTTGCCCTCCATATAATTGAAACATCATGACAAGACTTTGTTGGTGATCTTATCCAATCTCAATTGAAGCAGGATCAATGTACAGTTGCTATTTTCATTTATTAAAAAATAAATTTTACAAAACCCAAAAAACTGTCACGTACCAACTTTATATTGGTTTGTTTTGGTTGTTTAATGACTTGCACGGCTCACCATGGATACTCAGGGCAATCAATACGCATTTAGCAATAGAGCTATAAATGCTATATAAGCTGGAATATACATCGTTGGATCTGAAGCATTTTAGATCCAATAGTGTATATCCCAACCTATACAACATTTATTGCTCTATTATTGGGTGCATATTGAAAAACTGTATGCATTTGCACATTTAATATCTATGTTCTCCATGTCTAGGGTTTTGCTTGTAACTCAGTTGGTAGTCCGGCCTACTCTAATCCATAGGATTTTGAGAAATCGTGGGTTCATATCCACCCAGTGTCTCTGCGGTCAATACTTATTTCCGGCCTACTCTAATCCATAGGATTTTGAGAAATCGTGGGTTCATATCCATGCATCATGAGGGGTCCCTTTCCTCTGTGTTAGTGCTTGAGCCCAATAACTATTACACTCAATTGTTGCAAACAATCAGGCCACTTGCTCAAAAGGACATGTGAGTGGAGGAGGGAGGTGCTTTCAAAGAAAGGAAAGGCACGACGGCAATCACAAAATCATCAGATCCCTATTTATAGAATATTCTGTTGGATCCTCTCAAGTAATTGCCCATACTTTTTTGTTCACAGTTTCAACAATTGTTAATCTCCAAAATTGGGATAGTGAAGGTTAGAGGGTGTTTGGAAATTCATATTTTACGTGTTCAATGTTTGCAAATTTGGCATTTTTTCATCACTGTGGACTAGCAGTGATATTTTGCTGTTAACAAAAGGAAGCAATTTAGTTGTATTTTTTTTGAACTGGTTCGAGAAACATGCCCTAATGAGTTGCATTGCATAGAGCAATCTTCCTTTCACTTAGGTGTCATGTATGGGGGTAACTATTCCATCAAAACTCCTCGTGACTTGTACCTTCCCTCATCCCTCTGAAATTCATGCCATTCAGGTCGGACCATGGCAAGAATGGAACCTTGGTGGAGGGCTTAATACTTTCTTAACCTCACTAGTGAAACAATGCCTCCATTGGCAATTCATCTTAATTGTTCATTTATGTTCTTACAAAATCCTTTATTAATTAACAAAAGCTCAAGTCTTAGAAAAACGTTTATAGTTTTAATTCCATGAAAAATATGCTTGTGGAAGTGACAAACAATGTCAAAACTAAAGGCATCGGAGGCTATGCCATTTATTACAGATTAGCTTCCAAAAAGACCAAAAAATAAAAACAAACATGAACACATTTATCTCCAAATGTAGGGTTCGTGGTTCTTTTAATTTATTATAAAATATTTTGTACTACTATTACCGTTGATCAATTTTTTGGACTCCAACAAGTTTGTTTTACATTTTGGTGATGCCAAGGGATATTTATTTGGAAGAAAAGGTGAAATCCTTCAGTAATACTTTGCTTTGAAGCATGGCATGATTGCCACTAGAATTGTTTGGATTGGATTCATGTTGCCGAAAATTGGCAAGTTCACACTTTGTGTTAGTGACTTGTATTGGCTACGTGGCCATCATCATGGCCAAGAGTGTTTTTTTGGCTTTTGAAAACTACATATTAGTTGATGAATGCCCATAGTTTTTCTTAATTTGACTAATATATCATCATTGATCAGGTGTGATATAATGTAATATTAATCAAATTTTGTTTTTTGTTAGTGTGTTTTAAATATATAGATATATATTGGGATGAATGTGAAGCATGACATTGAAATTATCCTTTTGGGTTTGTTTGGGTAAATGTATCCTAAAATTCTCTAACAAGCATTTGTTTTATTGGTTTCTCACTCCCATGTTTATAACATATTTTTTTTCAAAGTAAATCCTCATGGGGAAACCCAAGGGATGCTTCCCCATATTCGTGGATGGCATCCCTAGTAAACTCGTCGGCCTAGACTAGTGCACCTAACCCAGGGGGATTTGAACCGGGCACTTGCTGGCACAAAACTAGCCAAATGCCCAACAACATTGATGACAACTGATTGGGCTAACCCCTGGAGCTTATGTTTATAACATATTGTAGTCATGTTTAATCATATTCCTAGAAGATCCAAATAAGGATTGAATGAATAATATTTCAAGGTAGAAGATCACATGGTCATCCTTTAGAATGGAAAATCAAATTTAGGTAGGTTAGTATATTTGGAATTTTTTTCCAAGGAGCATATGTTCAAGTGCTTACCTCATCCATTAATCACGATTCTCTAACTCTTTTCACTTTTCAAGGAACAACTTAACGAACCCTATAACTCTTAATAAATTTTTTGTGACAAGAATCTCCATTTTGGAAATTTCAATCAAGTTGATGTTTAAGTACTTATTTTGTTATCATTATAAGTCATTGAGAACGACAATGATTATGATATAATGAAAGAAGAAAACCATAATAAGGTAGCAGAGCTCAATTTTTTTTCCAAGCATGTTTGGTTGAATTTTCAACTACAAAAATCCATTATATTAGACTAGGATATTCCTTAAATTTAGAAATCTTGGATTTCTAGCTTATCCCTCTCTGTGAACCCTAAGTTGATGAGATGGGGCAATAATGGCAATCTAGGCAGGGCTAAGCTACATATAACTCTGTGGAAGCAACCGATAAATGCATCCTTCACATCGACTTGGAAAAAGTTTGTGAAATGCTCTTGCAAAATGTTTGTTTAACTACCTCTAGAGTAGTTATAAATGACATGACATAATCTAAATAGTCATAACACCCTAAGGGTGTTTGCCAGGTCAGTGAAAGCAAAGTGTTGTTCTTGCCCCCACTAGGATTCGATTCCCCAAGGGACATGCTCGCAAGGGAGGGCGTTATTTAGTAGAATCCATCATGGTTGTTAAGTTGGGTGGGAGGTCACACACCATAATTGTGACTCGACATTACCACCTCTTGATAGGTAGTGGATGCTTAACAATCAAAGTACTAAGAAATCATTCTCAATAGTTTTCTTTAAATAGTCATAATTTGGTCCAACAAACTCTAAGGACAAGTATAAATAGAAGATAATTCAAAGAAAAATGAATTCTATTGAGTGTTGCCAATATGCCTCTTTATGGGTGGTGGATGCACACACCATAATTGTGATAGCATCCACCTCTTGATAGCTGGTGGATGCGTGATATGCAAAGTATGAAGAAAACATTCTCAAGGGTTTCCTTTAAATGGTCATCAGTGGCTCCAACAAACTCCAATGACAAGTATAAATAAAGGATCATTTAAGTGGGTCCAACAATCTCCAAGGGCAAGTATAAATAGAAGTCATTTGCAGAAAAACAAGTTCTATCAAGTGTTGTTGGTACATCTCTTTATAGGTGGTGGATGCACACACCATACGTGTGATAACATCCCACCTCTTGATAGGTGGTGGATGCTCAATAGTTAGTATTAAGAATGCATTTTCAAGAATTTCCTTTAAATGGTACATGTGATTCTCAATCAAATTCCCATATCCTTTCTCAGAAACAATAAAGGGTATTGGCCCTAGAAGACCAATATTGTAATGCATTTGCGCTAACAACAATGTGATTGGATTAAGTGAAATTCAAGGTTACAAATCAAAGTTATGTTACTTGTTCATATTTTTTTTATGGTGCACTAAAAACTGCCCTTATTTTCTATAGCAAGCTTGAACTGCCATAGCACACTAGTCTTAAATGTGATTATGAAGTCCTACATCTTTGTTGCATTATTGGAGTTGCAACCTAGCTAATAGGTAAACTTGATTTTGACTCTTCCTCCAAGGTCCATGACAAACCCCCTTGTTCCTGCTCTGCCTAGGTTTCCTTTGGCCACCGTGATTACCAATCTTTATTTTTATCAATATAATAAGAATAATGATGATGGTAATAATAATTATGTACACAAGTCAATAATCAAGCCTTCTGACTAACTTGTGGCACAATGACCCCAACAAGCTAGTTCTTAGCTGTGGAATTGTGAGGTATGATGTTAGTATTTTCATGGGGCTGATGTCTTGATACATGCAATATTTGGGCTAATTGTAGGGTAGATAAGGTAAGATAATTCTATTAATGTTCAATGAATGACCATAAAGTTGGTCAATGTACTGAAAAGTATAGATAACCTAAATAAACAGTGGGAGTGTAAAAACAACTCCTAACTCTACTAAAAGTGTAAAGTAGAGATAACTAACTAGTTAATAACTTAATAGAAATAAAATACGTAATGCTGACATGAAACCATGTTGAGCATAGAATGTAGGTGTCAATGTGTGTGAAAACTAGAGGTTGAATGGGGGGAGAGAGAGGAAGAGGAAGAGGGCTCGCAATTAAAGTCATTAATCACCATGAAGGGGCCAATGCATTTCCTAATAGTAGTGTTGTTTGGAGAATATCCGGGGCCAATTTTTGGCTATGTAAACCTAGGCAGAGCCCTCAATCAAAGAGGGGTCCATCATGTCCATCACTCTTGATATTCAAGGTTGGGGGGAGGAATTTCTGAATGGAAGGATGGCTGCATGAGGAGACCTCAAGACCAATGCTCTGTATAAAGCTATGTTGCAATGGTTTTCGGGACAAGGGAAGGACGAAGACGGGGGGACGCGTACCTGGGACGGCTAGAGTTTACCCCCAATTTTTTCAGGGGATGGTGGGTCGGAGACGACAATATATATATATATATATATATATATATATATATATATATATATATATATATATATATATATATATATATATATATATATATATATATATATATATATAT
>ML778726.1:1526870-1543517 GCA_009831015.1 Picea engelmannii | reverse complement strand
TGTAGGGATCTACCAACTCTCAAGAGCTTAGGGGAATCCAGGTTTAAACTGGTAAGACGTTTCATCTAGGACTTGAGTGAAGATTTGCATGTCCTGCAAGCTTTCCACCTAAGACTAATGAATTCCTTCAGGGCTTAAGGTTCCTCAACCTACACAGGGCTTTCCCAATTTACTAGGGTAACCACTTTTTAACACATCCGACCCCCTAATCGTCACTTAGGCTGGTGGGATGTTGATTTTTCCTTCTCTCCTCATGACATGCTTTCGGATCCACCAATTGTTTAAGTGAGGACTTCTCTTATCACAATTTAAACTAAGTTAACTCTTATTAATTCTTAGAGAAGTTTCTCCACTTAGTATACTGAAGTACCCAGGTGCCTCAACACCCTCAATTGGACGGTCATATTTGCTTCTCGCCCTCATATTTGTGGCTATTTAGACTCGTTCCCATCGAAATGCCCAACCATCTAGGTCGATCTCCTCTTCGACGACAATATCCCGATGGATCATCCTCCGGAATCCAACGGTCCTCGGACCTGGGGTTCCAATGACTGATTTACATTGGAGTCTCCACCCACTCGACGATTACTCTCCGCCCGAATGTCCATCCCACATGCTAACAAATGGGACTCACAGAATCCACAGCTAGGATTAAATCTCTCCCATATACCAATCAACGGTCCTCCTTCGTTCTCAGAGTCCCTCCCCCTCGGAGCGTCTCTGCTATGGCTCCACAAACTACTTCGAGTAGCTTACTTCGACCACACACTCTTCGATGGATCGAACAATCCTTGTTCATCTCATCCTACGGAAACTATGATCTTCAGGGTTAAGGCATACTACCTGTCAGGGTTCTAAAATCCTCCTCCTCGGAGCGATTCTTGCTAGATCCAACGGTTGGGATCTCATGAAACACCTCACGTTGGATCTACGGTCCTCAAAGTTCCTATCGTCGGACTCTTGTTTCAGTTCTCCTTTCGGACCTCCGAAGGCCCCTCCTTCGACAATCTCCTTACTGGATCCAATGGTCCGGAATCCTTCCTAGTCACTCTTCAATAGATCGACGGTCCTTGTCGATTCGGGGCTCTCCCCATCGGAGTTCAAATACAACCTTACTTTAGTTATTCCGTGTTGAAGTTTGAGTAGCTTCGGAAGATATTCTTATTGTTTCAATATTGTATTAGACCAAGACAAAACCCTAAAGAATTATATTATGTTATATTTGTAAAGTCGGCCCTATTGTGCCTTTGTAAAAGTCAGCGCTATTGCGCCATGGAAAAATTCAATTGTAAATTAGAGGGGTAAAGTGTACAAGTCGGCCCTGACCTATTTCTGGGTAGCTCAACTTGTATTTAGAAGAGGCTAAGCGCCTCACTTGGAGAACACACAACACAAGCTCTCTCACACAAGTAAAAGTGCGCAAGTCTGAGGAGGAGACACAACTACAGAGGAAGGGTGTTCTGGTGAAGGGTTTTGGTTATTTGTTGGAGGACTATCTTGGTCTAGTGGTGCGCTACCCTATTCTGGTTAGGGTTTTCTGGTTTATCTTATGTTTAGTGAGATCTCTCTTGAGAGAGACATTGTACTTGTTGAAGAATCTATATTGAAGAAGCTTTGTTGTGTTTTCTCCCCCACGAGGGTTTCCCAGGATAAATCTTGTGTATACTGTGGATGTCTTTCTTTCAGTGATTCGTAAGCATGCAATTATTGTTTTAATACTCTAAAGTTAAAGAATACTGAACACACATAACTGCTTAAGAGAAATTTTAACATGGAATCAGAGCGTGCTTGAAAGAAGCCATTCTCATAGTTTAGAGGAACTTGTTGGGGAAATCAAGTACATAGGAAGACTCTCCTAACCCTAGCGCATATTTCCTTCGGTTTAGATTCTCGGTTTGACGAAGTTTTGAAATCTGCAACTGGTGCTGCAACTGTCGACAACTGCATAAAACCCTAGAAGGTGATATCTCCCACTTTTTGGAGGACGCTGGTCAAAGTAAAGCTACCATAGAGCTCGCCTAAGGAGGGCACACCTTTCCCTCTGAGCAGGATTCCAAAAGTCACATTTTGAAAATATAGGGTTTCCTCATAAACTCTAGCTCAAGACGTCTTGGCAGCTGCGGATTGAAGTTGGAGCAGTTCACCTTGGCATAGCACACTCTCTGGTAAGTTCAAAATCTTTCCTTGAAAAGTTTTCATTTCTCTTATTGTATTACCGTTCAAGGACAAGATGCCACCCAATACCAAGCTTGATGAGAAGCTTGAGGGTGCTGATAACTTCCAAGCATGGAAGTATAGAGTGATGTTCATTCTAGAAGAGAATGACCTAGAAGATTTCGTCAAAGAAGAAGTTCCAGAACGAGACGAAGATGAGGCCAAGGAAATACACAAAAAAAATCTAGTGAAGGAAAAGAGAATCATTGCCGATTCTATCAAGGATCATTTGATCCCTCATGTCTCATCATTGACAACTCCCAAGCAAATGTTTGATGCCTTATCCCGATCGTATGAAGGCAAGAATATCAACCGGAAGATGACCTTAAGGACACAACTCAAGAATGGGAAGATGCAGAGTTCAAAAACTATTCAATCCTACTTCACAAGGGTGTCTCAAATCAAAGAACATCTTGAAGCCATTGGAGACACAATCGAAGAAGCTGAATTAGTAATGACTACTTTGAATGGTCTCCCCAGATCTTTGGAATCATTCATTCATGGTATATGTTCAAGAAGAAGGCTAACAAGGTTTAGCAGACTATGGGAGGATTGTACTCAGGAAGAAGCCAGTCTCCAGATTGGCAGCCAAAGAAGAGAAACTAGGTGATGAAGAAAATCAAGCTCTAGCAACTCATGCTAAAAAAGGAAAGAGCAAGAAGGAAGTTCATTCACATAAGAGCCTCATGGATTACAAAAGACACACAAGTTTAAGAAGGATTTCTCAAATTACAACTGCTACATCTGTCAGAAGATGGGACACATTACAATAAACAGTCCCAACTCTAAAGGTTAGGTCAGGAAAGGAAAGTATAAAAGACATCATGCTCATGCCGCAGAAGATGATGAACCTGATCAAGAAAGAGCCAAAGAAGATGACTCAAGCGAAGAAGATGTTTTGATCTCAGCTCTTACAGGTACAATCACTCATGGTAGTGACACATGGCTTATTGATAGTGGTGCTTCTAAGCACATGACAGGTTACAAGGATTCCTTCTTAGAATTAGTTCACAAGGATTCACCTCACAAGGTGAAGCTCGATGATGACTATCAGTGTCCCATTAAAGGATTAGGAGAAGCATCTTACAATTTGGACTCTGGAAAACCTATGAAAATGAGCGATGTTTTATATGTACCTCGTTTGAAGAAGAATCTCCTTTCTATCTCAGCTTTGGATGAGAAAGGATTCATAGTTGTTTTCATTGATGGTGAAGTTCTCATGTGGGCAAAAGGAAAATCTATTGATGATGCTGTAGTGATTGGTGTGTTCAAGAAGGAGGCCTTTAAAGCGACATTCAGTTTCAACA
The DNA here is from genome assembly GCA_009831015.1 of Picea engelmannii. Lineage (NCBI taxonomy): Eukaryota > Viridiplantae > Streptophyta > Pinopsida > Pinales > Pinaceae > Picea > Picea engelmannii. Next base: position 1,539,996 of record ML778726.1, on the reverse strand, counting down.
TTAGTACACAGTACAGTTACTCCAAGTGAGCTTTGGCATAGAAGATTTTCTCACATACATTACAAAGCCCTACCAATCGTGAGCAAGATGGTGACAGGTTTTCCAGAAATCCAAGTGAATCATGAAGGCATATGCAAGAGATGCGCACAAGGCAAGCAGGTGAAGAAACCATTTCCAAGCAGTGATAGCAAAGCCAAAGGAGCCTTGGACATTATACATTCAAACATGTGTGGACCGATGCCAACCACTTCCCTTAGCGGGTATGTATACTATGTTTCTTTTATTGATGATTTCTCATGTAAAACTTGGATTTACTTTTTGAAAGCTAAAAGTGAAGTATTCAACAAGTTTAAAGAATTCTAGGCACTTGTTGAAAACCTTTCGGAAAAGAAGATAAAGATTTTGAGATCAGATAATGGAGGAGAATTCACATCAGATGAGTTCAAGACATTCTCCAAGGAAGTTGGGATTAAGAGGGAGCTCTCTACTCCCTATAATCCTCAGTAGAATGGTGTGACAGAAAGAAAGAATCGTACAATCATGGAAGCAGTGAAATCCATGGTTCATCATCAAGACTTATTGATGCATTTGTGGGTAGAAGCAGCCAAAACTCCAGTATATGTGCAGAACAAAAGTCCCCACTGTGTACTTGGGAACAAGACATTAGAAGAAATGTTTACAGGTGAAAAGCCAAAGGTTAGCCACTTGAGGGTATTTGGCTGTCTAGTATATGTGCATGTCCCCAAGGACAAGAGATCGAAGTTGGACCCTTCAGGTAAGAAGGGTATATTTGTTGGATACAGTGAGACATCTAAGGCATACAAAGTTTACATCCCCGGTCACCGACAAATTGACTAGCAGAGATGTCACCTTCGATGAGGATGCATCATTCAGTAGATCAAGGCAGACTCATACAGATGAGATCCATGATGAGGAGCCTGAAGCTCCCAGAGTTACAGATATAGATGCAGGTGATGATGTTGTACTAGAAGATTATGATATGGAAGAGCCACAAAGACCTGCAGATTCATCCGGAGAGATGAATACTAAGAAGAGAAGAACAACTTGGGCTCGAGAAATTATTCAGGATGCAGAGAAGTATGGTGCTCCAGATGGATCCTTTAGAGAAAGCAAGAGATCACGACCATACTCTAGTTACGTGGCACTGTTAAGTGACATTGATGCTGAGCCTATCAGTTATGAAGAGGCTGCAAAGAAGAAAGAATGGAAGGATGCCATGGTTGAAGAGTACCAGTCCATTGTAAGGAATGATGTTTGGGATGTGGTTCCGAGTCCGAAAGAGAAGACAATGGTAAGTTCAAAGTGGATTTACAAGACGAAGCATTCAACAGATGGAAGTATCGAGAAGTACAAGGCAAGGTTCGTGGCACGTGGTTTCTACTAGAAAGAAGGAATATGAAGAGACGTTTGCTCTTGTGGCAAGATACACTTCGATTAGAGCTATACTTGCGATAGTTGCAGTGATGAAGTGGAAGGTACACCAGATGGACGTGAAGACAACTTTTCTAAATGGTGTAATAGAAGAGGAAGTGTATGTGGAGCAACCACAAGGTTTTGAGACACATGACAGTCAGACATGTGTGCAGATTGAAGAAAGCCTTATATGGATTTAAAGCAAGCACCCCAAGCATGGTACGGTAGAATTGATAGCTTCCTGATGAGCTTGGTCTTTACCAAGAGTAAAGCAAATTCCAATCTGTACTTCAAGGTTGTGGATGGTGGACCAGTGATATTACTGTTATATGTGGATGACCTGTTTCTAATAGGAGACGAGAAGTTCATCACTGAGAGTAAGAGGAAGATTGCTACAGAATTTGAGATGAAAGGCCTGGGTATGATGCATTACTTCTTAGGTCTAGAGAGGTATGGCAGAGACCGAGTGAGATTTTCCTTAACCAAGGAAAATATGGTCTAGATGATCCATCTCCACCACCATGTGTCTAGCACCTCAGGTCATTCTTGTCCCATGACAAGAATCATGACCTCATCGGAGCTACATTCACCTCATTGTTGATCCTCACATAGGATCACTCCGTGAATGCATTTAGCTCGATGCTATCGGACATGTGTGTCTAGCACCTTGGGTCGTTCTTGTCCCATGACAAGAATTATGACCACATCGGAGCCACAAACACCTCATGGTGATCCTCTCATAGGATCACTCCGTGAATGCATTCAACTCGATGCTATCGAACATGTGGATTGCACCTCAAGCACCTTGAGTCTTCAGTCCGTCGAAGACTACGTTGGGGCACATCTACTCCGGATGTAGATGTTCCCTATCTCCCTTGGTCTGCAGCCCAGTTCCTGTGGAGATAGAGTCGGCCCGATGCTTATCAGGTCTACTCACCTACTCGTGAGTTAAGTACTCACCTACTCGTGAGAATTTCAAGGCTCGATGCAATTCACACATAGGAGATCTACTAGCAACTTGAATCTTCAGTCTGTCGAAGATTACATCTAGGCCTATTCCCACATGATCAATTCCGTTTGATCAATCTTGGAATATCGGCATGATGCTGCAATCATCAATACTCCCCAGGGAAACATTTGCATTCCTGCCAAGCTTGTCCCAGACAGAGGCTTAGTGCAAATGTCAGCTATCTGCTCATCTGTGGATAAGTGATGGAGCCTCACTGCTCCTTCATGCACCATGTCTCTGACGAAGTCTTTCAATATCCTTCATCTCAAATTTTGAGGTAAACTCCCTCTATCTGAGAGAATCCTCGAACCACGCTTTCGTTTGTTGCATGCACCTTTGCGTCCTGTAAAGTGTCACGAAACCAAGCTGGCTTCTTTTTGATCAATGACTCCCTCTGAAGTCTGACTCCTTCTGAGTCCTTTCAAGTCTTGCTTTTCTGTGGTAACCTTCCTGGAATACGTAAGATAACCTGCCCGAAACAGAAACAACAAGAGCAAAAGTATTTCCAATATAATAACATTTTATATAAGAACATATCAATTTCATGGTAATTCATTATAGCATTATCAAGGTGTCCTGCCTGAGAACAAGAACAAGAAATATCTCCTAGAGGAGATGTTAGTTCATATTGCAATTAAGTACAATAAGCATTTATATTAATAGTACACCAAGTATTCATTTGTTCCTAGCATTAATAAAATCTAAAGATTGCAATACTCACTTAAGCAACAATATTAAAAATATCAAACTTGATATGCAAACCTGGAGTCTGGCTATTGTTCCGCTTGAGTTGCTTTTCTTTTGAGACAAGTATTCTTTCCAACATGGAGAGTGTGTTGTTCTTCTGAATGTGTTGGATCCGAGATCCCTTCTCTTGCAAACACTCTCAATATAGTGATACAGTTTAAACATATACAAGTACATACCTCTGGCAACAACGATACCATCCGACAACAGTGACAAGCAATGACGAACCCAAAAATTTCAAAGTGCTCCAACTTGCAATCTGGAGGTAGCTGGAGATGCGCTAGGGTAAGGTGCATCATTGCATTAGGACAACCAAAAATTAGTCCCAATACTTCACAAAAACTTTCACTGCAATTGGCACTGCAATTGGTGCTGCAATTGGCACTGCAATTGGTGTTGCAACTGACACTGTAACCAAAGTTACCAGAACCAGACCGGTCGACCCCAAAAACTGGAACCGAACCGGAAAAAAACCGGATCAAAAAACCGCTCACTAAAAATACATAAAATATTCAAATTTTGAAAAAAAAAAACATATTAATGTGCATCCATGTGAATCCAAACCATTATACACAAATTTGCAAAGTTTCTCATATATATATAACAAGCAATAGCGTATAAAACCAAAATAACACTAAGAGTAAGTGCACTACATGAGTCCATAGTCATATGAATATCCGAATCAAAATACATCATCAAAAAGGCTCTAAATGGCCTATAAAGTCCAAAAATAACTCTAGAGTCTAGGATAGACTCTAGAAAGTAGAGACTACACAATCTAATAATCTGAATCTACATATACTGAAAGGAAGACTCAGAGGACTCAGACTCGGACTCAGACTCAGACTCAGAGTCATCATCTACATCCTCAACATGAGTAGACTCAACAGGGGGATTCTGAGCCTGGCTTGATTCCCCTCGTCTAGAAGGCAAAGATACAGGTGCAACATCAATGCACACATTCTCTTGATGTGGCTCAGGATCCAAATCCATCCAGGAAAGGTCTTCATTGTCAAAAGTTGCTGGCTGAGTGTCCACAACCCAATCTGATGGGGGATCAACATCATCCAAGAATATGTTGTGGGATTCAGGGGTCTTGTTCAGCGACTGGTTGCACCTCAACCTAAGGTTATACTAAACAAATACCATATCATTCAACCGTTTTTTCTTTAAACGGTTTCTCTTCTTGGTGTGTATACGCTCAAAAACACTCCAGTTGCGTTCACACCCAGAAGCACTGCATGTCTGGCTCAATATCTGAACTGCAAATTTCTGCAATTCATGGCACTAACTACCAAATTGCTGCCACCAATAAGTTGCATGTAAAGACAAAGAAGATTTAACAAAGGAGTTTGAAAGTTTGATTTAATTTTTGCCATGAATAATATAATTGAAAGACTTTACAATTACGTACCTGGTGGATCTTTTGCTCTACTTCGAACAACCATAGCCATGCCAAAGGTACCGATACTCTCATTGAAATGCAAGAGTTTGCTATGTATCTCATCTTGTTTGTTGGAATAAGGGACCATGCGCTCAATGCATTTGTATAATCCTTCTTTTACCTCCCCATCTGCTTCAAAATATTTTGTGTAATGGTATCTTTCAAAGAGTTAAAACTTAAGAGTCAATGAGTTTGAACTTTGAAACATTAGCTAAAGTTTAAACATTTGCAATTAAAATTTAATAATATATCTTAAAAACTTTGAAATTACTTACTACTTACCTGGGATTCAAGTAATATCCTGGAGCATGTGAAGGCCGATGGAGTTTTTTATTCCATCTTTCATCAATGATTCTCCACAAAGGAAGATACTTTTGTCTTTTACCATGATATGCTTCCTTTATTGCCTCCTTGGCTTGATCCATGGCCTCATAAACAAAAGCCATGGCTGGTTTATCACCATCCACCATTCTCAAAACTTTCACAAGAGGCGCACTAAATAACACTATCTCCTTTGCCCTTTTCCAAAATGCTTTCTCATACACTTTTTCAACAATCTCTTTGCCTTCAGTTTTCTTGTTCCATTGAGATGCATTCCACTCATCACAAGAGAATATCTTCCTCAGGTTGGCTTTTTGATCGATCATGGATTGCAACGTAAGAAAATTCGTTGCAAAACGTGTGATAGCTGACTTGACAAGCTCTTTTCCACGAGTGTTTTTTCTCATAAGGTTAAAAACCCATGAGTGGTTGTAAATGTACCTTGTTATGCTTTTATCTTGTTCCACTGTTTTTTTCACCCATTCAATTTTCCCAATATCCTCAAGCATGAGGTCCAAACAATACGCTGCACATGGAGTCCACCAAATGGTACGATGCTTTTCCTCTAACATCCTTCCAGCTGCAACATAATTTGAGGCATTATCTGTGATAACCTGTACAACATTTTGCACCCCCACCTCCTCAACTACTTCATCCAAAAGCGAAATAGTAAATTTGCATCTTTAACTTGATCACATGCATCCACTGATTTAAGGAACATAGTTCCTTTAGGGCAAGCAATAAGGAAGTTGAAAATGGTGCGGGATCGCTGATCAGTCCATCCATCAGACATGATTGTGCACCCTGTTTTAAACCATGACTCCTTGAACTCTATGAGGTATTCCTTTACTCTTTCAACTTCATTTTTTAAAAGATTTCCCCTAATATCCTCATAACCAGGTCCCTTGAAGCCCGAACCACATGAAGCTACAACATCCAACATAGGTTGATAATAAACAGACCTTGCAACATTGAAAGGTATGTCTGCTTCATACCACCACCTAGCAATGCATTCCCAAGCATCCTCCCTTTCTATCTTCTTCCATTTGGCATCAATAGTGGGCTGAGCACCAGGGGTAGTGCGGGGTACACAAAATGAGTCAAGGTTACCACGAGGCCTTTTGGATGCTGATGCACCAGCACCACTTCCACCAACATGTTCTACTTCTTCCCTAGGATTGGTATAAGGATCACGCATAGGGATTGGAAAAGCAGAGGATTCCTCAAAACTATGCATTCTATCTTGAAGATCACTATCAAATCGAGTTCCACTACTACTTCTTCCTGCCTCTTTTCGAACCTTCTTATTCTTGGCTTTATCTGCTTGAAAGGCATCAAGAAGGCCCTGCATCTCAGCTTTTAGTTCATTATAAACTTTCAAGTATGGTTTTATATTTCCCCTTGCATGGGCTAAATGTTGCTTGATCCTATGAATACCTCTCCCACCAACCTCCTTTTGGCAATAATTACAAACCATTATCCCATCAATCAATTGACAATGAAGCCATGCTGGATTCCTCTTTTCTTTAGGAGCCATGGAAACAAATAAAAATCTGCAAATAAAAGCCCTATGCTTTTTTAATTTCTAGGAGAAAACAACAATAATTTTAAGGAGAAAACAACAACAATTTTAGGGAGAGTAATCACTATGGTTTTTGGGAGTAAGTGCATTGTTTACATACCTTGAAATCTGCCCAAAAAAACAAGCTCCAAATCTGCCCAAGAAAACTTGTCCAAGTCAGCTCCAAATCAGCTCCAAATATGCTCCAAATCTGCTCCAAGAAACTCAACAAAAGAACTCTCCAAATGAGCCCAACAATCAGCGCTTCAAATCAGCCTAGCAACCTCTCCAAATCAGCCTTGCAATCAGCTTTCTAAAATCAACAAAAACCCTTAGCTCACAAACTCAAGAGAACCCAAATGAGTAGTGTGAGTGAAAGAGAGGGGGTGGGGTTGCCTTTATAGCTTTATTAGGGGCTCTAGACAATTCTAGAAGCTTCCCATGCATGCCCCCTTTCTTATTTAAAAAAAAAAAATTGATTTCCCCCTCACTTTTCTGGCCGCGGGTCATCTTCACAGAACCAGTATGGAACCGATCGGTTCGGGCAAAAAAACCAGTTCCGTACGGAACCGGTTAGAAGTGGTTTGGAGGGGCGGTTTGGACCGGTGGGCTATGTGAACTGGTTGGACCGGCCGGTTTTACCGATTCCGGTCCAGTTCTGGTAAATATGACTGTAATTGGCGCTGGCACTACAACTGGCATTGCAACTGGTGCTGCAACTGGCATTGTAACTAGTGCTGCAATTGGCACCGTAACTGGGGCTGGCACTGCAACTGGCACGAAGAAACTGGCACGAAGGAACTGGCACTAAGAAATTGGCACGAAGGAACTGGCATGAAGGAACTCGCACTGCAACTGCAATTGTGCTACAACGAGCTTTACAGAGAGCTGTGGATCTATCTTCCAGTGGTTAGACTGTTCCGAAGGTGGTGTGGGCCGATAACCTGTTAGAATATTGTGCTCGTTTAACCATAGACAATGCTACACCATTGTCACCCATCCATAGGCACAAAAGCTACCCCCAAGCGCCTTAACCTTTGATAGAAAGGATAATTTCGGGAAGCCACACTAGAACCAACAAATGATCAAGAGAGCGCACCTTCTCCAAGGGTAGCACACAAGAGAAAGTACCAGAAACACTGAACAAGAGAAAACCGTACATCTACAGCTGCTCCTCCTCCTCCAAACTTGCGCATTGTTTCTGGTTTCTTGAGTGAGAGTGAGTGAACAAATGAGCCAAGTCGTCCTCTATTTATATTAATCTGTCCAATGACTTTTTTGGCTGGGCCGACCTGACTTTCTGGTAATTATATTTTCTGTTTATCTTTTCCCTATGAGGCCGACTTGTCTTCTTGGAGGATAATACCTTAATATTATATATTCTGTTCAGCCGACATGTATTCTAGGGTTTTCACACATCTGTTTAGGGTTTCTCTTGCTTCTGGAATATTCTATTCTAGTCAAACGTTACATATGGAGGTTAATAGCTCTCGCAGCTACCATAATATCAACAGATGCCACCATGTATAGACAGATTATTGGTTCGTTGATGTACTTAACGAACAGGAGGCTAGATATATGTTTTGCTGTGAACACATTGAGTCAGTATATGATTGAGCCAAGAAGTGTTCACTTGATTACAACAAAACATGTGATGAGGTACCTGAAGGGTGCAATTGATTATAGACTCAGATATGCTTTAGATCGTGAGATAAGCGTGCAAGGCTTTACTGATTCAGATTGGGCCGATAGTGTTGTAGACCGGAAGCGTACATCTGGATGTTGCTTCAGTATGGGATTAGCTATGATCTCATGGCTCAACAAGAAGCAAACTAGTGTGGCGCTCAGTATGGCTGAGGCAGAGTATATAGCAGCGTGTTCAGCTAGCAGCGAAGCAGTGTGGCTTCAAAAGATGCTTGCAGGATTGTTTGATCTCGAGTTAGAGGCAACTTGTATTTGGTGTGACAACCAAAGTTGTGTAAAGTTGACAAAGAACCTAGTGTTCCATGACAAATTCAAGCATATCGAAATCAGGTACCATTATATCAGAGATATGGTGCAGAGGGGAGCAGTGAAGCTCCAGTATGTCGCTATAGATGAGCAAATAGCATACGTGTTGACCAAGTCTTTGTCGAGAGTGAAGTTTGTATACTTTAGAGACAAGCTCGGTGTGGTCCATAAGGACATCCCTAGTAAGAGGGAGTAATGAGTTACAGATGCAATTCCAGGGTAGCAACATCAACATGTGGCAGTGGCAACGGGTAGTCATTCACTGGCACGTTACTGACTGTGGCACAAGTTAGCATGACCTCGCACAAGGTCAGCAGATGCCAGGCCTTCGGGGGTGGTTAGTTACCCAACTTTTCAAGCTGGTGGGCCAACTTGTGTGGTTGGAGGTGTTTCCTAGCCTTGGCTAGATGGGTAGTGTGTGTGCACTACATTACCTAATCCTTGTGATTAGATGCCTGGTTATTGTGGACCAGTTGCCTGGTGTGCCAACCAAAGGTTACTAGTTCTTTATGAACTAGATGTCAGATTTTGTGTGAGATGAGGAGTTACTAGTTCTTTATGAACTAGATGCCAGATTCTATGTGAGCTGGCGAGTTACTAGTTCTTTATGAACTAGATGTCAGATTTTGTGTGAACTGACGAGTTACTAGTTCTTTATGAACTAGATGCCAGATTCTGTGTGAGCTGGCGAGTTAAAGCCCTATGATGACATAAAGCTCGGAAGTATGATGAGACTGTGGATGCATGATGTGGTTACAAAACTTCTTCAATATAGATTCGTGGAAATTGGACAAGTCAATGGTCAAGTGTATAGAAACACAGAAGCAGTCGTGATGATCGTGCCAGAAGAATACCTTCCTTGCTAAGAGGGGAGTGTTGAAGTTTGAGTAGCTTCTAAAGATATTCTTATTGTTTCAATATTGTATTAGACTAAGACAAAATCCTAAAGAATTATATTATGTTATATTTGTAAAGTCGGCCCTATTGTGCCTTTGTAAAAGTCGGTCCTATTGCACCTTGGAAAAAGTCAATTGTAAATTAGAAGGGTAAAGTGTACAAGTCGGCCCTGACCTATTTCTGGGTGGCTCAACTTGTATTTACAAGAGGCTAGGCGCCTCACTTGGAGAACACACAACACAAGCTCTCCCACACAAGTAAAAGTGCACAAGTCCGAGGAGGAGACACAACTACAGAGGAAGGGTGTTCTAGTGAAGGGTTTTGGTTATCTGTTGGAGGACTATCTTGGTCTAGTGGTGCACTACCCTATTCTGGTTAGGTTTTCTGGTTTATCTTCTGTTTGGTGAGAACTCTCTTGAGAGAGACATTGTACTTGTTGAAGAATCTATATTGAAGAAGCTTTGCTGGGTTTTCTCCCCCATGAGGGTTTCCCAGGATAAATCTTGTGTATATTGTGGATGTCTTTCTTTCAGTGATCCTTATGCATGCAGTTATTGTTTTAATAGTCTAAAGTTAAAGAATACCGAACACACTTATCTGCTTAAGAGAATTTTTAACACTCTAAAGGTAGCATCATTCGACCAACAGTCTAGATTTGCTCACTTCACCGAATCAATGACTGCGAACTCGCTCAACTCAAAACGTTGGTTTCCTCCAGGGTAACAATTCGATTCTAGACTTAAACCTTTCAAGGTTTCTTCTAAGTCCTCTCCAGGGTTCTACCAACTCTTAAGAACTTTGGGGAATCCAGGTTTAAACTGGCTAAGGTGTTTCTTCTAGGACTTGTGTGAAGATTTGCATTGTTGCAAGCTTTCCACTTAAAATGTTGGTTATCTCCAGGGTAACAGTCCGATTTCAGACTTAAACCTTTTAGGGTTTCTTCTAAGTCCTCTCCAGGGTCCTACCAACTCTCAAGAGTTTTGGGGAATCCAGGTTTAAATTGGCTAAGGCGTTTCATCTAGGACTTGAGTGAAGATTTGCATGTCTTGCAAGCTTTCCACCTAAGACTGGCGAATACCTTCAGAGCTTAAGGTTCCTCAACCTACATAGGGCTTTCCCAATTTACCAGGGTACTCTCGTCCCTTCCCAAATGGAGATTTTGTCCATATCTTGCAAACTTTCTTCCTAAGCTTCAAGATTTTCAAGGACACAGACCATACCAACTTGACTTAACTTCATGAGTTAACAAATTTATATAGTGAAGGCAAACAAACACATTCCATTTTACACAGGAGTTCAATTCATCATTTACATGCATTATGTTTTCCATTAAGCCAAAAACCACACATTTACATCATTACCATTCATCAAACAAGCCAAGTTAGATACTTATTTGTTTAGGGAAATTATCAACAACCATCTACAGTACGCCGCCCCTGTGCCAAGCCATGATATCACAAGGGAATGATTTAGTTGGTCTTCAAGTTCGGATGATCTAGGAAGGTTACTCTTCATCCTCCACTGACAACAACAGAAGTTGCCCCCTTCCCACTGAGCTCAGGGATTCCATAGGTTTATCGGGTAGTTTATCAACTAGATTTCCTCTACACAAGGGAGCCCCTTCTCTACTTTACAGTGCTTCGGTGACCTCCCCTTACCAGTTCCGGTTTCTGTCCAGTAAGTACCAAGTTGCGGCCCTTTATCGCTCCAGTATGGATTTGAGTCTTCTCTGTCTCAGGTTGATCAACATTAAATTGGACGAGCTTCCTATTTTCTTCAAGGAAAGCTCTCCACTTTCTTCTCTTTGATCCGCCTTAATGAATGTCTCTGTTCGCTGCGCCCTTAGCCTGTGAGCTCGTCGCTCACTCACTCTTCCTTCGAGTATTCTCTTCTATGCACTGCGTGCTCTGTTATCTCTTGATACCACTCTTGGTGACTAACTTTTTTTGTGTCCCATCTCTGCTTCTTGCTCTTCTCTCTCTTTGCGTGTGTCTCTCGCGCATTTGTCCTCTTGCCCCCTTGGTGATGCTATTCACCTTTGGCCTCTTCCTCTGCCAATCCTTGGGATTCCCGTGGCTTCTGTCAGAAGCAACCTCCAGTCAGGGATCCCAATTTTGAAGGGGAAATCCAGGGGATGTACTTCTGTCAGCTTTTCCAGTTAACCCTTGCTTCTTCAAGAGATCAGATTTGTCAGCAGTATTAACTGCCTCAACCATCAATTCTGTCTTCCATAACTAGTCACGTGGCTCCATGCAGGTTCAAGTACGTTGACAGGTGTGCGTTTATGTTTATAAGTATAAGCTGGCTTGCTAAGCAAGCTTCCTATTTTCTTCACTTAAAACATCTCAGCTCCTCCTTATGACTCCATTTCATCAATTCCACATGTGATATCATGGCTAGTACTTTCAAGGCTTTTCCCTCTCAGTCAGCTGTCTGGTGTTTTCATTAATAAAAGTATGATTACAAGCTTCATAAACATAATCATATGAAGTCTTAAGCATAATTACAGTTATGGGGGAAAATAGGGTGTTACACTGTGGAAGCAATATCCTCTAAAAAATGAAGAGCTAGATAGGGGTGCCTATGCCTACCAAAAGCAGATTCTCTTAGGGTCTAGACTTTGTGAAGAAAGGAGTGAAGCCTAATGATGGCTTTGTGGCATAAAGGATGGGCCCCAAACTTGGCCTGGATGATGCACTGAGGAATCGTCTGTTTGCAATGAACGAAATGTTGTATTAGAAGGATTTGGGGTCTGGACTGCCTCTGTCTTAACCCAATTGGCTTGAAGGAAGCTAGGTCCCTAGACCTCAAAGTCATCAAAAGATACTAAATTGTTATTGTGTTATCAAAAGATAAAGTTCAGAGTGGAGGGAAAAGAAAGTCATCTTGATGTAATGTAATGTCCTTGCCCAATTTCTGCACACACCCCAGCTTGTACTCACACCCATACCCCTAGACTCTGGAGTTGTAATTAATGTCCAAAGCTGGTGGGTGCATTGTAGAACAACAGCAGCTCATTTAAGTGGTTAACAATGCATGTGTATGAATCCGATGGATCTGGAGCCCTTGCTTCACCATCCAGTACTCTAGCAAATAATCTTGTTTGATTCTTATTTTTTTTCCAAGAAAAAAAATCTTTATATTTGATATTTCAAGAATGAAATAAAAAATATACAGTGTTCTGCTTTAGAAGGCCTTAAAGTATGTATTTTTGACAAAAAGTACAGCATTGACAGTCACTTCAACCGTTCTATGTCTACTTCTATACAGTCATCCTAGGCTCCTTTTAGGCAGCCTTTAGTTTTCCAAAAAAGATCCTTTCAGGTCTACTTTTGAAAACAAAAAACCTAAAATCAAGAGACCCCTGAGATAGTATCTCTTCATTGCAAGTACTAATAAAGAGAAGATTTCATAATGGAAATCTGAGCCCCTTCTCTGATCTCCTGAACAGATAGGGACCCCTCCTGCATTGGTGTAGCTTCTTTAGATAATCGACCTGCTCTTGTATTGAATTCTCTCTATATATGCATGAAATAAATGTCATCAAAATATTGTTTTATCTCCAGCATCAGATTCATAATTGGAGCTAGAAAAATGTTTTCAATTCTGCATCTGCAATTGGCCCAATCCATCAGAGGCTTAGAATCTCCATAGACTTGCAGATGTTTCTGTCCTTTTTCCTTTGCTGTCTTCATCAATATCC
>ML778726.1:1416061-1471420 GCA_009831015.1 Picea engelmannii | reverse complement strand
CGACAATTCCCGCTCATGAAGGCCTAATTGCTGCACTAGCTGCTTCTGAGGCAGCAGGCATTGTTATTTCTGCAAGTCACGACAAGACTGTAAAGCTTTGGAAGTAAATAAATAGGGTCTCTACAATGTAGCAGTCGATGCTCTTTTTCATTGTCTTTATAATATTTGCAAAGACAATAACGCAGTTGCAGAGAGAAAAGAAATAGAGTTATCATTCGATAATGACAATGAAAAACATGTCACATAATCTTGACCATACAGTTACAAGTAATATGAATAATGTTAACACATCATCAATGCCTAATTATTAATACATAATCAAGAAATAATGTCTGAATACATACCTATGATGGCCCTTTATTACTGTGATGAAAGAATGTATACCTACGACGGTGTGGTGTCGATGATGTCGCATGTTTATTTTAATTGTTTCCTAATGTCCATGTAGTGGAAGTGATCTTATGAGTGTGTATAAACTATAATGCTTTCAATTACAAATCATATAGTAAGAGGAGTGTATGCAAGTTTCTTGTAACCGACTGCTCTGAAATAGTCTTTTAGCAAACATTAAACTCATTACAAGTAACAAAATATATAATGATGTTTGACATTTAAGCAACAAAAGTTGTAGTGGAGTTTGACTTTGATATACTTTGCATGTACTACGACGGATTTTTAACTTGCATTTTATGTGAGTGCTTGGCATTTATTGGAATCCTGAAATGTTTGAGAAACATTTCCCACACGTTTCCCTATTTTTTTTGAGGAGTTTCCAGCTTGAGATTGCCCTAAAACACCTTTTTTGTTTGGTGTTGACATGGCAGGGATGTGGGCTCCATGTCAGCTGTTATGCACCATGGAAAACAACCTATGAGCCCAAAATTCAAATTTTTGGAGTTAAAATATGGAAATGAATTTATTGCTTTCTAGTTTTCTACTTGCTAGTATGAAAGACTCGTTTTCTATAGGGGGGATTTGTTTTTATTTGGTTGGAATGTTGTCTACGATTTATTTTCTCCTTCGCACTATATTTCATTTTCTATCAATTGTGGAATTCAGGGCAAATAAGACTCGTTTTCTATAGGGGGAATTTGTTTTTATTTGGTTGGAATGTTGTCTACGATTTATTTTCTCCTTCGCACTATATTTCATTTTCTATCAATTGTGGAATTCAGGGCCAAATAAAAACAAATTATAGAAATGATTTTTTTGGTTGTTTTAATAAAATTTGTTTTCAAATTAGCAAATTTTTAACAATTTTTTCTGCTATAACTCGGGAAATTTCGTACTAACAATTTTTTTTAGTAGTTTTCTTGTTCTCAATGAGATGAGGTTTTTTTTTAATAGTTTTCTTGTTCTCAATGAGATGATGGAATGCATAATATTCCATACTAGTTGGGTTAAGATAGATTTGCTTTTTCAACCTTATCCTATGAGTGGGTTATAATTTTTTTTAGTTTTTCGTATTTTATTTGAATATGTCTCCACTACATACCCTTGTTCCCTGTTTCTTAAAATTCTGAAGTTACCATTTTTGAAACTCATCCATTTCAGAAACTTTTGTTGTACCTGAGTTTTGTGCAATATTGCAAGTTCTATTCTCTATTTAGTCTTAGTTGATTATTATCCTCTATATCTAATTCATACGATGCACATTAAAGCCTCCTACACATTCAGTTGATATATGTGAAGCCAAGGAAACATAGGAGGCCTTTAAGTGTTATTTTTGGACATTGAATATGTGCATTTGAAATATGTAGTATTTAATGATTGTGTTAACGATGATATTGTGTATGTCATGGTTGTTTAGAAGGATTTTGAATGAATAATATCATGGTAGCAATTCTCAGTTTACATAAACATAATCTGAAATTGGTGGAACAAATTAGAAGTTGTAACGTCCTCAGCCTCCTAGGCTGCACCACATCATTGCAATCTCAACTTTTGTTGCTAGGATATTGTTTGTAGCAGCCCAAGCTCACTATTGGACAATGCTACTTCAAAATTCGTAGTGCGCAGATACTACTTATAATGCTTCTTGTTACAAGTAGATCGGGTTAACTGCACACAACCTTAAGGTACTGTGTCCAGATCCGTGTTGAGTCTCGCTCTACGAGTATACCTCTTTTAATGCAATTATAGTAGTGGAATAAATGTCACAAAACAATTGTGCGCTTAGCCCTTCAAAACACATAAATTTTTTGTGCACGCAAACACTGCTCACATAATATCACTGTGTGCGCAATCAATCCAATGTTGCACACATATTCTATTATCTTTGTGTGCGCAAACTATTTCACTATGCACTCGACGAATCATACCATGCCTATGTATCCTCTAATCATACTACATAGTTTATCTTACAGGAATAATTGTCATACTTCTCATGTGCAACAATATATACAAATTAATCATATATTTAGCTAACAGGAAACACTTATAACCATCATGCCCACATATGTCGCAACACACAGGAATAAGAAACACATATAAATATATATGCAACAACATTACACAAAATTAACCACAACATTCAAATGCAATTTCATACAGGAAAATAAGCCCATTTAAAATATAACATTAGAGCACACAGTAATTAAACAAGCATGTGAAGGACACTTATCTTTTATGAAAAGTCACCAACGTTCCTCCTAGCGATAGACTCTGTCACTCATAGTCTTTCAGCGACAGGTCACCATCGAGTTGGGGCTTAAACTCCACAGGAAAAATGGTTCTTACTGCCAGGCTATGGTATGATATTCAACAAAAAGACTTGGTTCAAGGTGTCAACAACTGCAACTAGCCTATAGTCCCTCATTCCGCACATTTATGTCCCACCCCAGGAAGTGTGCCCCTTCTCTGTTCAACAGTCCTTCGATTGCCCCACTTCCCTTTTGGGGCTTCAACAACATGTCAGACAGGAAGTTTCAGAGCCCTATATCTAATGTCCAGTGCATCGATGAACAATTCCCAACAAACTCTCACCTGGAGAGAATGCTCACAGGCCTGACAACCTGCCTCTTCGACAATAAACAAGCCTTCCCAAGCACAGGGTTAAGCAATAACAATAAGTTACAACGAAATATGTATTCCTTCATCGAGAAAATTCGTCTGAATGATCCTCGAAAATGAGTGATCATCCCTCGAACTACACTAAGGCAAGCAATATATATTGCATGCCTTCAACTCGACACTTGTCACCTTCAGAATAGTTTTAGCCACTTGGTGACTCGTTCCCTACCCTCGAGAACTTAGGATAAATACATATCCCTAAATTAAACTACCATAAATATTAATAAAATATTCCCTTGACTTAAGCTTCCCCTTTTTCCTTTTCTGTAGAGTTTAGCCCCCCGTCTCTTTTCGTCTGAGTTGAGTCTGTGCGCAGTGATGTGATTATATTAACAATCTTGAGGGTGATTACATTTACAATACATGTGCACTAGCCTTTTTGCATCTAGGCTTACCAGCCTTAAAACACAACATATATACAAAGGCTCTCTGACCTCAAAACTGCGCACTTAATCTGGTGTGCACAAGACTTTGGGATGTGCACACTCTTCTTTTGGTGCGCCATCCTCACACACTTTCACAGGTACACGCTACACTATGAAATGTGCACGTTCTTTCATTGATGCACAAACCTCATGCAATCACCAACTACAGAATGCACACACAAAACTTAATCCAAGACTTGATACATTCCCCTCCCCCTTATTTATGCATCGTTCTCAGTGCATTACATACACATGTATACTCAAAACTTTCAAAAGTCTTCAAAGAGATGCAGATACTCTGTCCGCATAACATCCTCATGTTCTCAGGTTGCATCCTTAGGATCGTAATAGGTCCACTGGACCTTTACTAGTCCCACTGCGTGATTCTGGAGCATCTTGATTTTCCGACCCAATCTGCGCACTGGTTGAACTCGAAAGTCGCCCTCTTGATCCACCCGAATCACATTCCAATCAATGACATGATTAGTATCAGATACATACTTTTTAAGTAAAGAAACATGGAATATGTTATGAATACTCAAGGATGCAGGTAGAGTCATATATGCGACATGACCAATCCTCTCTATAATTTCGAATGACCCACAATATCGTGCTGCTAGCTTAGAGCAATTCTCCAACTTCAGGGAACTTCCTCTTGCTTTCACTTTTAGGAACACATGGTCACCCACTTTAAATTCTCTAAAAGTTCGGCCTTTATCTACGCATCTTTTATGTCTGTCTTGGGAAACTTTTAAATTTTGCTTTATTTTTATCATTTGCTCTTCCATTTCCCATAGCATATATGGCCCAACCACTGTGCGGTCTGTTGGGTTATCCCAACTCACGGGTGTGTTGCACCTTCTACCATACAATGCTTCAAATGGACTCGTCTTTAAAGATGTTTGATATCCTTTGATACAAACAAACTCTACCAAATGCAAGTAGTCTTCCCATTTTGATGGTTTATCCATCACATACATCCTCAACATATTTTCTATTACCTGATTTACCCTCTCTGTTTGTCCATTTGTCTCATGGTGATATGTTATGCTAAAGTTCAAACTTGTCCCAATTCCTTTAAATAATCCTTTCAAAAAATTGGAAGTGAACTTGAGATTTCTGTCAAACACAATTGTCTTAGGAACACTGTGAAATTTAGCAATTTCTCTCATGTAGATATCAACAATATTAGTTTCCTTGTAAGTTGACTTCACTGGAACAAAATGGGCAGCTTTTGTGAGCTTATCCAGTACCACCATGATGGAATCATGTTGCTTGGTTGATCTAGGCAGGTTAGTTATAAAATCCATCGTTATAACTTCCCACTTCCGCTTAAGAATGAGCAAAGGCTGTAGCAAACCAACTAAATGTCTGTGCTCAACTTTGACCTTTTGACACTCAAGGCATCTAGCAATAAAATCAACAACTTCATTTTTCATACTTGGTCAATAGTATTGCTTCTTGACTGCGACAATTGTCTTCTGGTAACCTAGATGTCCAACATAAGGAACCTTATGCATCTTTGACAATATCAGGCCCTTCAACGCCTCATCATTTGGCACATAGACTCTGCGTCTATACATGGTGATCCCATCCTCTCTTAGTTCATAACCTTCCAAATTGTGTTGCGAGATACCTTGATGTAAAGCTGCCTTTATGCCCACATAGCGCTGATTTGATTTGGCAACTTCCAAAAATTTGTTGCACAAATATGTCTGGTACATGCTAATGGTTGTAACATGCATCTCATGCACTCTCCTGTTGAGTGCATTAGCCACGTTATTCTCTTTACCCTTGATATGCTTTATATCAAAGTCATACTCATTGAGGAATTCTAACCACCTGCTTTGTGAGACATTTAAACTTGGTTGTCCAAACAAATATTTCAGAGCACAATGGTATGTTCTCAGCTCAAATCTTTTACCCATGAGATAGTGTCTCCACATCTTCAAGGCATGCACTATAGCTGCCAATTCTAAATCATGGGTGGCATAGAGCCTTTCGTTCTCTTTTAGCTTTCTTGATTCATACCATACAACATGCTCATTTTGACTAAGGACTCCACCGAGTCCTTCCTTGCATGCATCCATGCACACAACGAACTCTGCAGTTGGATCTGCAATCCTTAGTATCGACACACAACTTTCTTGATTCACAATCCAGAGTCCATTCAAATTGCACACCTTTCTTCTACATGGATGTGATTTGATGTGCAATCTTTAAGAAGCCTTCAATAAACCTTATGTAGTACCCTGTTAGTCCCATGAAAGATCTCACTTTTGTGACATTTCTTGGTGTTGGCCATTCCTCAATGCCTTTTAACTTCATTAGGTCCACAATTATTCCTTCCTCTGAAATGACATAACTCAAATAATGAATCTTCCTCTGGTAAAATAAACAGTTACTCTACTTTACATAAAGTTGATGCTCCCTCAATACCTTCAACACCATCTTCAAGGGCTGCTCATGTTCTTCTTCGGATTTAGAGTAAATAAGGATGTCATCCAAAAATACGACGATGAACTTATCCAAGTATTCTCTGAAAACTCCATTCCTTAAACACATGAAGACAACTTGTGCATTCGACAACCCAAATGGCACAAATGTGAACTTGTAATGGCCATACCTAGTTATGAAGGTAGTCTTGTTGATGTCTTCCTCTTTTATTCTCACTTGGTGATATCAAGATCTAAGATCAATCTTGGAAACATCCTTCCGCCCCTTAGCTGATCAAACATGTCATCTATCCTTGGCAAAGGATATTTGTTCTTCACTGTTACCTTGTTCATCTGCCTGAAGTCGATACAAAGACTCAGTGTACCATCTTTCTTTTTCACAAAAAAAACTGGCGCACCCCAAGGTGACACACTTGGACGTATATACCCCTTCTTCAGAAGCTCTTCAAGTTGCATATGCAATTCCTTTAGCTCTAGTGTACTCATCATATAAGGAGTCTTGGATACAAGAGTTGCTCCCGACATCAAATTTATAGAGAAATTGATATCTCTTTTTGGTGGCAACCCTGGTATTTCTTTAAAGACATCCTCGAATTCTTTCAGTACTGCACAGTATTCAACACTTGGCACTTTATCCATGGGTGCCTCCTCTATGTGCGCTGCAAATACTTGACATCCTTTCCTGTAGCTTTTCTTCAATTACAAGGCTGGAATTTCTCTGATAGTCACAACTCTTGGAATGCTTTGAACTGTTCTCAAATTTCCTTATTCATCCATGCAAGTAAATGTTTTATTATAATAGTCTAGAACAACATGATGCCGGTCCAACCAACCCATGCTAAGGAGGCAATCATACAAGCCCAAATGTATGATATTCAAATTAGCTTTTATGCGTATGCCATTCATATCCATTGAACATGCCTTAATCATCTCATTAATTTTCTTTTTTACCCCTGTAGCCAATTGCACCAACCAAGGTTTTCCAAGTTTGCTTATCGGAAATTTGAGTCTTTCCACCATTTTAGGATCTAGATAACTATGACTAGCTCATGAGTCAATTAAAATAGAAATGATTTGATCATTAATCTTACCTTCCACCTCGGTCATGTGCGATTGAAACTCAACTTGCTTGTTGTCTAGGGCTGCGTAAATTCTAGGTACACTTCTACCATGTCTTCGACTGTCGCAACTTGTCGTACACTGTGCACAATCCTCGTTTTTTCACCTATTTGAGGGAAATCTCTTAACATATGGTTTATGTCACAACCCCAACACCTCATTGGAGGCTGCCTTGGCCTGGTTTCCATTGCCTTAGTCATTCTGGGCTCCTTCGAAGTTGGTTGTCCTTACACAATATTTCTGAAAAATGATGGCTTAGTCCCTTTCTTCCTCTGTTCCACCTTTCTTTTCATCTTGTCTTCCCAAGCCTTTTGGAAATTCGGTCTTCCCCTTTGCTGATCATAGAGACATTTATCTCTCCTTATAGTTTCTTCCAATGTCTAGGGATCATCATATTGTATCTTATTGCTAATAAATGATGGTAGTCCACTCAGGGACCTTTGAATCTTCACCTGTTCATCCTTGATAAAAGACACATATTTCTGCAGCTCTAAAAATCTCCTTTTGTACTCATCTATGGTCATGCTCCCAAGCTTGAGTTCAAAGAACACCTTCATTTTCCTATCATAGTGGCGCTTGGTTAAATATTTATTTTCAAAATATTGCTTGAATTCCCTCTAAGTAACCTTCTCATCAATGTGTTGCACTTGCACATATTGATCCTACCACATTGATGTTTTCTCCTTTTGCTGATAAATAACAATTCGCCTTTCATCCTACGAGGATTAATTATGCAGCTGGAAGTATTTCCTCATACCCAACAACCAAGTCTCTGCATCCTTATCCTTCTTATGCTCACCATCAAAAGTAGGAGACTTGATCTTATTCATTTCTCCTTGTAGCTCGTCCACCCCATTCCTTCTCTTATGATTTCTAATAGGAGATGGACTCAAACTACTGCGCACTCTCCCAGCTGAATATCTTGGAGAGTGATGGAGATGCATGTCAAGGATTTTTGGTTTTCTTCCATCATCATGAGATCTGTGTCTTCCTGACCTACTTGTCTATGTCTCTTTATCCATCTTTTTCTCAATTATGTCCAAGCTTTGTTGCAACTTGATGTTGAATCCATCTTGTTCCTCCTTGGATTTCATAAGCATGTCATTATCAACTTTATAACTTTGGACATCCTTTTGCAAATTTTTTATGGTATCTACCAAGTTCATGCTCTCTTTTAAGCCTTCTCTATGTCCATTGGATTTTGTACCTTCAATAACCATACTAGCATACAACCTTTCCATTTCTTCATCCTGACTCTAGGTTCTCTGCGCATTTGCCCTGCTTTTAATCTCTGCATTGATCATGTCCTGAACTAATTGTTGTTAATTTTGCAAAAAATGTAGTCAACAAGATTTGTTAGACTAATCAATGTGACAATTTTACGAGAGTTATACACAATTTGTTTGAATCCATTTTTTCCTTTTCCCTTGGATGATTTTTAACATCCAAACTCTAGTGTGCACACCTGTGCATCACTATTTTTGGACGCATCACAACTCTATATCGTGCACCAGTGGTTTTCCGCACAAAATAAAGTATGCACTGTGCAACACCAATACTTAACGCACACGTCTATTTCATGCTAATCTCTGGCCCATACAAGTCCAATGTTGAATCAATTACTTTGATACCAGGATGTAACGTCCCTAGCCTCCCAGGCTAGACCACGTCACTGCAACCTCAACTTTTATCGCTAGGATATTCTTTGTAGTAGCCCAAGCTCACTACTAGACAATGCTACTTCAAAATTCCTAATGCGCAGATACTACTTATAATGCTCTCCTTGTTACAAGTAGATCGGGTTAACTGTGCACAACCTTAAGGTATTGCGCCTAGATTTGTGTTGAGTCTCTCTCTATGAGTATACCTCTTTTAATACAATTATAGCAGCGAAATAAATGTCACAAAACTACTGCGTGCTTAACCCTTCATAACACATAAATATTGTTGTGCGCGCAAGCACTTTGCTCACATAATACTATTGTGTGGACAATCAATCCAATGATGCACGCATATTCTATCATCTTTGTGCGCGTGGACTGCTTCCTTGTGCACTCGACGAATCATACCATGCCTAGGTATCCTCTAATCATACCACATAATTTATCTTACAGGAATAACTGTCATACTTCTCATGTGCAACAATATATACAGATTGATCATATATTTAGCTAACATGAAACACTTATAACCATCATGCCCACATATGTCGCAGCATACAGGAATAAGAAACACATATATAAATATATATGCAACGACATTACATTGAATGAACCACAACATTCAGATGCAATTTCATACAGGAAAATAAACCCTTTTAAAATATAACATTAGAGCACACAGTAATTAAACAAGCTTGTGAAGGACACTTATATTTTATGAAAATTTACCAACTGTGTGTTGGACTCAGAGGTTCCTCCCAGCCATAGACTATGTCGCTCATAGTCTTTTAGCGACAAGTCACCCCCGAGCTGGGGCTTAAACTCCACAGGAAAAAGGGTTCTTACCGCCATGCTATGGTACAATATTCAACAAAAAGACTTGGTCCAAGGTGTCGACTGTTGCAACTAGCCTACAATCCCTCATTCCCCACATGTCTGTCCCACCGCATGAAGTGTGCCCCTTCTCTGCTCAACAGTCCTTCAACTTCCCCACTTCCCTTCCGAGGCTTCAACAACAGGCCGAACAGGAAGTTTCAGAGCTCTGTATCTAATGTCTAGTGCACCATGGAACAATTCTCAACAAAATCTGACCTGGAGAAAATGCTCAGGGGCCTGACAACCCGCCTCTTTGATAATAAAAAATCCTTCCCAAGCACATGGTTAAGAAATAACAGTAAGTTACAACAAAATATGTATTCCTTTGTCGAGGAAATACATCTGAATGATCCCCGAAAATGAGTGATCATCCCCCGAACTACATTAAGGCCAACAATATATATTGCATGCCTTCAACTCAACACTTGTCTCTTTCAGAAGTAGCTTTAGCCACTCGGTGACTCATTCCCTACCCTCGGGAACTTAGGATAAATACATATCCATAAATTAAACTACCATAAATATTAATAAATATTCCCTTGACTTAAGCTCCCCCTTTTTCCTTTTCCGTAGAGTTTATCCCCCAATCTCTTTTCGTCTGAGTTAAGTCTATGCGTAGTTATGTGATTATATTAACAATCTTGAGGGTGATTACATTTACAATATAGGCGCACTAGCCTTTTTGCATCCAGGCTCACCAGCCTTAAAACACGACATATATACAAAGGATTTTTGGCCTCAAAGTTTTGCGCTTAATCTGGTGTGCGCAAGACTTTGGTATGTGCGCACTCTTCCTTTGGTGCGCCATCCTCACACACTTTCACAGGGGCACACTACACTATGAAATGTGGACGTTTTTCATTAATGCACAAATCTCGTGCAATCACCAACTATGGAATGCGTGCACAAAACTAAATCCAAGACTTGATACCAACAACTTCCCATCTTATGTATATACACATTTGGGGTTCATCCTAGGGGTATTACAGAAGTGATGACTTGGAGATTCTTACGATAATCATTAGTGCACGAGTGTAATTTAAAATTTGATGGAATAAATTAAAAGGTTGAAATGTAAAATATTTAACTAGGGAAGTGGAAGAATGATATAAGCTTGTTACATTGTTGGAGTAATTACTTGATCACTTTTCTTATTGAGGGAAATGATCAATGTTGAGGGGAAATCCTATGGGGAGCAAAGAAAAAAGACCCTCCTTTGTTTATATAGAGGCAATACTTCTCTTTATGAAGATGATACCAAATAATATTCATTGTTATTTCTTATCTTGTTAACATGTAGAATGGAAAAATACTAGAGAAGAAACCTCAAAATAATCATGTGGCTCCAAATAAAATTAGGCTTTTAAAATAACCAAATAATCAATTAAGCTTGTTACACCCTAGATCCTTTGAAGTGTACCCTATATTTTTTTTTCACGAGATGTGACCACTCCGATGTGGCCAAAGTGTGATGGTTTTCTTTGTATGTGGCCATGATGGGATGATTTTGGTATACAAGTGTTGATTAGAGGTTGCCCATATCCCTTCAGTTAGGCGGTCATGGAATGTCCTCATAGTTCCCATTTTCAGGGTGCTTGGTTTTATTGCTCCAGTCAACTACCCCTTCATAGTCGGTAACTCTCTTCAGATGTTGTATATTTATGTCCTGGGTAGGTATGCGGACATTATGAGATGGATCTACTAGGATACATGATTTATTATTATTAGCTTTGGAAAAGGTGATTGTGCTTTGTAAGGGTTGTCATACCCGTGGTTTAGCACACCTTACCCACATGGACCCTCTCTTTCTTATGTATGTACCACACTTGAGCCTTCAGAGGCCATTGTACACATGATTATCCAATTGCACATTTTTTGAGGCAATATTACATGCATAACACAAATTTTGAGCCATTGGTCACTCTCTCTGAGACACGGACATGCCATTTCCACCCACATGGACATCCTATGCATTCTCCATGTGTCAAAAGCTAGGACATTCCCTTCCTTTGGCTTCTTTTGAAGCAAATTTATCATTAAAAAAGGGTCGAATTTACTTTGGGGCACTTCAAGAAGATGTTGGGGCATGCTTGAAGCAAATTTGATGATGTGGAGGTCACTTTAGTGACTTGGTACTTGTTGGGGGTTAATTTCACCCTTATATTTTGAGGTGGATGCACTTTATTACCATCATTTGATTACTTATGCAACAATTTGAAGAGGCCATCCATTTTTGGGGTTAATTTATAGCTTGGGGTGAGGTCGTCCCCCTCTTCAAGCTAAATGTTGCAAGTTGAGTGGCCAAGGTTTATTCCTTGCAACACTATGAACCCTCCCCAACCCTCTTCAAGTGGAATGTTGTACCAAAAAGGCCAAACTAGCCCTCTTAGAAGCTTGACGTCATTTTTTTATTCAAGGTTTTATGGCCAATTTTTTTTACTCGAAGGGTCATTCCCATGCTTCATGGAGGTTCCTTGACCTTAGGTATGGACATGGTCAAGATTTGGAGACATATTTCAAGGATTTATGGACATTATTTGAGCATATTTTGTTGAAGTCGTCCCCTTCTATGAGGGTTTTAACATTGTAAAACATCATTTAATGGTATATCTTAACCTCTGATTTGTGTGGGTGACAAGTCTTCTTATTTTATTCCTGTCCTATTTTAGAAGAATAAGAGTTGAGAGGAGGTGAGAGCCTCATCTATAAATATAGGCCCTCCTCTCACTCATTTTTTTTGTGAATTGTTGGAGATTATTTGTGGAGCCATTTAATAGAAGATCTTTACTTGGTGCATTGTTTGTGTTAATTCTTGGATGCTCTATCTTTCTTGGTTATTCTTCTTGACATATTTTTTCAAAGGTTATTGTGATTATTCAAGTTCTACATAAACTAACAATATCAATCCATTGAGGAGTTATAAATTTCTTGGAGGGAAGATGTCTAGGGTTTTTATCTCTTCCTTCTTCCCTAAAACGATTTGGTAAGGGATTATCTCTTGTCCTAATTAGTTCTATGCTCCTTGGCAAGAGTTTCAAGCATTGTTTCTAAGTCTTTTGTTGATCTTGTTGGTGAAGGCTATTCCCTTGGGGAAACCATTCTTGTAGGGCATTGCTTATCATGGTTTGTCTTGATTATTAAGAGACTACTAGTCTTGTGGCCCTAGTCTCTAGTTCTAATCCATAAATATGGATAATTGATTTTTAGAGGGGCATACTTCTTGACCCCATAAGCCCTAGGTGGAGATAAGGCTATGCCCCGACTCCCAACATTCACCAACCAAAAAATCTAAAATTTAATTATTGTCTTTTTTTTCCATAAAATATAAAAAATACAAAGATACAAACTGTAAAAAATATTTATTTTGTTTTCTAGAATAAATCTAACATTTTATCTTTGTTTTCTAGACATTTTCCTCCACGAGATTATGCCAAATTGTTGAGTTTTATCCCTAGGAGGAAAATTGGCCCTCTTGGACAACTTTTTATTGTCTTATGTAACATTCTTGTGGCCGATTTAAGGGTTTATTCAATTATGGAAATTAATTACAACAAAAACCATAATTGTTGAAACCCTAGAGTTAGGGTTCAACCATAAAAGGTGATATATAACCCTACCCTTGCTCTTATTTCACTTTGGAATTGTTTATTAAGTTTATCTAACACATTCTAACGATGAAATTTAGCTCCTTAAAGGTTCATTGTTGTTATATTTTACTTTGGAGATTTTTTGGTCAAACCCTAGGGGAATTTGCACCTTTTTTGCAAGTTTGAAGTAATTGCTTGGATAATATTAACTTGTACTTCCTTTTTACCATTGCTTGGTTGTTTTTATACTAATATATCATTGTCCCAACAAGAAGTGCCCAAGGATTTTGATCCCAAGTGCCTCTAAGCACTCTAGGGTCACTTTTTATAGTCCAAATCTATATTTTTTTGTGTTTTCTATCATAAATCAGATTCTAGAAACTAAGCACAGTAGCAAACTAGTCCAATTTAAAACAAACAATCAAGGTGTAACACATTTATATCAATTATCCTTGATTTTTGCAACAAGATGTCACTCTTGCGCGGTAAAAGGTACATATTTCATCATTTTAAGAGTGATTTTATAGTGCTAGTTTGTATTTCCTACTGTAGAATATTTATATCGGATATCAACACTTTTATAATTATCTCCTAACCCTATCTACACTATGGTAGTTTTTCCACTAACTCTTGGTTGAACATTTACTAAGGCATTAGTCTGTCTAACATCCATTGAGGTGTGTAGTTGGAAGGATTGAGATACCCCCTTTGGTCTCTAGGAGTTGGCCTAAAGTGAAGGGGAGATTTTACTAAGGTGACAATGGTGCATTTTCCATATTGTGATATCCCCACTAGCAATCCCCCAAGGGATACTAGTTTGGGTGGTAACAAAGCCCAATGTTGCCTATCGAAGGACCATTGAAGCATACTCATAAAAACAAAGAAGGTGTTGATTACAAAATATGTTTGTTTGATGTAACACAACCATGGGTCTATTATTCATATTATCTAAGAGAAAATCTAAGATATTGCAGAAGATAGGAAAGATCGAAAGGGACGATGGTCTTTCAGAAAAGCTTTAAAAGACATTGCATTTATATCAAATGAGGTTGAATGTTAGGGACCTAACCTCCCTAACCCCTCACATAGATAGAAATATATTGTCCATGTAATAAAGGACGAGATTAGTGAATAAGGCCTATTTAATAAATATGAACAAGTCAATGTAACAAGACCTAATAGAAGTTTCCGCTTATTGAAAGATCTTCCTCTAGAATGTTCTTTAGAAGATATAATTAATATCAATAAGAGTAGGAGGCATAAGAAAGATTTGTCTTGAGAATTATTGTAATAGAACTCTGCTCTGCTGGAGGTTTCCCCCTCGAAGAGGCAAGTGAACATTGTTTTTTTTTTAATAAAAGTATTATTTATGGTACTGCTCTTCTCAATATTTTGTTGCTCCCTTGATATCTACTAAATATTCATGTTTCCGCATATTATATTACATCTAGTACCTTACAAGTGGTATCAAAACACTTTCCTTGGCAGGAATTGTGGGTAATTTT
Organism: Picea engelmannii; assembly: GCA_009831015.1. Classification (NCBI taxonomy): domain Eukaryota; kingdom Viridiplantae; phylum Streptophyta; class Pinopsida; order Pinales; family Pinaceae; genus Picea; species Picea engelmannii. Next base: position 1,456,719 of record ML778726.1, on the reverse strand, counting down.
TTTTCCAGAGTAGAGACGTGTACTGTTGGAATTTTTAAATCATAGAGATCTTTCGTTCAATGGATAAAACTGCGGTGGGGAAAACTACACGTAGGTGATACAAACAATTTCACGGAATTGCCTAGAAACCAAAGTTTCACCCTTGTTGAAAACCTATGTAACCCATGTTGGTACCCCTCAAGTAGTACCACATCAAACAAAATCGATACATGGCCATCACTTCCACGTACCGACAGGTATATCGGGAGTCCCCTAAGTCTCCTGAAACTAGCCCTAGATCAAACAATCGGCCACCTGACTACTATAGTGCCACCAAGAAAAGTACTTGGGAATATACTCTATAGTACCTGGGTAATCAGGTAGTATGGATAAGGGTACGATTGAGCCTCCTTATTTGGTGCCCTGAAAATATTGGGCGGATTACTATTGTTCGACTTCGCATGTATATTAGAGAGCTATAGCACAGGGAAAACCCTTCTCCATAGGCACCCTGCAAACACTAACTTGGGGGGAACATACCAGACAAGGACCATAAAGGATATTTTTCCTGCGCAACCTTGCCTCCTTCATTATGGTTGCGAAATTACTACACATTTTTTTCTATTAAGAATATGGGCATTTCAACACTACAGTGTTATTCAGGTCGAAGTATAACTATGCAAGAGTAAAAAAAATGAGTATAGTGGTTCCATCGACACCCTTATTTGGGACCTATCCCATTGGACTCCTCTCTTTGCCCTGATCACAGTGGTACCTATAATTTTTAAGTCTGTTTATTTTCGTGGACCTGACCCCCTTTTCAACACTCTTATTTGTGACCTATCCCATTGGACTCCCCTTTTCGCCCTAATCATTGTGGTACCTATCACTCATAAGATTTTTTTGTGGTCCCATCCATCCTTCCCGACACCCTTATTTGATACCTATCACATTGCATTCCTCTTTTCACCCTTATCACTGTCATATATATCATTTCTTTGTCTTTCTTCTATGGACCCATTTCCCCTCCCCCACACCTCTCATTCTCAAATGGACACCACTCACAACCAAGAAATCTATCACCTGTAAGAAGAATCCAAACAAAACAGGGACAACATCTAGAGAGTGACTTTGGAAATTTCTTACGCTAATTCCAAATTAGAAACCTTCGAGGCCAACATTACGGGCAAATTTGCAGTAGTTAAGGGTGAATTGGCCTCCCTCACCACCACTCTCAACAAATTGTTAAAATAGTCCCATGACTCTCCCTCCTCTGAACAACCTTCACACTATGAAGGTGAGGACTCTTCTCATAATATGGCCTTTCATTCCAACTCCCTTCATCGTGGCCCCGTCTTCCCATAGTTGACATGAAAAAATTTGATGGCTCAGATGCCATAGACTGGGTCACTCAAATGGAACATTATTTCTTCTTGCATGGAATTACTGATGAGCTGGCCAAATTTCGTTATGGGTTTCCTCTATCTGGATCATGAACGATGGCAATGGTCACAATGGCATAGAAAGACACGCTAAGGGTATGTTTCTTGGACACAGTTTGTTGCAGAGCTTTATGAATGCTTTGACACTGACATCCACCATCTAGGTCGTTTGACCAAGTTGAAACAATCTGGCATAGTGGAAGACTTTATATCTACCTTGTTATCACACAAGTTGTAGGTTGGGCAAAGACCGACCCAAACCACAAGACGATGATAATTAGGAGAACACCTACCCACTGCCACATCAGATAGGTATTCCCATCACGTTAGAGGTGAAGTGATCACCTCAAGGGGGGAATCCCGGATGACCCTAGGGGGAAATGAGACAGAAAATGAGTGATTGGATATGAGGTCCCTATAGGTCAAGATACTAGATGGAAATGGTGGCTTGATAATGAGTCTTGAAGTTTGCTTGAGGTTGCCAAGTCTTGGAGTACCTATAGAAGAAGTTTGTACCTGCCCGAGACACAAAGAAAGACAAGTATACAAGCCTGCAAATAAGTGGATCGGAAAGTTAAGCTTGTTTTCCCTAATTTCAGCGGTCAACAAAGATATATATCAGCAAGTAACTTCTTGTTAGAGCTGCTTAACAAATGCTAAAAGTCTAACAAATGATGTAAAAGATAAGCTAGCTAAACACTAGTATAAATCTAGTATAAAAGCAAAAGACTTTAGCAATGAAACAAAGCTATAAGAAACAAGTACTTCAGAGATATTATTCATCCTTATGGCTATAACTATTTTCTTCTTCAATAGAATATTTCAGTCAACAAAACACTTACACAAACCACCCAAAAAATGCGATAGGACTAGTAGATTATAGGGGCAGTTTATTAGCAAATCTTAATGGCTAAAAAAAGAGTTAAAATCAAATTAGAATAGTAGTTTTCTGCAGCCCTAATAGTTGTATATTTTGTTACGTTGTAACTCCAAGAATACTAAGCAAAGTGGGATTCCCAAGAGGCTCTAGCTACCTCAAGGCATCAAAAAAAGTTTCCAACTTGAACAAGATCAATATCTCACTAAATCACGTTTACCAAGACAAACACTTTATTTATCCAATGCAAACTTCATATTAGTCCCTTTAAAAATGGGTGAATGGAGTCTTTAAAACACAAGTTAGATCAACAATATCCCTAGGGGTGTAAACCCTCTTACTCCCTAGGGCATGCAAACCAAAATCAAGGTAGATCAAGGAGGGTGTACACCCTTGTACTCCTTAAAGATACCTTGCAATAAAAGACTTGTAAACTGGAAAATGAAGAGAAAATTATGGAGGGTGTATGCACTTGACCCCTTGAGCAAGTCGTTGGAGTAGAAGGTTGATATTGTTGGGGCTTCTAGAGCCTCCCTCTCATGCGCTATATCCTCCTCAAGTCATCTCCCACAAAATCATGCCAATTGTCAAAGAGTAGCAACTCTACCACCACAACCTCAACCCTAGGTGACGTCAAGCCCTCTTTGTATGGTGTTTTGGCCACAAGAGTAAGTCATTGGGCTAGTAAGAGGTTGGGTTAGGTCTTCCATGGTGTCATATCAGGACTCCAAAGGCACTCATCATCATCCAACATGTGGGCCCTGGTATCCAACCTGTGGGCTTCAAGCCCCAAGGAAGCCCAAGCTAGACTTGTTCCTCCAAATCTGTACACCAACTAGGTCCTGCAAAGACAATGAATACACCCTCCAAGGATCTAAATTCAAATGCATCATGATGAGTAAATCAAATCAATAAAAGAGCTATCCAAGCATGTACATCCAAAATACCTCATCAGAATAAACAAGTCCTCAAAGACCCTATGCAATTTGCCAAGTTTAGGTATGGGAGGGTTGACAAAGTGGCCTATTGGGTGAATCGTACCTCAAGTTTAGGAGTGTTTCCCAAGCAGATATTTCTCTAAGTCATGTGGATGAAGTGGCATGGATGGGTCAAAGAGTCTTGGGCATGGGGTTCATGACATACAAGGGATTGTAGTGTCTCATTTATGGGTGCCTTTGTAGAGGGTGTGTTGCACCTTCGTTTTCAATGCAACCTTTTTCCAAACCCATTTATTTCTGTTTATTCTTTTAAGATGTTTCCAGGTTAAAGCCAAGGTGGGGCTTCTACCTAAGCATGGAAACCAATTCCCACCTTGACTCTACCTTGGTCACATCATGCTTCCCCAAGTTGAAAACATGTGTGGGGCTTCTACCTAAGCATGAAAAACAGTACCCACACATGATCCACCTTAGTTGGCATTTGTATTAGTTATTTTTCACGGATCCCACTAGTTTCTTATGAGAGACATTTCATTGTCCTCAGGATCGTTGGTCGAGCATCTAGAAGGTTCATGATTGGATTTTGTCTTTTTCCAGCTACACCTCTGGGCCTTCAACCCCTTCTTCCCATGAAATGAGGGACAACTCCTTCTTGGGTCAGTACACCCGAAAATCCCAAAGGGTAAGGAGATGAGGGGGTGAAGTGTGGAAAGTGACAAGTATGGTCGAGAATGGCACGATGAATCGTCAAGAGGACCTCCTAGTAGCAAACCTATCCCCAAGGGTGACCCACTTACTAGGGCGCTATGTCAACCACGAAAGTGAAACATGGAAAAGAGCATAATTTCCAAGCAAATGTTACATAATCCAAAGCAGTAATAGATGTAACAAACTCAAATGCCTCAAATATTGAAATAACACTCACCATAATACCTGGCTTTTACCTCATGGAGCTAGATCCAATGTCTTCTGGAAGCTAGTTGATGTGGTGGATACCATCGTGATGAACCTGGAACTATGGTGGTGAGGTGGGTCTCTGTCTATGCAAGTGGACAATGTTGATCAAGCTGTCTCTCGGTACTCCATGTCCGCAACCTGAGGGCATCAAGACATTATCTCCTTAGTTATCCATGGGAGTTGGAGATAACATGCCTTTGAACACTTGGCTTTCTGAATAGAGGGCATGTCAGATGCTTTCTTCGAGGAATGCTTTATCAATGGCCTCAAGGATGAAATTCATCCCCAATTCCTAATGGCTCGCCCTCAAACTTGGTTGGAATCTACTCAACAATCCAAGGAAGCCCAACAGTTTGTCTCCGCCCAGAACTGTAAACCCTCCTTTATTCCTTGCACTTGACCTACCAATCCTACCCCTCCTACCACTCCTCTCAAGATCCAGAAATTAACTTGGGTAGAAATGGTTGAACGCCAACTCAAGGGTCTTTGCTATAATTGTAATGAAAAATATTTTTCGGGGCACAAGTGTAAAGAACATAAAAAATTTATGGCCATTTAGGAAGATGTTTCTGATGAAAATGTTGAGGTTTCACCTGAGGAATCACATACCCAAGTAGATGATCTTACGCCTCCTTCTAATCCTCCTGAAGTTGAACCACTAATTTCGTTGAATTCTCTCACTGACTTTTCTGCTCCCCAAACTCATAAATTGATTGGTTCCATTAAGCACAGGAAAGTCATCATCTTAGTTGACAGTGAAAACACTCATAATTTCATTCATCACCGCCTTGCCCAAGAAATCGATTGTTATATCTGTGTTGTCAACAATTTTCTAATCATGATTGCCAATGGTGGTTCCATGAAATGTGGGGGGCGTTGTGAAAATGTGCGCCTACAAATTGGTTAGTGTAATTTGAAATCTCACATGTTTTCTATTGACATGGGTGGTTGTGACATTGTGTTTGGTGTTGAATGGATACACACTCTAGGTCCCATAACCATGGATTTTAAGGATTTGACTATGCAATTCCAATAGGAAGGCCAACAACATAAATTCCAAGGAATTACAGTAGGATCTTTGGAGATCATTAGTTCCCACCACATGGAAAAGTTACTCAAAAAAGGTCTTTTTGGCATCATTTCCCAACTCCATTCCATTCAAGCAGTTGAGACTCCCTCTATGCACCTCGACCTTCAATCTATCATTTCCCAACATGACATTGTTTTCCAAAATCCCCAGGGCATCCCCCCCTCATGCAACGATCATGACCATCCCATTCCTTTAATTATGGGCAGTCTTCTTCCCAATGTGCACCCTTATCGCCATCCCTTTGCTAAAAAAAGAATTTGAGAAAATTGTCCAAGAATTTCTAGAAGTGGGTGTTATCCATCCTAGTGCCAGCCCCTATTCTTCCTCTAATGTCATGGTGCTCAAGAAGGAAGGTACTTGGGGCATGTGTCCTAATTTTCGTGCCCTCAACAAACTTACCATCAAGGACAAATTTCCCATTCCTATCATAGATGACCTTCTGGATGAACTCAATGGGGCTCAATACTTTACCAAACTTGACCTCCGTTTTGGCTACCACCAGATATGTATGAAAGAGGAAGACATTACCAAGACTACACTTCACACTCATGAGGGCCACTATGATTTCTTGGTTGTTCCCTTTGGTCTCTGTAATTCCCCCTCAACTTTTCAAAGTCTCATGAATCACGTATTTCGTCCTTTCCTCTGTCACTTTGTGTTGGTCATTTTTGACGATATTCTCATCTATAGTAAAACTTGGCAATCCCATCTCACCCATGTGGATCAAGTTCTCCATCTCCTCTCTAAGCATAAACTTTTACTCAAACAATCTAAATGTGCTTTTTGAGTCTCTAAAGTTGAGTACCAGGGTCATATTGTTGGCAAGGATGGTGTATGGGTGGATCTTAAGAAAATTAAAGCTATGAAGAATTGTACTCGCCCTCAAACTCTTAAAATCCTGCGTGATTTCCTTGGTTTCACGGGCTATTATCGCAAGTTTGTTCATAATTATGGAAAAATCGTGGCTCCTTTAACAACTCTCCTTAAAAATATTGCTTTCAGTTGGACTCTAGTCGCTGACCAATCCTTCCAAGCCTTGAAAGAGGTTATGTGCACTACTCCTATATTGGCCCTACCTGAATTCACCAAGACCTTTTTTCTAGAATGTTATGCATCATGGAGAGGAATCGGGGCAATCCTTATGCAAGATGGACTACCTTTAGATTTCACCAACAAATAGTTTTCATAGTGACATTTGGGCCAATCGATCTATGAAAAGGAAATGTTGGCTATTTTTCATGCAATGGATCTTTGGCGCCCTTATCTATTGGGACATTGCTTCCAAATTAAAATGGATTGTTGGCTCTTGACAAAGTTTTGGGATAATCTTGGTCATGTGACCTATTTTGGGACTTCGACACCCTGTCTAAGGAAGAGCGCAAGACGAAGCAAAGATCAAGGGATCTCGACCCACTTTTGGGTCCTTTTTGGGTTTTTGGAAATATGTAATGGGAAAGGGATGTCGGCCCGTGCGTTTACCCTCGCTTAGGCCCACTTTTGTAATGTATAAATAGATATCTAGGCATCTATCGGAGGATATAGTGTATGTAAGCTAAGTGCTTGTAGAATTTGTAAGTGCTCGGTGCATGACTGAAAAAGGCTTGCAGAGCTAAGTGCAAGTTGTTGTAAGAAGTTATAGGAGGCTTTGTGTTGTAGCGCAGGGAAGAAGGATCTAGCGAGTTGTGCAGATCTTCTATCCTATGTGAAGAAGGGTTTTTGTGGCTCTGTGCTGTAACTGATTGAAGACGCTAATAAAGAATAAGAGTTGGTGGACGTAGCCCCGGGGTGGGGGTGAACCACGTAAATCTGTTTGTTATGCTCTGTGCTTCGACTTGATGTGTTTATCTCTGCTTTGCTAAGTGCTTTGATGTATTTAGATAGATCCACTTATGCTTTGTGCTTCGTATATGTGTGTGAATGCTAGATATGACATGTATGAGGATGCTTAGTGTCGATCTACTAGATTTGATCTCTTTCACTATTACTAAGTGTTGAAATACTTTAGATCTAAGTGAATGTTGCGATGCTCTGTGCTATCTGCGACGTATAATAAGGGTTGAATATTGATGAATGATCAATGCTAAGTGCTCTGTAAGCGATATAATCACATATCTATGTCCCAGCTAAGGTTGTAGACACCTGAGTCTCGCAACCACCCTTGCCTCTACCTCAGGTGAGACTTCATCTGCTTCGCAGGTGTTGCTGAAATGGTCGGTAGTTAGGGTTTTGTTGGTGTGTTGTTGTAACATTGAACCCCGGGTCTGCCCCTATGCCAACAAATGGTTTCATTGCCGAGACCTGAAACTGTGATTGTTGGGAACTAAGGGAGAAGAAGCTTTGTGCAAAGATTCGTCCTGAAACTGCAGAAGCTCTGTGCATAGATCTATTGCCCTAGTGCGCAACTTTTTACTCGACCCGTGAAGCTTTGTGCCAAGAAAGGAAGGACAGATCCGAAGAAAAGCAGCAAGATCTGGACGCTTTGTGCTCTAAGAAAGGTAAAAGTGGAAGTATTTGAAGAAAAGAGGTAAGATATATAAGCTTAGTGCTTCGATAAAGGTAAGAATAGTTAAAAGTTCTTAGATCTGGAAGCTTTGTGATCTGTAGAAGTAAGATAAGTGGAAATTTTTGTTTCTAGAGCATGGATCTAGATATATTTGGTAGGCTATGTCCTAGCTTGAAAACTAGGGCATTAATAGATGAAAGAAGGTTTAATATGAATAGATCTGATAAGAATAGTGATGGATATGTCATACCTATGCATAGAGAGAATGTTTGGACTAACAAATGGATGCAGGATCCTAGAAAGAATTTTTGTAGGCTAGCTACCATGATCCCGATGTGCAGTACAGAAGAAGTTGGGGAACATTTAAACGAAAGAGAGGGTTAACCCTCTGTTACAGTTGCAGAAGACTGGGACATCTTGCTAAGGAATGCCCTGGTGGAAGATCTAGTTGTCTCTATTGCAAAGCCTTGGACCATGAAGTATTGGATTGCCCTAGAATGATTGCTAAGCTTGAAGGAATGAATCTGAATGAAGAAAACCCTAAGGCAGATCCAGAAATATCCAAACCCCAGAAAGAATCAGAGAAGATATTACTACAGATGAAAGGCACCTTGAATGACCACAGACATGTTAAGTTAGCAGAGATCTTTAAATAAAAGAATGCATCGAGGTAAGAATAGGAGACTTCGACATTGACTGTGTTCTGGATGAGGAAACACAAGTGAATGTTATGACAGAAAGAACTTGGGAAGCTATAGGAAGGCCTACTATGATCCCTTCATTAAGAGGAATAGGGCCATTCACAGGAAAATTGGTAAACCTGTGTGGAAGGCTCACTTAGATATCTATGAATGCTAATGGAACTTCGACAGAGGAAGATTTTGAGATTATCAAATTTATTGAGGACAACGCCTCGTTTACTATGTTACTTGGAAAACCTTGGATTGAAAGAGATCAAGCCAAAAATAAGGAATAAGAAAGGGTTTTAGAATAGCAGAGACAAGAGTTAAAAGATTTCATGACCAGAAGGATTGCGCAGTTAATTGAAGAGAAGGAGAACAAATCGAAGATATTTGACACTAGAAGCCCAGATGTCGAAGTTGTAAGAATGTTAGAGAACTCACAGAATATTGAAGTATCTGTCTCAGATATAGAAGAAGTATTACCCCTGAGTCCTAGGAGAGAACCTCAACAACGCGAAGTGACTATGTCCAAGGAAAATAAGAATCAGAACGAGAAAAAAACTACTGAGATGAAGCTCACTGGGAAGAAGGCTAGGAAGCTAAGTAAAAAGAGAGCTAAAATCGACAGGCTACAGAAGGTTCCAGAGGGAAACTCCCAGAAAGAAACTTTGCAAAACTGGAGCTTCGTCAGGATATCAGAACAATGACATTGGTCACTTCACCATGGAGAAGAAATATAGCCGTTAGAGGTCGATATATCCATTCAACTGCCGCTCTGAACGGGTCGAAAAGCATTGATGGCTCACCACCAACCCATTGGACCATGCCACAATGGATATAACACTAATTAATGAGGCTCATACCCATTGCAAAGCAAACCGTTGCCAAGATCGCCTATATATCTCATCGCACCATGCACGAAGAACACTTTTGCCAACTAAGAATTTGAAGCCCATAGACTAGCAAGTGTATACAGTGATCATCGTGCCCTAGTTGTTCATTCCTATGCAGTATTTAAGATCATTGTGACCCCGATAACTTATCCCGAGCACATATGTCCGATGAGCTCACCGCAATCGAAGAATCCGTAACAAAATTTCTGCTTGATTTGATGACTGAGCGAGTCATGTTGGAAAGAGGAGTATCCACAAGTGTTCAAGCATCATCAATGAGAGGACTGGAAGCCTCTCCATCCACTGCTTGAGCCGGACCATCCCGACAGACCGATGAGAAGCGCACTAAGAATTGGGATGAACTCGCAAACACTAAGTTGATTCCAAGTATACTACCTACCTACCTACCCCCTCTAAGCACCGCCATCAACCAGGACAGTGTGACCAGAGATTTTGACTATGCTTTGGTCACGGTGTACCTCCCGAAAGGGATACGTGCAGTTCAAGCCAACCAGGATAAGCTCGCAGCATTGAAGTTCAGTGATTTTAACCTTGGTGACAAGAATTCTTACAGCATGCTCGCCCCACACAAGTATCTAACCAGGACTAAAGGCAAGAACTCAAAGATTATCCCGCAGTCATGGGCCCAGAACCTCGCATAGTCTACAATGCTGAACGTGATGAAGATCCCGCACTTCGATAGACACTAGGAAGTGAATGCATGTGTAAACTTACTTATGTCATGCTATCATGGAGGATACTTATGGTTGAATCGACGCATCACTATGGATTCGACTTTGATCAATCGGATCATAGGGATTAGCATGCATGGCCCTGAACCACAAGATTTTTACCCTGGAAAGACCTCAGACCAAGCATTAGCGTAGAGAATCAAAGAAACTTACGACGATGTCGAGAAGGGCATGCGAGGTTACAAGGTAGCCTCTATTCAGAGTGACGCAGTGCACCTTGCATGTCAGTTGATCGCAGGAAATACAGTTCGCAAGAACTGGCCCACCCAAGTGACTGGATTCGTAGTAGACCTTGCAGGGAAGTATACCCTCACAGTGGATGACTTTGATTTCATCATTGCAGCTATTGGCGATGCTTCAAAGGAGATAGTAGAGAAGCAGGAGGCAAAGCAGAAGCAGATGTATAATCGTATCGAGATTGAACTCCAAGGAGTGCAACAGACACTCTAGTCTAGCCGCGTAGTCTCCACTGCGCCTCTGATAGTAGGAACAATAGAACTGGGAGATGAGCCAGTTCAACTCCACTGGATTGTTGATATGGTCGAAGATCGCCTTCAACAAGCTCAAGAAGCCACAACACAAGCGACTCAGGCTTTGACACAGGTACAGGGAGTATTTGTCGAGCAGTGCAGTGCTGCCGAACGAGAAAAACTTGCTCTTCAAATACAGTGGGAAAAAGAGAAAGAAGAGCTATAGCAGAGCAAGGAAAAATTGCTCGTAGAGCAGCTCGAAGTAAAGGAATAGGTCAACAGAGCACTTCGCTCTGTGACCGTCATAGAAGTGAGAGTTGAAGAATGAGTTCCACAACAGGTGGCACAACTGGAAGAAGTGATCCAGAAGCTCCAGCACCACATTGCTGATCTTGAGCTCCGCGTTGTGCCCGAGACCCCTCAAGATATAAGAGACCTACGAGAGGCAACTGCCCACAGTGTAGTTGGCATATTAAAATCCCTTGCTTTGGAATGCAAGCAACTGAGCTCGAGGAACGCTCAGACTTATGAAAACCTCATGGAGAATCCAGAATTGCAGGCATTGGAGGCACAACTCCGAGAAGCAAAGTAGCATGCAGATACGCTCTAGGTGCAGCTCAAGGCCTTGTCACCAGTCGAAAGGATGAATAGGTTTCACAAGAAACGTACCGCCCAACAACAGATCCACACGATCCAAAGTAAAGTGATGGAAGTCTCTCAACAACTTCAACCAGTGCAAGAGAAGGCATGTCAACTGTTCACTGAAGTTGAAAGCCAAGGAGCAGAGCTTGAAAAGGTTGTCATCACTGCAGAACAACGCCTGGAAGGACCAGTAAACGACACAGTGATCCAGGACTTCACTAAGCAAGAGGTCGTAGCAATGCAGCAGGTCGAAGTAGCTCGAGGCATTCGAGGAAAAATTGCCTAGACCAGAGTGACTTGGGACGAGTCACAGGTGAGTGTTGGGGGCCTGTTGGCCGTTGACCAAGTTTTGGGATAATCTTGGTCATGTGACCTATTTTAGGACTTTGACACCTTATCGAAGGAAGAGCGCAAGACGAAGCAGAGATCAAGGGATCTTGGCCCACTTTTGGGTCTTTTTTGGGTTTTTGGGAATATGTAATGGGAAAGGGATGTTGGACCATGGGTTTACCCACGCTTAGGCCCACTTTTGTAATGTATAAATAGATATCTAGGCATCTATCGAAGGATCTAGTGTATGTAAGCTAAGTGCTAGTAGACTTTGTAAGTGCTTGGTGCATGACTGAAAAAGGCGTGCAGAGCTAAGTGCAAGTTGCCGTAAGAAGTTATAGGAGGCTTTGTGTTGTAGCGCAAGGAAGAAGGATCTAGCGAGCTGCGCAGATCTTTTGTCCTATGCGAAGAAGGGTTTTTGTGGCTCTGTGTTGTAACTGATTGAAGACACTAATAAAGAAGAAGAGTTGGTGGGCGTAGCCCTAGGGTGGGGGTGAACCACGTAAATCTGTGTGTTATGCTTTGTGCTTCGACTTGATGTGTTTATCTCTTCTTTGCTAAGTGCTTTGATGTATTTAGATAGATCCACTTATGCTTTGTGCTTCGTAGATGTGTGTGAATGTTAGATTTGACATGTATGACGATGCTTACTGTTGATCTACTGGATCTGATCTGTTTTACTATTGCTAAGTGCTGAATAACTTTAGATCTAAGTGAATGTTGCGATGCTTTGTGCTATCTGCGACGTATAATAAGGGTTGAATATTGATGAATGATGAATGCTAAGTGCTCTGTAAGCGATATAATCACAGATCTGTGTCCCAACTAAGGTTGCAGACGCCTGAGTCTCGCAACCACCCCTGCCTCTACCTCGGGTGAGACTTCATCTGCTTCGCAGGTGTTGCCGAAAGGGCCGATAGTTAGGGTTTTGTTGGTGCGTTGAACCCCGGGTATGCCCATGTGCCAACACGGATCATCAAAGCATCAAGTACTTCCTAGAACAACATATTTCATCCCCATAACAACAAAAATGGGTGACCAAGCTATTTGGATATGATTACGAAATCATTTACAAGAAGGGTAAAGAAAATGTGGTGGTTAATGCTCTTTCCAGGAAATATGAAGAAGAAGGGTCCCTCTTTTCCCTCTCATTCCTTGTCGCCGAATGGATTTAGGTTATTCATCAGGAACAGTTGCAAGACCCCAAAATTTCTAGCCTAATCCAACAACTGCAACAAGATCCCCAAGTTGCTCCAGGGTACTCTTGGCACAATGATGAGTTTCTCTATATACGTTGCCTATATTTAAGGAAACAATCAGTCCTCAAATCCACGGTGCTCTCTGAGTTTCATGCTTCACCTACTGCAGGTCATTCAGGTTTTACCAAAACTTATGAATGGGTCAAACATTATTTCTTCTGGGGCGGTATGAAACAGGACACCCACACCTTTGTGGCCGAATGTGATACATGTCAACGCAATAAGGGAGAGATTTCCAAACCTCCAGGAACACTCCAATTTCTTCCACTTCCTCCTATTATTTGAACGAATATTTCTATGGATTTCATTGTTGGCTTACCCAAATAAGGAAATAAGTCAATCATCATGGTGGTAGTCGATCACCTTTCCAAATATGATCATTTTTGTGCTCTTCAACACCGGTTCATTGCATCCAAAGTGGATCATTTTTTTATGGATAATATCTCCAAACTCCATGGAATGCCTCATTCTATTGTTTCTAACCGAGATCCAAATTTTACCAACAATTTATGGAAAGAATTATTCAAGCTCCAGGGCACTCAATTAAATCTCATCACAACCTATCATCCCCATACTGACGGCTAAACGGAAGTAGTCAAAAAATGTTTGGAAACATATTTGAGGTGTTTTGTGTCTGACGGACAACATTAGTGGGTTCAATGGTTATCACTAGTTGAATGGTGGTACAACACGTCTTACCATACTGCCACTCACATGACTCCCTTTGAAGCAGTGTACAGACATAAGCCACTATGATTATTCCATACATGTCAGGTGTCTTAAAGGTTCAAGAGGTTGACTGCAATATTACAAGTTGGATGACCATTCTCCCTACTCTCAAAGAAAACTTGGTCATGGCTTAGAGATGCATGAAGAAACAAGCAGATCAGGGTCATTCTGAACATCAATTTGCTGAAGGGGACCAGGTGTTTCTCTGTCTCCAACCGTATTATTCCGCATGAATTCCTATGAATTTATTTCTGTTTCTCTATGAATTCCTTATATTATTCTCAAACAAATGGGACTAGTGGCATATCAATTATCCTTGCCCAGTCACTCCAAGCTACATCATTTTTTTCATGTCTCATGCCTGAAGAAAGTGATTGCAAGCAAGTGTCACACTTGGACTAGTCTACCATAGTTGGATGAAGAAGGTTCCATTTGGTGTCAGACACAAGCCATATTGGACCAATGCGAGCATCGTCTCCGTCAACGCACCATCAAGGAAGTTTTAGTTCAATGGAATGATACTCCACCAGGAGATGCGACCTAGGAGACAACTAGCATTCTGCAGCAATTTCCTCATCTTAAGCCTTGAGGACAAGGATCTTTTTCAAGGGGGAGGGAATGTTGGGGACCTAACCTCCCTAGCCCCTCATTTAGATAGAATAATATATATTTCCATGTAATAAAGGTCGGCATTAGTCAATAAGTCCTATTTAATTAATATGAACAAGTCAATGTAAGAAGACCTAATAGAAGCTTCCACTTCTAGAAAGATCTTCCTCTAGAATGTTCTTTAGAAGATAGAATTAGTATAAATAAGAGTAGGAGGCATGATAAATATTTGTCTTGAGAATTGTTGTAATAGAGCTCTGCTCTATTGGAGGTTTCCCCCTCGGAGAAGCAAGTGAACATTGCTTTCTTTGACTAAATGTATTATTTCTGGTATTGCTCTTCTCAATATTTTGTTGTTCCCCTGATATTTGTTGAATATTCTTGTTTTTGCATATTATATTGCATCTTCTACCTTACATTGAAAGAATACATGTTCAAATTATCTACTTCATAAGTTTGAAGACAAAGATCAAAAAATCAATATATCCCTTATCAACATTTCAAGGGGATTTTTAAAACATCTAATAACAAGGACAACCCAAAACTAAATTATATTGTTAACAAGTCTAAAACAAATGTTGTCTTATGGTATTGCAAGAATTCTCATAACTCATAAACAAGAAATGAAAAAGAGTTTGCCTTTGAAAGGAGGGATGGAGCTCCAACACATCGAATTGTAGAAAACAAATATGTAGAGGCAAGATATCTAGTATGTGAACCCTTCCTTTGTCTTTGAATTCTCTTTAAATAATCTTTTCAAATCCTCTTGATAATAGTGGCTTGGGTGTTAGGGTTCCGTTGGGAAATATTTTCCAAGGTACATAAGACATCTTCAATAAATCCCATGATAGTCTTCCCTTTCAATGAAATGACCACCTATGGATCATTTAATGACTTGATGGAGTCACCCTAGGTCAAATAAATTCATAGGAATTCATGCCCCATGGTAGAGACCCATTTTCCAAGTTATCATTCTATATATGAATCAAATGTTAAACAAATACGTGGAGGCAAGATATCTAGAATTTGAACCCTTCCTTTGTCTTTGAATTCTCTTTAAATAATCTTTTCAAATCCCCTTGATAATAGTGGCTTGGGTGTTAGGATTCCCTTGGGAAATATTTTGCAAGGTACATACGACATATTCAATAAATCCCATGATAGTCTTCCCTTTCAATGAAATGAGCACCTATGGAAAATTTAGTGACTTGATGGAGTTACCCTAGGTCAAATAAATTCATAAGAATTTGTGCCCCATGGTAGAGACCCACTTTCCAAGTTATCATTCTATATAGGAATCAAATGTTAAATTAATACAACACTTAAACTACTAATAGGTTCAAACTATGTTTCAATTTTTTGAACAAGGACATAAGGATAATGCTTTGAGAAACCACTTCTAACCTATGTTTCTCTTTGATACCTTTCCAATGAGATCTCATTTGTTCAATTTAGACATTCGTAGCTCAAGTTATAATCTCAGGGAGCCAACATTCCAATCAAGTTTTATGATGACATCCATAAAGATTCCACCGCGCTTTGACTTTATCGAAAAAATTATGAAAGTTAAAGCTCATGAAACCACACCCAAGTTATATTTCACCTCTTTAACTTTAGAGGTAGCCTTTGTTTTCTCAATTTGGACACCCATAATGCAAAATCTGTCCTATGAAAGAGACTCAATGATTATTGATTTACTTTCATGCTCTTTTTCAATGCTTGGCTAGGAATATGCCTCATTTATTCCACATGTATTGTGGGAGGGAAACATTAAGCACTTTATAAAGAAGGCCACTTCATTATTATGTTTGAGTGTGGAGGTAAAGGTGGCTATGGACCCATACATTGAGTGTTCCTAATGTAATTTTTGGTCACCCTGTTACTATCCAATCATCATTCAATGATCACCAACCAAACCTCCTTTGTAAAGGGAATTGGAGTGGGTGCATAGGTTAAGGAGGTGAGAAAAAGTGTTATGAATATTTAGGATAATACTTAGGATATGTGGTGCAAAGGATGTGAATGAAGGATAGGGGATATGAGCCTTTGCACTCTGCATCTACATCCGCATGTGATAATGCATGTGAAGGATGAAGAAGGGAGAAGGGGGATATGGTATGGAGGGGTAAACCAAGGTCAAGAAGGAGGGGATCTACATTTGCATTGGGAAATGTATGTAGAGCGTGGAGGTAATGAAGTAAGGAGGTGGAAAGGAGAAAGGAGAAGGGTGAATGTGGGGCCCTTCGAACTAGGATGAAGGAAGGATGAAGGGATATGTAGAGGATTAATGTGGAGAAGACATGTGGCCCCACATATGCATTGGGAAAGTAATGTAGAGAAAAGGAATTTGATGCTTATAGAGAGTCATGAAATGAAATAAGTCATTTTAACCTAAGGTCCCAAAATAGTCTTAAGGAATATTCAACGACTTCATCTTAATTAAAAAAAAAAGGAGTTCAAGAGCTTAAGTTTTGAAGAGGCAAGTTAAGGGTTCATAGGGTTGAACAAGATGCCACAACTTGTAGATGAAGGTGATCAAATGGAGATTTTTATAGGTTTCTGAGACCATACAATGAACATTACCCAATACCCTTTAGACTTAAAAAAGAGTTACTAGTTGAGAGAAATCTCAAATTTAAGTGATGTCAATCGAGATTTCCTAAGAATATGGAAGACCCTAATTGGAGGTTGAAATTGACACATCTTTTAGGGAATTGGATCAAATGATTTTTAAGTTTTTTAGTCCATGTTCCCAACTTTTAGATGACCATTTCCTTTTTTTACATAGAAACTTCAATTTAGAAATATTCAAGAGAGAATATGTAACCTGGACTCTAGGAACAACAAAAATGCATCAACATTAAACTTCAACTATGGGATAGTGATTCTCTGCAGGTTGTCGAGAAATACAATATTGGATCATATGGTTTCTCCATTGGGCATAACATTATTCCTAAACATTAAAATATCAACTTGAAACCTATTATTTGACTCAAAATTTAAAAGACTAATTGCACAAATTGAAGATTCAATTTCCTACCTACCTTGCACTAATTGTACAATATAAGACAACTCAGTAATATACATACTTCTAGTGGAACCATTCACATAGAAAGATCACTAATTGACTCATTCTTGGACTCACGTGATCAAGACACTAGAATTACATGAGGAATGATACAAAGGATATGTATCAAACTTGGATGCCATGATAATGGTTCAACAATGACATTATGGAACCATGCTTCAATAATATTCAAGAGGACTTCTTTCGGGCATCCTCCAAAGTGGTGTTTTGGAATGTAATGGACAACAAATTCAAATTTTTCTACATGCTTATGCTTTGCTACACTTAAACACTAAAAATCAGCTTGTGATAATGCCCACTTGAAAACTTTTTGGATCAAACCTTTATGCTCACCATGTTGAATTCCATGCTACAACAAAGTGTTTTAAAAGATTACATTGTTGCTACCTTGATGATCGTGACTTTGTAGCATCTCCTATTGAGCTTTCATAATCATTTCATTATCTTCCCTATAGCTCTACACTTCTCTCTACAGGTTTCTCATAGTTACAACCAACTCCACAGGATCCTCCTTATGGTTGTAAGACCCTTGGGTATCCTCCGTATCTCTATTTTTCATATAGGAATTAAATCTCCCGTCTTCTACCTCTAACTCTGCAAGAAAATCTGCATACAACAATCGTTGTTAGAATAGGCACATTGCAATTGATTTATTAATTAGGTTACATACCATTCTTCATTTCATTTTATGAAGAAAAAAAATGCACTAATCCAAAAATTTGATTCTTTAAACACGTTCCTCTCTGAAACAACTCTCCAACGACTATCCTCATTCCTCATTCTGAGTTTTGAGCAAAAAGTTACAAGCTTCACAAGTTACAATTTTCCACTCATTGCTATGTTTTTACCGTTGCAAGATTTTATTTATTTTCTAAGAAATTGTAATGCTCAATTTAAAATTATGGGTTGATAAAGACTTCTCCTCCTCAAGACCTTTCCAGTGACTGTGCGTTTTCCCAAATTTGAGCTTCAATCTGATAGTTATGGTCTGCAGAAGTTTAGATTGTTTTCTTTTTTTACCCCTTATTACTACATGTGTCTTCTCTCCCATCCTGTACAACCAGATTCCAAATCTGGTTCCATGGTTGTCTTCTATGGTCTACGGGCTTTTCACAGATTGCTCATGTGTCTCAAATTTCCCTCTAAGCAAGGAGTTATGCCTTCTGGAAGTAAATTGGTATCTAATTTATACCTTGCATTGTTTCAACTGTAACTTCCTCATACGAGCTCTGTTTTGTGCTCAAAACAGAGATGATTTTTAGTGCTCAAAATATCTTTCTTTTATGCTCAAAATTGAAGGCACCCTCTCGTTGGAGGCACCCTCTGTTTAGGCCCTAAAAATTGCTCCACAAGTTAATGACCTTCAAAAACTGAAAAAAAAATCATAGAAAATGATTGATTTACTACTATAACAATTTGTTAATATAACTTGCGCTTGTTGTTAGCAATTTTCCCTTTCCTTTCCTTTCCTTTCCTCTCCTCCTATTCTTCCTTTTTGGAAACCCCCATGTGTGCAAGTTTTGTATCATGCACCAATATTCAACACGTGCAAGTTCTGCACTGTGCAACGCCAATATTTAGCACACGTACCATACATCAATATTCATCACGTGCAATTTCTACAATGCACAACACCAATATTCAAAGCGCCTACCGCGCATCAATGTTCAATTCACACTGCAAGTTCCACACCACACAATGCCAATATTCAACGTGCATATTGCACACCAATATTCAACACACAATGCAAGTTCCACATCGTGCAGTGCCAATATTCAACGCATCTACCGCGTAGCAATATTCAACACGCACCACAAGTTTCACACAGCGCAAGGCCAATATTCAACGCGCCTACCATGCACCAATATTCAACATACACTACAAGTTTTGCACTACGCATTGCCAATATTCAATGCGCATAACATGCACCACAAGTTTTGTATCATGCAACGCTAATATTCAACACACTTACCGCGCACCAATATTTAGCATGAACTGCAATCCGCACCGCGTAGAGCCAAAATTCTTTTCTTCACTTAGTTGATTTTTCCATATTTCCAGCTCACGACTGTTGTGACTATCGTGAAAATGTCTAAATTTCTTATCTGATTCAAATTTAGTCGCTTGGAAGTAAAAATGACCCCCCATCCACACCCCCTCTTAAATAACCATTCTGAGTGTAATTCTGACTTGAATTTGCTTAGAAATTTGGAGATTTCACTTGGATTTTACTGTTTTCCCAAATTTGACACAACTCAAACGCTGAGATGAAAAATTCAAAAACTCAATGTTGATCTCTAGCCCATACAAGTATGGTGTTGAACCAAAATCTATGATACCATATTGTAATGTTCCCAAGCTCGATTGAAGATCATTACATGCAAAACTACACTTAAAAGAAAAAGTTTATGCTACTAACTAATCTTATAGCTTACTAGCTACAAGAATACACATAGATTTAACCATTCTGCTATCGTTAATTTAAATTCATCTACAACATGCTAAAATAAACATGAATGCAACCAATTAAATCCATACACGACAACATAAAAACCATTCACCTACACAAAGTTAAACATGACAATTTAGCTCATAAAATTAACACAGAACACAGATAAACACTTATATTTTTAGAATAGTGGTGCAACCAACTGCTTGGGACATAGGTTCCACCCAACCATGGACCCGTTGTTCTAGATATCAACATCAATTCACCCCTGAGCTGGGGGCTAGGAATCCACAAAAGAGGGTGCCTCTCTTTGTCCACTTACAACTCAACAAAGTCCCACAACCCATTGGCTCTTCCTACAAATATCCTGATTTCCACCAGCTCTCTTCCACATGCCTTCCCAACCCAAGGAGTGTACCCCTTCACTACTCTTAGTCCATTGGGATGTACCATTCCCAATGTTCCCCCTTCACTGCTCCTAGTCCATCAATATGCATCATTTTACTAGGGTCTTTGGCACATGTGACTGAGAATCTCTCTTACTGGGATCTCAAGGGAAACTCGTTGCTAGGAAAACGACCAGGGGAAAAAATAAATCGTAGCAGCTTGCTACTGCAGTGAAACTCACACATGAGTTCACTCTTCAAACCTGACAACTTGGTTCTTCAATCTTCAACTCCATAAACACTCCAAAATTCTCCCTCCTTGCTGCTCCAACTCCACCGCTCTTCTCCCTTATTCTCTACTTGTTGTTCATGCCAAAAACATGACAGACTAAACTATTGTCCTTGCCCATATGAATTTCCTCCATTTTCCTGTTGGCATGACTTACACTCTCTCCCAAATTGATTGTACTTCGAATCAGTCCTCAATAACTATGGGATGTGACTGATTACACCCACCCTCTTACAAATATTCAATGATTAGGTTCTTTCACACTCAATGTAAATCAGAGGGTTCACTCAAAGCATTAAAAAAAAGAAAAATATTTTGGGAATTAAACTTATAAATAAAACCCCCTTTCTAGATCCCTCCTCTCTTGTGGATTAATAAACCCCCATCTCTATCCATGTCCTCCAATAATTGGCATCACATTTTGTTTATTAAAATTCAAAACTAAATTTAGCATATTACATTGTTTGTCTTAACTGTTCATTATATCTACATTAAGTATTAATTAAACTTGGGATTATAGTGGGGATGTTACAATGTCCATGTTATCATGGGATTTGTACTTGTGCAAAGCCCTCCACAAGATCCCCAAATATTGCGTAACAATGGAAGAACCTACCACTATCACGTAAGTAGGGACTTCCCTTGTTTTAGTGATGGAAGAGGCCCACCACAAGGGATCAGGATTCCCCGGTGACCTTAAGGGATCAAATAGCAAGTTCAGTATCCAAATCTACTGCCCCCTATCTTGATCACCGAATTAGTTGGTCTAGGTCAAGAAAAAAGAGAGGTTTGAAGATGATTTTATACTTGCCTAGAAAAAGAATACTTCATAGAATATATATAACAATTTCCAAGCTAAAGTATGCAATAATGATTTCTTTTAGACACTACATAAGTTAGATTGCTATGGTTGTTGCAAATTGAAACAATAAACCAGTCTCACAACAATAATAAGTAATTTGTAACAACAAAAATGAATAATGCTCATAAATACCACAATTAACCATGAAAATTAAGCACACATCCAATAGAGCATTATCCAATTGTTGAAGGTAATTTCTGAGTGAGTTAAGCCACTGATAGATTAGTGTATGCAACAAATTAATGTAATTTAGATGGTTGTAGCAAGTTGTTTATAACAACAAGTTATTTATAACAACAAGTTATTTATAACAACAAGTTATTTATAACAACAAGTTATTTAGTGAGTTTGCCAATGTTAGTATTAGTATAGTTAGTAGAATGCTTGAGAGTTTTGAGAGAGTGATTTCATCAATCAATTCACCATGAGAATGCTTTAAGACTAGTGCCTTTAAGGGTTATGGAGTCTTTTCAAGTGCAACCAAGCTTGAAGGTTAATCTACTTGAAACTAAGAGGTAGGAGCTAAACCCTAAGGTCCAATCACATTTGGGCCTCTAGTCTTAGACATTGAGGAGAAGAACTTCTAGAGTGCAAGTAAATTTGAGCCCTAGAAGTTGTTCCTCCCTTCTTCTAGCTTCAACTAGGTTAAAGGTCAAGAGTCTAGCGATAAAATCCTAAAATCCTAAAGTGATAGCACTTTAGGGCTTTAGGGTTCTAACCCTAGCAAGGACAATTAACCAATTATAGACAATACAACCTTATGAGGGGAAGAAGCACTTACGTTCCTCTCTTAGGGTTGCAATAAACAAGATTACTTGCAACAAATAACAATTTCACCATAAACATTAATAACATGAACAATAATTGTAGAAATTTACTTACTCCATCCAAGAAACCAAGAGAGTGTAACCCTAATTGCAGAAATATCTATATAAAATTATCAAATCCATCCACAAGAGACCATTCCAAGCCAAGCACATGAGAGAGAAGAGATAGCTACCCTTAGAGGGAATTTTTTTTGGATGTGTGTTACCCATGAAGGTGAGTGAAAGATGATGATAAAAATGAAAGTGAGGGTAACATTCTAATATGAGGATACCCTAACACATTTTTCCACATAAATGTCAACAACAAATTAGAAGTGGGGTTGACCCCTCATTTAACCCTTTACAAAATGATAAAGGGAAAAATAAATCAAAATAGTCCACACATGTGAGACGTTAAGGCTAGGAAGGGTGACGTCAAGCCTCTAAAGGCTAAGGTAGGGCCTCTAAAGGCCACATGGCATCCTCCAAGGTGAATCAAGTGTCAAGTTAGGTGTCTCCTCACCCAAGGTCATGCCAAATAATCTTTGGTACCCATCCATCCATAAAACCCTAGAAGGTGATGTCAAGGTCAAAGAGGGTAACGTCAAGGGCCTTAGTGTGTTGCATCCAAGGAGAGAAGGGATACATCTCATCTTTGAATGAATTCCGAGTCACTATTGTTGCAACGTCCTCCATCCTGTGTGTAAATAGGCCCTGGGGTACTCTGCCTAGCCTGTGGAGCTTCCAGCCCATCAATGTGCCATAATGATTGGATTTTCTCAAACCAAGCCCCATCTATCCATCATCCAAGGTTTGAGGATGTGAGAGCCAATATATGAGGGTGGCGAGTGACTGGATGATCCATTGTTCTCCATCACATGTGCCGAGGTCCTACAATAAAGGCACAACATCCTAGGTACAAGCCCATGACATCCCTCAAAGAACCATGCCAGGGCCATCCAAAACAAATCAAAGCATAAAACATGGTTAGCCAAAGTTCATAAGAAATATTAGTCCTTAAAACATGAAAAGTAAGTTCCAAATTAAGATATAAGCCATGTAAGACAATTCACCTCAATATCCCCTTCAAACATCACACTAGCCCAGGACCCCATGTGAGTTACCAAGCTTAAGTATGGGAGGGCCTTCATCCAACCTTATTAGGTGTGCCACCTAGACAGAAAATAATTTAACCTAGGTAGAGGGATAGGTCCCGAGAGTGACAAGGAAAAGTAAAAACCCTTCAAGAGTAAGTGTGATAGTGATATGGTTTTAGGGCTTACTTCATGGCTAATAGTGTCATTGAATCCACTTCTATGAACTCCTTTTTGGAGGGTGAGATTTCTCTTGAGTTACCCCATATTTACGTGCTATTTTTTCCAATCCCCCTTATCTACATTTTTCTAAGTCCTGCTTTATCATATTTGCAAGTCCCCTTTGTAAGGTTTCAAGCCATTAGCATTGCATTTTTTGGGCCGGGGTGAACACTTAAAGAGTAGAGATCAAGTTTGGATTGGTTTTTGTTAGTCCTCTTTTCTATCATTCCTTTCTTTCTTTAGCATAAATTTCTTATTCTTTTCATAGTAGCTATGAAACAACCTATGGGCCTTCAAACCCTCTTCTCATGAGATAATCGACCATGACCCATTGTCGAAGTTTAGTACATTGTGAGAGGCTCCAAGATGGAAGGTGTTAAGTATGGAAGGTAGCATAAGATTACCCTTGATATGCCTCCCCAGTAGTACCCCTTTTCCCTAGGTGGTGACAACATGAGACTAGGGTACAAAAGTCGACCACCAAGGTGAAACAAGGAAATTCACACAATTTCCCAAACCAGTGATCCATTATCCAACTTCAACCAAATATCCTCATCCACATGCTTGACAAATTAAGCATAACCCTTTGATTAAAATAAGGACTAACATACCTCATGGTGATGATGGCTTACCATCTCCCATACTCCCGGTTGTTTGAATGTGATGAGCCTTGGTTGACCTGTAGTTGTAAATGTGAATGAGGGGGGTTGTTGGGCTACCATATGTGGACATGTTGATCATCATCATGGTCAATATCATGTTCTCCATTGTGGGCCACAAGACACGATCTCCTCTAGTTACCCCTATGCATGGGGGGGGGGGTAACAGTCCCTATGTTGGAAGGATAAGATAGGGCACAAATCGATAAAGTTGTGGATTGGGTTTTTAACCAATATGTGAATGTATGATTTAAAAGGTCAAGTGGTAGATAATGGGTAAGGTGGCCACTTTTAAGCTAATACGTTGTGGGTGATTAATGGGTTAAAGTGTTTTGAAAATAAACAAATAGATAATCGACATAAAATGTGAAGTATGTGTGATTTTAAATAAAGATAGATATTTACGATGTCCATTATGGTAGAAATCACATTAAAGAGCTTGATGGGATAACTTAACTGGATGAGAGCTTCATGCATGAGGTCTTCGGGTTGATCCCTTGGGTTGGTTGCCTTTGTTTCATGCATGACTCAATGTCCCTACTAGGTCTGGTTCCATAATCAACGCCAATGAGTTTACATTGGGTACCATCCGCAAAATGCGGGGAAGTGCTTAGGGGTTTCCCCACAAGGTTTTCCTTGGAAAAAAAAAGGATTCGCATTAAAGAAAATTTCACCTATGAAATTGTATAAGCATAGGTGCAAATTTGGTCATTATATCAAATGTGCAAAATAATGCATAATTATGAGGACAGAATGAACATTGCATGTAATATCCCAAATCCATAGATCTGGATATTAACTCTCTACTAACCCTGTCTTTCGTAGATTTGATACTCTTTGGGTGGTTGAATGGGTTATTTAGGTTTCTGACTGCGTTTGATAACTTGAATTTAACATGCGTGGTGATTTTGCATGTGGTTTCAAGTGGAACAACTTGTTTAAGATATATTGAATAGTCAAGCAATTACAATAATGACATGCATGTATAAAACTTCACACACAGACTGCATGCATGTAAAAATAACCAAACCAATCTTCAGTTAGACCTTCAAATAACTAGATCTATACTGGAATACTAGTAAAATCATGAAACTATACCTATAACTAACATGTGTTGCTAGATCATTGGCATGCAATCTCGATCTGTGGCATACGTGGGTTTGTTGCTGCATGCAACGCTGGATCTGCTACTGGAATATGAATCTGATGCATTCATGAGAAAGACTCCTTCGAATCTGATGAGATATGTCCCAATGAAGTCACCTTCTTCCCCAGAAGACTTGCCCTGGATGGATCTGCTACTTCTAGGCTCCTGGATCTCTCTATCACTGTTGGAAGTAATCTGTCCAACTGCGGGAAATTCCCTCACGATGGATAACACTAAAAGAGTCACCAAATTATATTCCACCATTAGAATCTGATGGAACCTGTCTCGAATGGAGCGCCCTTCCTCCCTCTCCAATGGGTCGGAAGGAATCTGGCTCACTAGCCCTCTGGATGAGTAGATCTAAGGATATGTGATCTCTCCTCTGTCTGTCAAACACACTGCAACTCCACTTACTGAATTTGACCCCTTGATGGCTAGAAGGCTTAGAAAAATGTGTTGGATGGCTCAAATGAAGTGCCTTCCTCTGATCTAAAATGGGTTCTAAGGGTTTAGGTTTGCTAGGCATCCTAGGAAAAGTGACCCACTATACCTTTGATGTCTCCTCTAGAACTCACACTGGAATCTGACTACTGGAGCTGGATCTTTGATATCCATGCTCAATCTGACTATTGATCTCTAATTAAAGCAATGGAAAACCTGTATGGTCTCCCAGACTAGCTAGGGTGTGTCTCTCAACACCAAATTCAATCCCTCGGTGTCTTCCTCATGGAATCCACAAGTATCCTCAAATTCACATGAATTTGGGTTTCTCCTCAGAGCTCTGGTTTCAATTCTCAAATCATCAATAATGAACAATAACTCTTTGTTGACTTTTCACTTAATCACTTTTCCTAAGTTTTTGATTTAATATTCACTTAAGCGCTTAATTACCTTTTTCCACTTAGTCACTTAATGTCACTTTGAAATTATAACATTTCTCTGGATGACATCAAATGAACATTTTCTCTTGTTTCTTCCTGGCTATAGTCTAAAGGGGATGTTTAGACTACTAATCCCTCCTCTCTGGAGTTCTCACTCAGAAAGGGACATTATAGTCCTCCCTTCCATAGATTGCTGGTCCTCAAGCAACAACAATCCAAGGTGCTACAAAATCTAATCACTCTCCCAAGTAGCATCCTCTACTGGAAGTCCCCTCCATATGACCAAACCCTCTCTGATGACCTGAATCCTAAATTTCCTCTCTCTGAACTCTAATATCTCCTCCATAAACAACTCTAACTACCCCTCCTCATCCAAAGGTGGTACCTCCTCAAAAGCGCTAATGAACTGTCCCACCGCTTTCTTGAGGCAAGAAATGTGGAACACATTGTGAATCTGGCTCCCCTCTTGTAGTTATAACTCATAGGCCACTTCACCTACCCTGTGTATGACCTTGTATGGTCCATAGAATCTAGGTTTAAGCTTCTCTACCCCACTCTTCTTCAAAGATGATTGCATGTATGGTTGTAGCCTAAGGAATACAATATCCCCAATCTCAAAGATATGCTCTATCTTGTGTTTGTCTGCATTCACCTTCTATCAATTCTACGCCACCTGTAGATTCTCCTTTAATACATTGAGAATCTCCTGGATCTCTACTATCTAGTCTTTGGCCTTGGGAGCCCTGTTGTCTCCAAAAACCAAATCAATCAAAGTGGGAGCATCATATTGATATAATGCTCTGAATGGGGTCATACCTATGGACATGTGGAAGGTAGTGTTGTAACAATGCTCTCCAAGATGTAACCACCTCACCCACGCTTTGTGTTGTCCACTCACATAGTTCCTCAAGTAGCCCTCTATCCACTTGTTGACTATCTCAGTCTTCCCATTAGTCTGGGGGTGGTAACTGGTGCTAGGTGTCAACTTTGTACCAACCAATCTGAATAACTCTTGCAAAAATGTGCTGATGAACTAATTGTCTATGTCACTGACTATACTCTATGGCAACCCGTGAAGTCTGAAGATATCTATGAAGAACCACTCTTCCATCTGCACTTCATTGTAGTCTGTAGGAATCACGAAAAAGTGCACAAATTTGGTCAATATGTCGACCACTACACATATGTAGTCCTTACCTTGAGCCTTATGTAGGCTTGTAATGAAGTCCATGGATATACTTTCCCATTTATCCTCCAGAATAGGGAGTGGATAAAGACACCATGCTGGGAGTGTCTGCTATGACTTGTTCTACTGACAAGTCACACACTCGTTGATATGTCTCATCACATCCTTCTTGAGACCCTTCCAAGAGAATCTCTCCCTGACCTGCCTGTATGTCTTGAAGAAGCTCTGATTAAAGGTGAGTTGTGTATTTCCACTAATATCATTTTTAGACTAGATCTAGGTACAAGGTAGGCTTAGTCTTTATATAAGATGACCTCATCTATGAATCTGTACATGTTGTCCTGTACCTGTCTATCCAATAACTCACATGCGAACTTATTCTTGAAATACTCTACTAACAAGTGTGATTTCTAGTATGTTGAGATCTCCATCAAGGAACAAGTCACTGGTCTCTTGGATAGTGCATCCACCACAATGTTTTTCTTTCCCTTGACATACTCTATGTCAAAATCAAAGGCCTGGACCTTTTTCACCCTCTTCTTCCACCTCTCGCTAAGATCTTTTTTCTCAAGGAAATACTTCAAGCTATTATGGTTTGTATTGACCACAAATTTGTTGCCCACCAAGTACTGCCAAAATTTGGTCAAAGCATGCATTATTACTAGCATCTCCTTGTCGTAAATCGGATACAACCTCTCTGGCCCGCTGAGCTTCTTTCTCTCAAAGATAATGGGGTGTCCCCCTTGCATCAACAATGCTCTGATCCCCTCTCCTGATGCATCACACTCCAAAACAAATGGTCGCATGAAATCGGGAAATGCTAGTGCTAGGCATGTGCCCATGACTACCTTTGTCTACTCAAATGTCTTCTGTGACTTGTCAATCCATATGAAGGCTCACCGCTTGCTAAGGTCGGTGAGTGGTGCCCCCAACTGTGAAAAACCCTTCATGAACCTCTTGTATTAACTGCACAACCCAAAGAAACTCCTCAACTTTGTCACATTCCTAGGTGTTGGCCAATCCAAGATGTCCATGATCTTCTCCTGATGCACTTGCACCCCTTATGCGCTGATAATGTGACCCAGGTGTTAGGGAGTTTACATTTACAAAGACAAAGCAATTTGTTTTGTTGTTGTTGAGTCTTGTGGTCATGATTATGTGTCAAGGTCCTACAATTAGTATCCCATGAATTTTTTTTGAGTTCATTCACTTATGAGTCAAGTTTTGTTTTGATTGAGTCATGTCTAAGGAGTTATAGTATCATTCCAAGTCATAGTTGAAGTGGTCAGTCTTGTCCAAGGTCAAGTCAATTTGTTATATAGTTCGTTGTCATCATTTGAAAGTGTGAGTCTTAAGTCATTACACTATGTCTCAATAAGGTCATGGGCGCATGTTTTCACATCTACTAAAGGTTTCATATCTTTCCCAATCCAATTTGTACCTCTTCAAGACGTGTACCCAATCAGTTCAAATTCACTGCAAAATCTCCTAGCTTTTCACAATGACTAACTGTCATGTCAAATCACTTTAAAGCTCTCCATAACGGTCAAACAATAATGAGAGTGAGGTCATGAGAATCAATATAGACCTTGTAAATTAGGTTTTGTGGTCACGTGTTATTTCCTTTTTTAAAAAATCATCAAAGGATCGGTTCACTGTGAAACTATAACTTTCGCTGTGAAATTTCCTACACTTGTTGCGAAACTGGATTCACTGCGAAACTGCCTATTTACTACGAAATATCTAGATTGGATAGACCTACTACCAAATTCTAAAAGCCTGTATGATCCTTGAACTCCATTGAATTTGTGTTTACTGCTAGATAGCTCTTGGGTGCTTAAACCCTAATCTCCCATCAAAATTGTGCCATCATTATTTGTTGTGAAACTTTTAGTTAGTTTGCCGCAAAATCCCTAACTGCTAAGATCTCTATCTCAAATAAACCCTAAAGCTTAAGATTCTTTGCACGCTGCTTAAACTTTGATACTCCCTGCACTCACCATCATCACAATACTCTTCACCAACAACCATGGAGAAAAACAAGCAAAGGAAGAAAACATACAAAGGAGGTGAGATAGTGAGGTTTGAACCTCAGGGTCTGCAATTGCTGAACTCAATTCCCATTTTCAGAGAATCTTTCCAAGCAGTGGGATGCCTTACCTTATGTGAAAAGTTATAGGGAGGTCACATGGAGGTAGCTAAACAATTTTCCCTAAATTTTGATGGAGTCAAAATGAAGTTTGGATCATTGGGAACTCAAGTCACAAAGCATAAAATTGTAACAAAAACAGAGATGCCCCTACAAGGTGAGAGGTGGTTTAAGGGGATGCCTCTATATTTCTCCTACTGTAATGATTATTTCAAGTCAGAATTTTAGAACGAGAACTTGTCAAAAGGGGTGCCAAGGAGCTATGTGTTAGAACACCATGAAAAACTACTAAGAGTAATCCATAGATACTTCACTTGTGAGGGGCGATTCAATAAGGTTTACCTTTACCATATCAGACTACTAATGCACTTTATAGGTAAGAAAGCTCTAAATCTCCCATATTATCTTTGTAGAATCATGGGGAAAATGGTTGATAAATTACAAGCTAAATCTAAGCAAGTTGATCCTAGTCTGTTTCATTTCAGTCTCATTAAATTGTTAGTCCTTGACGAACTTAAAAAGACAAATAGGGAGTGGAGTTCTTTTTTTTCTGCATCAGGATTTTGTGCAGAAACCACTAGTTCTCCACTATCAAAGGAAAGTACTCCTTCCACAAGTGCTAAAGGGGATTCCAACAGTTTAAAAAGGAAAAAGGGATATGACAAAGAAAAACCTATTGTGATTGAAACCCCTGAGACTGCAACCAAAACTTCTCTCAACAAATGATCCAAGAAAAAGGGTAAAGAACCACTACAGGGTGTTGAGACAGTTGTAAACATTCAAGAAACCCCTGACAGTAAGACATGCAAATGAAAGGGAAGATAGAAGAACACTTGGACCTATGTGAAGAAGCCTTAGAGAATAGCAAGAGGATGGTCAAGATATATTTACCCCTACACAAAAAAATGAAAAATATGTACATACATTAGAGGACATTGAAGACAAATGACAGACTGAGGAAGGAACAAATTGTAAGGAGGAATCTAGATTTGTTGGCCCATGTTGCAGTGGAATAGTTTGGTAATACTCTAGACACAACATGTTTTGTCTTTTGTGATGTCAGTTCAAAGTTTTGGATCAAAATTGGAGCAGTTTTGCAACACCAACAATTGAAACAAAGATTTTGCAACAACGTTTGCTACGAAACTGCTCAAATAGAGATTTCGCAACAAATTTTCTAGTTGCTGCAAAATCACCAGTCAGCCCGTGAAGAAGCATTTTCAGCTGCCAAATAGGATGAGTTCTCTATGCCAACATCAATATCAAATAATGCATAATTTTTCCACTTAAAATATGTAACATAAATGTATTAGGGTTGTATAATTTAGTCAAGAAATGAAACCCTAAATTATAGGAGTCTGTGGCAAATTAGTTAGTATTATGTTAAGTAAACAATTTAATCGGTTGTAATTTCTTTTTAGATATGAAACCCTAACTATTTCGACTCCATAGAGTTAGAAGGAAATGTAATGCTATATATTGTAATGAAAAGGACAATAGAAGGGTTTGAGAGTTGAGTAAGAAAGAGATTGTTGGCACTGTAATATTTTCTGGAAATTAATGAAAGGTTTACAGACAAGTGTTGAGCTATTTACTCATAGATTACTGTGTTCGGCTATTGAAGTCAGTGTTCTTAGTGTATGTGTTTCTTTCTTTGTTATCATTAAATGTGTTCTTTTTCATTTGAATGAGAAATATTTGATGCAAAATTCATCTTAGTATGTTATGTGTCTGTCTTGTTTCAGATATTCACTTTCAGTCTGATACGTTTATACATAATTCATTTAAACTAAATGCTCTATGTAGCTTTGAGTGTTTTCTCTTTCATCTATCCATGCTTTATAGATTGTAAGTCTAGCAATAGTTTATTATTTGGCCTCTGAGATTAAATACTTTTCAACCAAGTTCTGAAAACCTAGAATTGATATCCCTTATGACTCCATGCCCAATGGGTGTTTCTCTCGGCCCTACAAACCATTTCATAAAATTTTCATCTACATAAAATCTAGCCCTTGTATTGATTGAAGAACTAGTAGGAGAGAGCCCTCTCTGGACTGGAAGGAGGCTAGATTCCAGTTTGAAAGTAGGTTTGTGGTTACCTCTGGGATTTTCTGTTGCGACCAAGAAAATTTACAAAGTCATAACACCAGGTAAAGTAACTATGTCATGCCAAACTCACACTTTGACTCCTTGGCATACAATGACTGTGCCTCCATAATGTTGAGTACCTCATCCAAATGTTTCAGATTCTCCTCCCATGTCTTCTTGTATATCAATATGTCATCGAAGAACACCAATACCGATTTCCTCAAGTGATCTCAGAATATATGGTTCATGCAAGACTGGAATGTGGTTGGTGCATTGGTTAGCCCAAATGGAATAACCAAGAACTCAAAATGTACATAATGGTGTCCGAATGCCATCTTCTCTATATCCTTCTCTCTAATGCTGACTTGATGGTAGCCAGAGCGTAAATCAATATTTGAGAAGAAAACTACCCCATGCAGTTCATCCATCAACTCATCAATGAGTGGGATATGATACCAGTTTTTGATTGTCTTTTTGTTCAAAAAACGATAATCTATACACATCCTCATAGTACCATCCTTCTTCATGAACAAGACTATTGAGGAAGCAAATGGACTATTATTGGGCCTGTTGTGTCCCATCGCTAGCAATTCTTTAATTGCTCTTTCTATATCATCCTTGAATCTCCTAAGATGACAATATGGTGTTATAATCACAGGTTTTTCACCCTCCTCCATCTCGATGGTGTGATCAAACCCTCTATATGGGGGTCTCATTGGCGACATCAGACCAAAAATATGCTCATGTTGACTCAACAAAGCCCTTATCTCTGCATGATATCGATAGCAATTGTCCGAATCCCTCCGCGTGGTGATCACACAATTCACTGCATATGATACTCCTACATGTCTGAAGATCATATCTATCCTCTTTGTTGAAACTATCCTGGGTGCCCCTTTCGACATACCCCTCAGTATAATCTTCTTCTCCTCAGTGTCTCTGAATCCCATCTCAAGTGTTTGGTAATTGGTAGAAATCTTTCCCAAGGTGATCAACCATTGGACTCCCAATACCACATCTGTGTCAGAAAGGTCAACCACATAGAATGTATCCTTCATTGTGTAGTTGCCCAGATGTACCATACCTCTAAGTCTGGAACTCGATCCAAACACTCTACCATGTGACCATCAACTACTGCAACATCAAAACCCTCAAACTCCTTGGTTTGTGTTGAGTTGAAAAAAAGGTATAAATATTCTCTTTGTTACTCTGATTTGTGATATATTCTTTGATGACTTTTCTATTAATATGAAGCAGTTAGGAAAGAAAATGGTTAAAAAGTCTTTAGGAGATATTATTGAATGATATTAGATATTTTCTGAATTTTGGTTTGAATTGTTTTGGTTTTATGCAGAAAATCGACAATTGATGTTAACTTAAGATAGTTAAGAAGATCGTGAAGATGCATGGGCCATTGAAGATCGAAGAAATCAGACACAAAATGGTTCTAAGGGAGATTGAATCTTTATCTTGCAATCTTCATAAATAGTAAAAGCAATCCTGAGGATCTCTTGATCCTCATGATAACTTAATTTACTTGTTTCATTGTAATATATAAAGGATAGTGTACCATAGAGAAAGGAGGAGAAGGAATTTAACCAAATATTCAGATCTCTTAATTGTTCTGTACAACAATCCATTGTAAATGATTGATCAGTTATGGAATTAATGAAAGCTTCAAGCGTTTTGATCATTTCTGCGTACTGAGTTTTTAGTAGCAGTATCTTCTGAAGACCGTGGGCCCAGTCAACATGAGCTACTATCTCATCTGTAATCTTATTAATTTTGTTTTAGTTCTGTGATTTGAATTTCCTTCCAAGAGTTAGGATAAACTCGTTAATGTGTTGATTCTTTTATGAATTGATTATGTTGTTCATTTGTAGAGAATAGATGTTCCATTTAAAGATTATCGATTGTCCTTCCATTTCCAATTGTTTCTAATTTATCGCCTGTAGATTCCTTTCATTTAAATTAGCATTTGTTGTTCCTTTCGTTAAATTCACATTTGTTGTTCCTTTCGTTAAATTCGCATTTGATGTTCCTTCTTAGATAGTCAATAGATTGTTGTTCTTTTCCAGTAGATTAATTAATCATTAAGAGATTGATTCATTGAGTGTTTTCACAGATTAAATTTTTGTTTCTTAGACTAATGAATTCAGTAAATTGATTGATGTTTTGATTCATGGTGTGTTATTGTTCAGATTACAATTTTGTTGAGTGAATTATTAGTTTCAGAGTTTTTAATGAATGTGTGAGGAACTTGATTATTACAGTAATTAAGATAGACTCGGATTTGTTGTAATTAAATTATCTACATGATTTAAACCTCTACTACTATTTGCATAGACTTTGATGACATTCTTGAAAGAGAAGACGAATCCTCGGCTGATAAATTAATGTCAGACTAAGGTTTTTTTTAGGACATCTTTAGAGCCCAACATTTTGGCGCCATTGTCGGGGAAAATGTCAAAGATAACATAGGTTGCGTCTCTAGAGGATGAGGTATTGAAAACGGAAGGTAAGAACCTACGTAGGCAATAAGTAAAATTCTTGTGCCAACACCTACCTTCAGCTGATGCCTAGAGGTTATATAGGTGCATAGAATTTGTATCTGTGTGTATGACTAAGAAGAAAGAACCTGAAAAATTAAAACCCCCACCAAAAACTACAAAAGCCTAGGGCTCGGTGCCCCCTGGAAGGAGCACTTTCATAGATGAAATCATCCAAAAAGTTGAATCTCAAGCCTCGGTTGGACCTCGAAAAGGTTCTACCCGAATCCCTCAAGAAGCAAAATCACCAACTACAGCTCATGTTGAGGTTCATAGTGAAACCGAAGGAACTGAACAGAGTTTCCAGAATACACACACTCCACTTTTCAGTCCTTTAGACGAGGGAAATTCTTGTAATTTGAGAGAAGGAGAAGGGGAGACCAGTGGAATTTCTTAGTCAAACCCACCATCACCTAAACCTGTATCTCCTGTGATTCTAGCTGGTAAAGGAACACCTGAAATCTCAGACTTGGGAAGTGCGACTAAATTCCCTAAAGGACCAAGTAATCAACCACCCCAAATAGAAAAACCAGAAATCCCTGAAGGCTATTGACACATTTTCAACCAAATGACACAACAAAATACGTCGCGACCCCAGATTTCCACTTTGGAATATCCTATAGTTGAT
The DNA here is from genome assembly GCA_009831015.1 of Picea engelmannii. Taxonomy (NCBI): domain Eukaryota; kingdom Viridiplantae; phylum Streptophyta; class Pinopsida; order Pinales; family Pinaceae; genus Picea; species Picea engelmannii. The sequence continues at coordinate 1,422,083 of ML778726.1, read as the reverse complement.
CTGGTTGCTAATGCCCCAATGAAGGCCATTCCACTACAAAATATTCCAACCTTCAATGGATTGATCTCAGAGGACCCTGACGTGTTCTAATTCGAGTTTGATGTCCTGTGTAGAGGCTATGAGGACCAAGTAATCAACCACCCCAAATAGAACAACCAAAAATACCTGAAGGCAATTGGTACATTTTCGACCAAATGGCACAACAAAATCCGCCGCAACCCTAGATTTCCACTTTGGAATATCCTATAGTTGATACGGTTGTTAATGCCCCAATGAAGGCCATTCCACTACAAAATCTTCCAACCTTCAATGGATTGATCTCAGAGGACCCTGACATGTTCTAATTCGAGTTTGATATCCTGTGTAGAGGCTACGACTATACCTCTGAACCCCAGAAACTAAAGTTGTTTCCTTCCACTTTGAAAGGAGCAAATTTACGATGGTTTATGGGACTAGGGGGAGGACCTATAAATTCATGGGATGAAATGAAACAAGCCTTCCTTAAGAAATATCAAGACTATTGTAGAACTAGGGATTTAAAGGATGGAATCTTTAAAATGATTGCAAAAGAAAATGAAACACTAGAAGAATATGTTGAAAGATTTCAATATAACCTGCAGAGATCACCTTACGATACACTACCAAGTGAGGTACTTAAGCCACTCTAGTAAAAGGTATGAAGGATGAATGGGTGGAAACATTGAATTTGATGGGAAAGGAGACATTTATCAAGAAAAATATGATGACATTATCCAATTATGTATCAGGTGCTCACGCGGTAGTGCACGAACCAGATCAGGAATACGATCCCTCATCACCAGAAGTAGTAACATTATTAGCGGGAGTGTCACCCGAGTAGAAATTGGTAATCTTTTAGAAAATTTTAAAACTAACATTTTGAGTACTCTTACTACACAATTATATGTTCTGCAGGTTAAACAGAAATAAGCAAAAGCATAACAGTCGTTGGGTATATTTTGTCCCCGATGCAGAAGGAAACATGGTTCAAGAGAGTGTCCCTTGGACGTGGTTCAAACCTGCGCCATCTGTGCCAAAGACCATGCAACATAACAATGTACATCACTCCCAGGACTAAAAGTTGTCTTTAAAGAAGCAGAAGAAGAAACATAACCAGTATATATGATGGCTCAGCGTCGCCAATGGCAGGCTCGCCTCCCAAGTATGCTACAAGATCCTTCTTCTTTCTTTTATGGGCAGTATAATCAGCAACATAATTCTGGAAATACATGGCATGGCCAACCATTTACTAATCCCACCTGACAGTCCCAACAATATCCTACTGTACCCTGGCCAAATCAACCAGTTTCTAATCCTACTTGGCCTAACCTACAATATCCTACCCCATTTTGGCAGAATTCAAATAATAACTCATATCCTTCACAATGGACTAGCACAGCTGCCTAAGCCCCCAATTGGACTCAAAACTGGCAGTGCCCCATGGGACTGACCAATCAACCCATGGGAATGGCTCCTCAAGCTCAACCCACTTTACAAGCTCCACTTCAACTACCCCATAATCCTCAACCTCAAATACACCCTCAAATACCATCTCAACCCAACCCGAATCCTAACAACAGACCAGTCCAACTCGTGCAAATTGTCAAGAATTTGGAGGGTGAAACCAACTCTGTAGGGTGTAACGAACTCCGGTTAAGATCAGGGCATGTAATTTATTCTGAAGAAAGTGATATTCATCAAGAACATGAGAATGAGAATGATGTACAACCAACAATAACACCATTGACTGATGTCATAACAAAAGAAACAAAACATGGAGAAAACACAGTCGAGCAGCAAAATCCTGACAAAGGTGTAATTTATTCTCCCTCATTTCCCGAGAGGTTAATGATAGAAAAACCAGCTGTATATCCTAACTTTGATATCATCGGGGAACTAAATAATCTATGTGTTAAAATTCCACTCCTACAGCCTCTACAAAACATCCCAATTTATGCAAAAAAAATTAAAGAACTATGTGGGAAGAAGCTCGAAAGGAAAACTAAGAATCCATCAACTGTTCAAGTGATAGGAACTTTGTCTGATATTATTCTAGGAAAGAAGGATCTAGTCAAGTACACAGACCCAGGGAATCTCATGGTAACAATTTAGATACAGGGTTGTTTTTTTCCAAATACACAGGTGGATTTGGGGGAAACCATCAATATTTTGACCATCGAGACATGTAATGTCCTGGGTATCACCTCCTTCGAACCTACTTAAACCATGTTAGAACTGGCTGATAGATCAATGGTTAAACCAGTTGGCACCTTACAGGACATAGCGATCTTGGTCAACTCTTGGGAATACCCAACGGATTTCCTGGTTATCAACCCAAGAAGTAGACTCGATGGACACCCACTGATATTGGGACAACCGTGTCTAGAAATGGCAGATGCATACATAGGATGTTGCACAGGAAACATGACAATTGCTAGAGGGAATACTATAAAGAACCTTATCTTGTATCCTCCAGCTAAACCAAGTCTGCCTGTCATACATCAGCAGTTACAACCACCTAGATATCCAGAAGAAAACCTACAATCTACTCTCACACTAGAAGAAGCTCTTGGGCTCAAAAACCAACTAGAATATGATGTGATCAACAACTTCGTTAACAACCCAACTGTTGTAAGCAACCCAACATGTTAAATGCTAAAAGTTGTTTTAGATAATGAAGCACAAGGAGATATTTTGGGAGAATTGATGGAGCGACAGATTCCCACTACTGTTGTCCATAACAACATTACAGTTGAAATCACATCAGGAAGATTTATGAATATTAACGCCAATTTGAATGAGCAACAGCAACAAAAATTGATTCGGATCCTTTCTAAATATCAACAAGTCTTGGGAGTATCCCGAAATGAAGGGAATTGATCCCCAACTATGTACACATCATATCTACATCGAAAAATATGCATGACCCATCCGACATCCCCAACGAATATTAAATCCTCATCTCAGGAGCATTGTCAAAGAAGAATTACAGAAATTGTTGGATGTAGATTTTGTATATCCTATTTCAGACAGCCAGTGGGTCTCTCCACTAGTAATCATCCCCAAAAAGAATGGTAAATGGAGAATCTATGTAGATTACAGAGAACTCAATAAGGCTACCCAGAAGGACCATTTTCCCCTACCTTTCATTGATCATGTCCTTGATACTTTAGCAGGGAAGCAATTTTTCTCCTTCCTAAATGGATTTAGCGGTTATAATCAGATTCAGACTGCTCCGGAAGACCAGGATAAAACTACATTTACATGTCCCTGGGGTACCTTCGCATATCGAGTATTTCCCTTTGGATTATGTAATGCTCCAGCTACATTCCAGAGATCCATTTTAAGCATATTTTCTGATTTAATTAACAAAGGACTTGAAGTTTACATGGACGATTTTACCCCCTATGGCACTGACTTTGATCACGATTTAAGCAATCTAGAGAAGGTACTAGAACGATTCTTTGCTACCAGGCTATGTTTGAGTCATGAAAAATGTCACATGATGATGAATGAAGGTGTGGTACTAGGACACTATGTTTCTGTAGATGGAATCAAGGTATACCCAACAAAGATAGAGGTAATCCTTAATTTTCCTACACCTTGTACACAAACCGAGGTACATATTTTCCTTGGCTGTGCAAGATATTATCGTAGATTCATAGAAAAAATTTCAAGAATAGTTGCACCTTTACATGCTTTAACTGGTAATGTGGAATTCCAATGGTATGATAAGTGTGATGTTTCATTTGTAGAGCTTAAAAGGATGGTTTCGACCGCACCAATGCTGAGAGGACCAAACTGGAAATTACCATTTCACATCTCTTCAGATGCATCAGATATCGCTCTAGGCGTTGTCCTTGGACATGAAGAAGACAAGAAACCTTATGCTATTTATTTTATTAGCAAAAATCTTACACCTGCCGAATTAAATTACACAGTAACAGACAAAGAATTTTTAGCCGTTATACATGCTATTAATAAATTTTGCCACTATATAACATGCTCTCTGGTTATTCTGTATATTGATCATTCCGCTATTAAATATTTAGCTAACAAACCAATTACTAATGAACAGGTTACTCGGTGGTTGTTGATATTGAAGGAATTCAACATCACCATTAAGGATCAACCCATAAGAGAGAATCTTGTTGCAGATTTCTTGTCTCATGTACCCAAAACAGATAACTCATTGACAGTGGAAAACTAATTTCTAGATGAAGACTTGTTTGCTGTCACTATTAAGATGCCTTGGTACGCTGATGTGGGGAATTATCTGGCAGCTGAGAGATTGCCAACACACCTATCATCAAGAGAGAGGAAATTAATTGTTCAGCGCAGTGCACGGTTCACCTGGATTGGTGGATATATTTTCCACACAAGGCATGATCTTCAGATCCGAAGATGTGTCAAAGATGATGAAATTTACAATGTCTTGAAGGCGGGTCACGATGAGCCTTGTGGCAGGCATTTTGCATACCGCAAAACTGGGTATAAGGTTTTACAAATGGGCTACTATTGGCCCTCAATATTCAAAGATGCAAATAAGTATATCCAGGCCTGTGACAACTATCAGAGGATGGGCCGACCAGGCCAAGCTGATGAAATTCCCCTACAACCACAAGTGGTGATAGAACCTTTCGAGAGATGGGCGTTGGATTTAGTTGGCCCCTTCAACCCAAAATCAAACCAGAAATCTTACATACTAGTTGCGACAGACTATATGACCAAGTGGGTAGAAGCAGTGGCCTTGCCAAACGCAACTGAGGAAGCAGTCATTAAGTTTCTCTTTGAACTATTCGTATGCTATGGATTAACCAGGGAAGTAATCATGGACGAAGGGTCGCAATTTACAGCACATAAAATCTCAGCCACTCTGCGCAATTATCACATTAAACATAGGATTACCTCCCCATACCACCCACAGGAAAACAGACAGGTTGAAAGTACCAATAAATTCTTGGAGGCAATATTGACAAAAACGGTTTCAACAAACCGTCAAAATTGGGTAGACGAGCTTCCAAATTCCTTATGGGCCTATCGCACAACATGGCGTAACACTACTGGCTACTCTCCTGATCACCTAGTCTTTAGCAAAGAGCCTATCTTTCCAATTGAATTTGAGATCAAGACTTTGAGAATGGCCCAAGAAATTGGACTGGATCTTACTGAATCACACATGCAACACTTACAGTAGCTCAATGAGTTAGATGAAGCATGCTTATTTTCCCTTCAACGCACAGTTGTTATTCAACAACAAAGATGATTCGTAGGATCTTTTAATGACTATGGTTGAGTTTTAATTTTGCATGCGTTAATTAACCATTTGAGAAAACTTAGTGAAGAATGAGGAAATAAGAGAAATTATGACAACCATATACACATATGCAGATATGAAATGAAATAATAGACAACAAACCATAACACGCAGATTGATAACAGAGTTAGGCACAACCTTGCCTACGTCTCCGGGCCTTTGTCTCTGTGGGGAGGCTTCTTTATTTTTGCTCAAAAGCTCAAACTTACATCGCTGCAATTCCAAATGGCTACAAGACTGATCTGGTCATGTTCTTCCATATCTCTAGAACCATGCAAAGAAAATGGCACGCAAAACGGACGTTCGGAGCTCCCAGAAATGGTCCGACAACGTCTCCTCCTCAAAAGCTTCTCTGCATCAAAATGGCTTTGGCTTGGCTTCTCTTCATCATAATTCTGCTTTGAATTCCCTCTCATGGCCTCAAACAGGCCTGGTTTATATAGCTTGGAAGTTGGTTACTCATCTCCAACTTCCTCCCAAAATTTAGGCCACAAAAATTCCCAATATCGCCTAAAAATGGAGAAAATACATTAAAAATAGGCTTAACCATTATTAAAAACCCAAAACATAGCATAAACAACCCACTGCATAAAATTTATTGGGCATAATCCCCCTTCGTCCGGCGCGCGCCCCTCTTGACAGGGTCATATGGACCATATGGCCGAGCGCTAGCCCAAAGGGCTGTGC
>ML778726.1:1358957-1416032 GCA_009831015.1 Picea engelmannii | reverse complement strand
GGTCGTAACCAACTCCCGCGCGCTCGGTTGTATGCTGTGGTCGTGTGGTGTGTGCCTAGGGCTGGGGCTAAGCCCCGACCCTTTCCCCCGCCAACCATTCATTGCAACTAATTCAAATACATTTTTGATCGCATACATAGAAAGAACCACGGGTGGGCGGGCGGTTAGCCCAGCCTTGCCAGTCCGTTGCCCACCGGGGAGGTCGCCGGTTCGACTCCCAACCAAGCCACGATAAAATTTTAACACATAACCATCAAACCAATCACGGGGTGCCACGTGGCACCTCTACATCCAACCGTTGAATGCCACACGTTAGCCGCTGATTCATCCACGTCAACTGCCGTACTTCCACGTCAACCTTTCCACGTCATCCATGCCACGTCAGATGCTGACGTCATCCGTGCCATGTGTCACCCTTCTAGTGGTGACACGTGTCACCCCTGCATTGGCCCATCCATACGCCAAACTGACCTATCATGTTCTGCCACGTGTCGTCACCCGAGACTGCCACGTGTCATCTGCTGGAGCTTCCACGTCACCTGTACGGACCGTACGGTATGCACAGTCAGCATGACATGTGGACTATACGGACTGTACAGTCATCCCTTATTTTTACCTGTTTGACTTTTCAGATAGAATGCGATATCTTGCTCATACGGAGCCCATTTGACAAATTAAATATACCACCGGAATTAGGAAGACGAGATGGACGCAATGGCACAGGTTTCGTCTCATTCCGAGCACTTTCATTTTTGAGCATTTTTCAAGCCCTGTCAGGCTTCTAGATCTGATTTCGGATCACACCTCCCCACAATAAGACCTTTTGGTCCCCAAAAGGTTACTGACCAGTCAACAAGCTCGGGATAGGCCACCCGGCTTGCTCTCTATCTCTGAAATCTGTCCTGTGCACCTGTCTCATCAAGATCAACTGTAACACAATCATGACAACTGATAGTATATTGTTAGCCATTTGAACCCTGTTACATCTTACTGAAGCCACTATCATCCATGTAGAAAACATTGCTAATGACAACATCAAAAAGACAACTGCAAATGAACTGATATATTTTAGATATCTGCACGACATGAGCTTATCTTGAAGCAACTTATGATTGATTTTCCATTCAACAACCATATTTTGTTCTTGCTTAAGATCAATTACTTCATTTGAAACAATTGTTGGTTTGTTGCATGCTTGCACTGCATTCGTTAATTGTTCCATTGTTTGAAGTGTTTTATTTGCTTTAACATGATGAGCATGAACCACATAATCATGACCTGCTTTAGTGAATTGATATTGATTCTTTGTCCTATAGAATATTGCCTTACGATCAAATAAGTATGGACTACCTAAGATCATTCCACATTCTCTTAACGACACAGAATCACAAGTTACTTCGTCCACATACTTAAATGAAATTGCAAATTTGATTGTGCATTGTTTAGTTATGTGCATTTGATGATGATTGCTTATCCATTTAAGTGTGTAAGGCTTATGATGAGTTTGTGTTTTTAACCCCAATTGCTTAACCAATTCTTCTGAGATTAGATTAGATTGAGATCCACTGTCGATTAATGTGTCTATCTTACTGTGTCACATGATTACCCTTATATGAAACAAGTTGCTTCTACAATCAATCTCTTCACCATTTTTACTTGTCATACCAACCAATGAAATTTTTGACTCATCACCTGAATCCGATCCCAAGTCTGTGGGTTTTTATGTCGTTGCCACTGTTTGCATTCCCTTCTTTTCTTTGAACCACTTTGGCCTCTTCTCGGGATGCAACTGCCAACATCTGTCCTCATCGTGTCCCTCTTTCTTGCAATGCTTGCAAGAGGGATTTCCTTCCTTCTTTGACACTGCATTTACATTCTTGCCATTTCCATGCCTTTTCCTCTTGTCCTCTTTCCTTGAAGACGATGATTCCCCTGACACACCTGCTTTCCCTGCTTCAATATACGTAGCTTGAACATAAACCTCATCAAGGTTAGTGGGTCCAAACATGAAAACAATGTTTCTAATATGTGCAGGCAAACCTCCTATATACTTCATAAGGGTTTCTTGTGTTTGCAAAGGAATGTCTAACATTAATGCCATTTTTCGAAATCCATCGGTGTATTCTTGCACTGTTTGTCCTTTTCTTAGTTTTAAAGATTGCCATTCAATTATTACTTTTTCTTTATAACCCAAAGGATAAAATTGTTTCGTAAGTGCATAAATGAAATCCTTCCATGATGGAAATACATTACCCACATTTTGTGTTCCTTTTTGCAGCTTGCTTTTCCACCAGATAAGAGCTGTACCTGCAAGTCTCAAAGATGCCAACCTGATTTGTGTGGCCTCATCCTTGATCTGTTGCACACTGCAGTATACCTCCATCTGCCTGATCTAGTTATCAAGTTTTTCTGCATTTACTTCACCATCATATTTGGGCAACTCAAATTTTACATCAAGTTTCAACAATGGCATTTCATGTTTATTCTTATGAACATTTTTCTTTCCACTAGATTTGGAACTTGAACTTGAAGAAGAAGGAGAAGAAGGAGGTGTTGATGGAGGTGAAGGAGGAATATAAGGATGGTCCTCTTCCTCTTCACTTTTTCCCTTTGAAGAATCACCCAAAATTGGTCGCTTCCGTTCCAAGTAATCTTCGTACAAGACTTTCAGCATCTCCGACATAGCAAGGAATATTTTCCGGAACTCTTTCTCATCTTGAGAAATCCCTTCTTCCGATGCCATCTTCTCGCTGTGAGAAGCTCTTTTTCTCAATCCAATTAATGGATTCTTTGCAACAAGCTCGCCTTCACCACGCTGTAGCTTTTCCCTGGTTTACATGCAAAACTCAAATCCAAACGTCAACTAGCTCTGATACCACTTGATCCGTAGGATCTTTTAATGACTATGGTTGAGTTTTAATTTTGCATGCGTTAATTAAACATTTGAGAAAACTTAGTGAAGAATGAGGAAAGAAGAGGAATTATGACAGCCATATACACATATGCAGATCTGAAATGAAATAATAGACAATAAACCATAACACGCAGATTGATAACGGAGTTCAACACAACTTTGCCTACGTCTCCGGGCCTTTGTCTCTGTGGGGAGGCTTCTTTATTTCTGCTCAAAAGCTCAAAATTACATCGCTGCAATTCCAAATGGATACAAGACTGATTTGGTCATGTTCTTCCAGATCTCTAGAACCATGCAAAGAAAATGGCACACAAAACGGACGTTCGGAGCTACCAGAAATGGTCCGACAGCGTCTCCTCCTCAAAAGCTTCTTTGCATCAAAATGGCTTTGTCTTGGCTTCTCTTCAGCATAATTCTGCTCTGAATGCCCTCTCATGGCCTCAAACAGCCCTGGTTTATATAGCTTGGAAGTTGGTTACTCATCTCCAACTTCCTCCCAAAATTTAGGCTACAAAAATGCCCAATATCCCCCAAAAATGGAGAAAATACATTAAAAATAGGCTTAACCATTATTAAAAACCCAAAACATAGCATAAACAACCCACTGCATAAAATTTATTGGGCATAAGCCCCCTTCGTCCGACGCGCGCCCCTCTTGACAGGGTCATATGGACCATATGGCCGAGCGTCAGCCCACCCCTTTTTGCGCCAACTCCCGGTCGTTGGCACATAGCCATATTACCGTTGGCTAACGGTCGTAACCAACTCCCGCGCACTCGGTTGTATGCTGTGGTCGTGTGGTGTGCGCCGAGGGCTGGGGCTAAGCCCCGACCCTTTCCCCCGCCAACCATTCATTGCAACTAATTCAAATACATTTTTGATCGCATACATAGCAAGAATCACGCGGCGGGCGGGCGGTTAGCCCAGCTCTGCCAGTCCGTTGCCCACTAGGGAGGTCGCTGGTTCAACTCCCGGCCAAGACACAATAAAATTTTAACACATAACCATCAAACCAATCAAGGGGTGCCACGTGGCAGCCCTTGACTGGGCCATGTGGCACCTCTACATCCAACCGATGAATGCCACGCGTCAGCCGCTGATTCATCCACGTCAACTGTCGTACTGCCACGTCAACCTTGCCACGTCATCTGTGCCACGTCAGATGCTGACGTCATCCGTGCCACGTGTCACCCCTGCATTGGCCCATCCGTATGCCAAACCGAACTATCATGCTCTTCCACGTGTCGTCACCCGAGACTGCCATGTGTCATCTGCTGGAGCTGCCACATCACCTGTACGTACCGTACGGTCTGCACAGTCAGCATGACACGTGGACTGCACGGACTGTACAATCATCCATTTTTTTTTTACCTGTTTGACTTTTCAGACAGAATGCGATATCTTGCTCATACGGAGCCCGTTTGACAAAGTAAATATACCACCAGAATCAGGAAGACGAGACAGACGCAATGGAACAGGTTTCGTCGCATTCCGAGCACTTTCATTTTTGAGAATTTTTCAAGCCCTGTCAGGCTTCTAGATCCGATTTCAGATCAAAAGAGCTAGCTGGCATGATAAGCATATCAAGAATAAATCCTTCCAGAAAGGTGATTGGGCACGTCTCTATGATTCCAGATTTCAGGATTTTCCTAGGAAATTACAGACAAGGTGGTTGGGACCGTATGAAATCATATAATTCCATGATAATGACACTGTCACCATAGCTACCATCGACGGGTATGGTTCTCCTTTTTTGGTAAATGGACATCGACTACGACTCTACCATCAATCACTTTCAAAAGAATCCTTTTGTCAAGAAGTAAGTAATGATCCTACTGTTTAGATTTTAGTTGGCTGGGAAGGTAACCCAACAGCTTCAGCTCCATGAGGTTGTTGTCTTTCCAGCACTGTACATATTGTATATAGTTTTATTTAAATATTTGATTGAGTTTTTAGGTGTTTACTTTCTAGGACAATCACTATAAAGAGTTTTGGAAAACAAAAACTAGAAGAGATGATTGTAATGAAATATAATTAGCACTCTTTTTTGTTCCTTATTCAAAACTTCAAATTGCTCTTATCTCACTTTGAAAAATCCATCAAATATAAACCTTGTTTTATACAGGAGATGAATATGTCATGTTTCGTAGAAAAGAGTCGGGCGATTGCACTAAAAGAATGTGCAGATGTAGTAAATAGAAAATGAATGCATGACACCATAAACCATCCAATATACTGCGATCATTGAATAAACCTACCCGTAAAAAGTAAATAAATTTAGTTGATCCTAGATTTTCTAAAACAAAAATGTCTGTGGGAGGTATCCAATTATTTAATTAGATGGTTAAAATTTGAACAGTATCATGTCGTTCATTCGAACGTAACAACTGTCGTTCTCTTTGTTGCGATTGTCGTTCCCTTTGCAGATAGTGTCGTTCATTCGAATGTAACATATGTCGTTCCCTTTGTCGCGATTGTCGTTCCCTTTATGGGTAGTATCATTCATTCGAATGTAACAGTTGTCGTTCCCTTTGTTGCAATTGTCGTTCCTTTTTTCGGGTAGCGGTATTCATTTGAAAGAAACAACTGTTGTTCCTTTTTCCAGTTGTTCTTGTTGTTGTTCCTTTCCATTGAAAGTAGCAATTTTTGTTTCCACCAACAACATGTAATCCTGAGACGTTTAGCCACTCCTTTGGGTACAAACTTCACTAATTAATTTTCAACATCATCATTTTCCAATCATCATGGTAACGATTTGTCATTTTTGAGGAATATCTAGCATACCTTATTGAATTGTTTATGGATTTATTTTTCTGAATTATCTTAATATTGTTCATGATCCTTAACCACCATAATTCATTTCGTTGCCCTATATATATACATATACTTGAATGATAATTTGCCTTCACATCATAATAAGGAGTCTAAGGCACATTTTTTACTTGGAATTCTTACACTTCTTACACCATCCCACACTCTTAAGGAGTAGATAAGCCTCCCTTAATAAAGCCTAAAAAAAGGGGGTGGAAATAATAATCAAATAATCAAATATAAATAAGGACAATAACCTTCTCCCAAAAAGGATAGGGGGTCTCATCATGATCCAACCTACCACGATCATAAGAGATTAACATAAGTGGCATTCCCACTATGGATACCACACCAGGGCAAAGGACTTTGGCATTTAGCATCAAAGGACAAGAGGTCTCATCACGAGCCAACTTGTTCACTTTGTTACGATCTAGTGAGTGGCATTATTGTTATCTGGCCACCAAACTAGGATAGTGGCCTTTTTGGGAAAATAATATTTAAACTATTTATTGAGGATACTGGCTCATCTATGGGTTAAAAGGCAACCTTGTTGAAGCTATGGATGGTTGCTGGCAGCAGTGGCTTTACCTATTGTATTGAAGTTCCTTTTTATACGCTAAGTTTTTTTTTGTGTCCATAGACTTCCTTTCTTAAAAAAAAAAAGAGGCTATCACTCCGGCTATATTCAACACAAGGGAAAGTAACAAAATTATGGCACATGCCATATTTATAAAACATGAACAAATTTAGACTACTCGGAATATTCTTCCTTAACATATTCGAACATTGGTATTTGAACTCGTACGTTCCACAAAAGGTGTTATTATCATTCATGATTAACATTTAAATTCTTTGAAAGTTGTTAACGGTCGTTCCTCCAGCGGCGGTAGCATAATAATTAATCCTTACTTGAATGACCTCCATCATTACGTTCACACATACCGATGGTCGTGGTCGACCTTTTCATTTATTAGGGGGCAGATCTTCCGCACGATTATCGATAGACCATAATGATTACAATTAATGGGAAAATTCGTATTTCTATATACCATTGTTGTTCTGTAATTTTTACCATTTTTAGTATTTTTTTCTCACAGGCTGGTCTAACTAAGTTTGTAGTTGGGAACGATAGTTGTGTTGACCTATTTACAGAAGACACAGGTGGTCAAAGCATCTGACGTGAGCCCTCATTGCTGCAAGTAACCAACCAAGCAAGGGAAATTCTACTCCATCTGGGGTGGACAGATTACTTTAACAGACTACAGGGATTCAATGTAAATGTCACGCTATCATTTTCTCAAAAATTACAGGGGGGAGTCTCAGTAATTCAAGGCATACAAATTATGGTTACCGATGCCATTATAGTTGAGGTAACAGGCCTCCCAGATGAAGGAACATAATGGACCAAGAAATACACAACACTCAAGGAGGCTGTGGAGTCCTTAGCAGAACCAAGAGAAGAATTCGACAAAAAAGGGAAAGGCCTCAACCCCACTTCTCTTAGCAAGCCATGGAGGGAGTTATCAGGCGTGATACATAGATATATTACATGCGATGGGTGATACGACGTGGTGAGACCATGCCACCTCAAACTGCTAGTAGTATTAAAACAACGGTTAGTGATAGATTTACCATTCTTTTTGAATAGCATGTTGCATGAAGTCGCTGGGAGAAACCAAAAAGCCAAAGACCCTGCTAATGTAATTAGTCATCACGGGTTAGTAAAATTGATAGTAAACAAGGCCTTAAACCATACACAAATAACTTGGGGGGACTTAATTGAGCTCGATAGGCCCTTGCAAATTGAGCCACCTGAACTTCACCATGAAATTCCTCTTATTGGAATTGAGGCAGCCCAGACAGAGGGGGATAATGCCCAAATTGAAATTCTAGTACCCCAACTTGAAATGGAATCAGACCTCATTCAGTTGGCAGAAACTCAGAGCATATAGGCAGGAACATCAAAGAAGAAGAGACAAAGAACAATTTATGTTCCTGAAACCTCCACTGTAAAAAGAAGAAGGGGTAAAAAGATAGTACAACCTGAAAGGACTCAAGAAATTGTACAGACAAAACAACCATCACATGAAAGCCCTGCATAACAATAAGATGATTTATTTAGAAGTTATAAAGAAGAGAGGGCCCAAGTATTGGGAAATTTGGGGATATTACTGACTTAAAATACAGACAGGTTTGGAGAACCCCAAGCTCCAACTTCTTCTCATTCAAACCCTATCTTTGATCTTCTTGATATAGAGATGCCATCTCTTGAAGGAACAGAACAACCAGAACCCCAGTTCGATGAGAACGATCCTTTACAACAACCAGAGCACCCATAAGATACAGGGAAGCAGTTACCAGTTGATCAAGGTGGGGAAGACCTTGAAATTCCCCATAGACAGGAAGAAACAACAGGAAAAGGCAATAACAAAATCAGAAAATTAAAACATGAAAACAAGATATTGAGGAAAAGGGTTAAGAAAATAAAAGTATTAAAACAAAAAAATGGCAGAATGAAAGAAACAATTATACAACTTAGGAAGCAGCTGGAACAAGCTGACAAAGCCCATGAGAAGAAGAAATCTAAGAGGGATAGAGTACATGGAAGAAATCCACTTCCCAGAAGGACAGTTCACACCAATTCTATTGGAACACAAACATAATTGCATGCTCCTTTGGAAACAATTGAAATAGAAACTCAGACAGAGGCTCCAGTAACAATAGAAAAAACTGTTCAGACTGAGGAAGTATTTCACTCCCCTGAGCAGGATGCCATTATTAAAAGGTTGGAAGCAGAACTAGAATAATCCCAACAAACCCTAACTCAATGCAGAAGTGAAATGGTAACAGTGCCAGAACATCAGACAGTTGTCAGACAACTGCGAGCTATGTCAACAACTTAGAATGAGACCTTTGTTGAGCTCAGCAGAGCCAAATAAAAGGTGAAGAAGGTACAGGACCAACTCGATGGAGCTTTGGAGCAAGTCAAAGAATTTTGCTCTGTTTATTCTGATATTTTAGCTTGCAGGGCCCCTGCTACTAACTATGCCTTGTTTCTATTGGAACGCTATTTTCTACTAAAAGTAAAAGCTATTAGGGAAGGCACACCTTCTGAGTTCACCATTGTTTCTAATTTTGTTTCATGTTTTAAAGAACAAGAGGATGGAGTACAATACTTTTTGTGTGAACTCTATCTTCACAACTTCATCCTAGAAGAATACAGAGGGGAAAACCCCAATCCATTCAGTGGGGATATCCAGTTTCATGCCTTCATGTCTTTTGCCAAGAATCAAACCAGATGGGCTAAATCACATAAGGTTTTCACGAAAAGGGAGAATGGACTGGACCTATGGATAAGAGGGGAACCTCCTAAATCCTTTGATACCATTATGCAGCACCGAACATTCATGAAGAGGGAGAAGGTTGTGGAATCTTTAGCTCCCATCCATAGGCATGTTGTACATTAAGGTCTATAGTATTTTGGAGAGATTAAGGAAGAAGCCCTTTCTGCAGCCAAATTAAGATGGAATGTCTCCTCAAATGAAGTCAAGAATAAGGAACCATTTGGTTTCATAAATTTTCAAGCAACTACTTTCAGGTTAGAGAGGTATGCTAGAATGATCATGGATGAAGGACCTTCTTGGATTGGATGCAGGTACAGTTCTCCCATTATTTGGTATCCTCCAGAGGGTTATCAGAGTGATTATGAAATTCGTAAGAAAAGGGAAGATGTTGCTTTTGAAGAGCTTAAAGGTAAGCATGGGTACTGAAGACCTAGAGAAGACACCTCTCCTCCCTTCACTATCATTGTTTTACATATAAACTCTCTTGTTGCATGAGGACATGAAAAAAGGTAAGCTGGGGGGTATGTTGAGTTGAGAAAAAGGTATAAACATTCTCTTTGTTACTCTGATTTGTGATATATTCTTTGATAACTTTTCTATTAGTTTGAAGCAATTAGGAAATAAAATGGTAAAAAAGTCTTTAGGAGATATTATTGAATGATATTAGATATTTTCTGAATTTTGGTTTGAATTGTTTTGGTTTTATGCAGAAAATGGAAAATTGTTGTTAACTCAAGATAGTTAAGAAGATCATGAAGATGCATGGGCCATTGAAGATCGAAGAAATTAGGCACAAAACGGTTATAAGGAAGATTGACTCTTTATATTGCAATCTTCATAAATAGTAAAAGCAATCCTGAGGATCTCTCGATCCTCATGATAACTTAATTTACTTGTTTCATTGTAATATATAAAGGATAGTGAACAATAGAGAAAGGAGGAGAAGGAATTTAAACAAATATTTGGATCTCTTAATTGTTTTGTACAACAATCCATTGTAAATGATTGATCAGTTATGGAATTAAGGAAAGCTTCAAGCGTTTTGATCATTTATGCGTACTGAGTATTGTATTTAGTTGAGTTTTTAGTATGTGTCGAGTTTATGTACCCAAGCTCTGGTAGTAAATCTAGATGATCCATCGAAAGAGGGTATAGTGAGTTTCCCTACTTTTCGAATGAACTCCATGTTAGGTCCATGTTGCTGCTGTTTTCCTCCCCTCTAAGGATCTCTGGGACGGTTCCTGAGTCTAGGGCCACAATACTCTACTAAAGTCATGTCATTATGGAACTCTGGCCCTAGGGCTGCATACTCTCTCCTGTAATAAAAAAATATCCTCCGCCTGTGTGGTCGGTCTCTGTGCTACTGGTTGTTGTGCTGCTTTTGGAAGTTCCCTCTAAAAGTTAGGGAATACTGGCCTGGGAATCCTACTTGATGATGTGTAGGTGAGAGTAGGTGAACGGGGTCTACGACCTGCCCCTGAGTTCCCCTGTTCTACACGGAGGACATTTTCTCCTGGAATGTTCCCTATAGCCAATCTATCTACCATCTATGCCAAAGAATAAGTCATGGCATGTTGACTGATCACCAAATTGTTAAGAACCTGCATGAACGCCTCTTTTGGGTCGATGGGTGCTTTGCCACTACCTTTTGGTCTTTCATATCTATATCCCATCCTCCTCTCTGCCTCAAGCTCTGCCTCACGCTCTGCCCTTCTTTCTGCTTCCCATTGTGCCCCTTCCTCTTCCTCTAAACTGTGAGGAAAGGGGGGATAATATGATCTTGGTTCTCTCCTCTCTCTGTGCATGTCGCAAGTGATGAATTTGTCACCTATATGCTCATGGCCCACTGGGTTCTCTGTTGAAATCATGGAAACTTTAGTCACAGGCTGGCAGGATTAAAGCTCTGATACCACTTGTAATATCCCAAATCCACATATTTGGATATTAACTCTCTACTGACCCTGTCTGTCGTAGATTTGATACTCTTTGGGTGGTTTAATGGGTTATTTAGGTTTATGACTGCGTTTGATAACTTGAATTTAACATGCATGGTGACTTTGCATGTGGTTTCAGGTGGAACAACTTGTTTGAGATATATTGAATAGTCAAGCAATTACAATAATGACATGCATGTACAAAACTTCACACACAGACTGCTTGCATGTAAAACTAACCAAACCAATCTTTAGTTAGACCTTCAAATGGCTAGATATATATTTGAATACTAGTAAAAGCATGGAACAATGCCTAGAACTAACATGCATCGCTAGTTCATTGACATGCAAACTCGATCTGTGACATGCATGGGTTTACTGCTGCATGCAACGTTGGATCTACTGTTGGAAGATGAGTCTGATGCATGCACGGGCAAGACTCCTTCAAATCTGATGAGATATATCCCAACGAAGTTCCCTTCTTCCCTATAAGATTCTCCCTTGATGGATTTGTTGTTGCTAGTCTCCTGGATCTCTTTGTATCTACCAGAAGTAATCTGTCCAACTGTTGGGAATGCCCTCACGCTGGCTAACATTGAAAGAGTCGCCCAAGTAGATTCCACCATCAAAAACTGATGGAACCTGCTCGGATGGAGCACCCTACCTCCCTCTCCAATGGGTCGAAAGGAATTTGGCTCGCTAACCCTATGGATGAGTAGATCTAAGAATATGTGATCTCTCCTCTGTCTTTCAAACACATTGCAACTCCACTAACTGAATGTGACGCCCTAATGGCTAGAAGGATCAGAAAAATGTGCTAGATGGCTCAAATGAAGTGCCTTCCCTTGATCTCAAATGGGTTTTAAGGGTTTAGGTTCACTAGGCCTCCTCAAGAAGAGCGACCCACTATACCTATGATGTCTCCTCTAGAATTCACACTGGAATCTGACTGCTAGAGTTGGATCTCTAATTTCCACGTTCAATCTGATTGTCGATCTATAATGAAAGCAATGGAAAACTTGTGTGGTCTCCTCGACTGGCTAGGGTGTGTCTTTCAACACTGAATCCAATCCCTCAGAGTCTTCCTCCTCGAATCCACAAGTATCCTCAAATTCACCTGAATCTGTGTTTCTCCTCAGAGCTCTGGTTTCAATTCTCAAATCATCAATAATGAGCCATTATGTCACTTTTCCTCTCCTTATATCCACTGAAACCCTATTTATTCGTTGACTTTTCACTTAAGTGCTTTTCCTAAGTTTCTGATTTAATAATCACTTAAGCCCTTAATTACCTTTCTCCACTTAGTCACTTAATGTCACTTTCAAATTATAACATTTCCCTAGTGAAATGACTTCAAATGAACATTTTCCCCTGTTTCTTCCTGGCTATAGTCTAAAGGGGATGTTTAGACTACTAAGCCCTCCTCTCTGGGGTCCTCACTCAGAAAGGGACATTAAATTGCAGTGTGCAACTCCAACATGGCTCAAAATGTGAAAATGATGTTGTGTCATGAATGTGTTATCAATCTTACTCATGCAATTCCGACATTGTGACCCAACCATCTAGTGTCATGTTTAACATTGCTAATACTTTCTTATGCTACCTTGGGTCGCTAACAATTTGTCACAAACACATAGTGTAAATTAACCTAATGCATTATAATACCAACATTGATAATAGATCATCATCCTTTCTTTATCTCTTCCTTTTATTGAAATTTGTCTAATTATACAATATAAAGTATATAAACAAACATTTAACTTTTTTCTTATATTATTTATATCTTACCCTAAACTATAAATTATACAATATAAAATATATAAACAAACATTTAACTTTTTTCTTAAATTATTTATATCTTACCCTAATTTATAAATTACTAGTTTGTTGGTTCATGAGTTAATTTTGTGTTATTATATATTTTTTATGATGTCCATATATGCCATTTTATAAATTTATTTCATTAGTTGAATTTGCTTCCAAATTATCACGAGAATGTATGTGTAGATGCATGAATTCATTTATGTCGCATTTTGCTTTATAATATGTTGTGCTATAATTTATAATAATAGTGTGTGAATTGAACTTTTAATGTAGTACGTATGTGGATAATAACATGAAAATGAACAATGGAATAGATTTAATTTATAACATGTTGGAACAAGGGTTGCATGGCAACGCAGTCGTTGCCGAATTAGTTGCGAAATACATATTGAACAATGAAATTTAATATAACTAAATATACAAGTAATGAATATTTTTTATCAAAAGATAATAATTGAGGGTTGTTTCTTATTCAAAATGTATAATGAACCGTAAGTTAAATGGAACTATAATATTCATAAATATAATATAAATACAATAAATATAATAAATACAATATAAATATAATAAATACAATATAAATATAATAATAACTAATATATTAGATAATAAATATAATATAAATATAATAATGCATAATAATAAATACATAGTACAACTTTTTATATTTAGATGTGGTGATTGGTGAAATTCATTGATTATGTAATTAATTCTACATATTGAAAGACGTGAATGGAGCAATAACACTTCAATTCTATCAACCAATTAAAAATGAGAAACACAAATATATTTATTATATCCAAAAATATATATTTGTTTTCCTATGTTAAACATTACATTACATACACAAATTTATGATAAAAGACAAATTAATGTCACATCAAAAACAAACTCATTGCTATAGTCCCATGGCAGGGACTAATAACATTATCGTTATAAAATCTCCTTTCTTTTCGTCCTTGTGATTGTACTAATTTAGAAACGAATTAATTTGTACTAAAATTTATTTATTTCTTAATACCTACAAATGCAAATTAATAACATCAAATAATTAAAACCATAAATATAATTATCTTAATTATTACATAAATATAATTATCTTAATTATTAGTGGTTTTTGGATATAAATCCTAAAAAATCACTAACTTAATTAGGTTGTAAGGTGTTCATATATGAGGCCTATGCAATGATTTCAACTTTTGGACACCTCTAACCATTGGATGTCATTAACATAATTGTCATGGTCAAGATGATTGATGTTAGTCATCCATTGTCACAACTCGTCTAAGCTACTTCGTACCTAGATACGAAGCCACCTCGCTACCCCTATTGCTCTCTTATTGCCTATCTATTCCTATTATAGAGGTTCTATCTATTCCTATTATAGAGGTTGGCTCATATGGAAGGAGATTCAAGAATTCCCGACAACCAATCCCCCTAAAGTTCATTAAGAACTATATCAAAGCTCCAAAGGGTTTAAGCAAAGTCTTCACTATAATTGGGTTGATGAAGTAGTCTTTGCCATGCCCAAAAATTGTGGCGAGTGGCCTTTTGTGAGTGACATGGTCACTAAAAAAACATCACCTTATAATGTTCACCTCTATATCCTCTAAAGAAGCCTCAAATGGAATCACTTACTAGAGAAATATGGTGGAGAGTAATTGTAAGTTTTATGCCATCTATCTAATCATAATGCTTTCCTTAATGACATAGGGAGGAATCGATGGGTTGTTATTTTGGTAGATGGGAACGATGGTTTGATAAAAAGATTTTCTCTTCATGCTAAATCAAAATCAAAGAGTTTAATCTAACAATTTGTTGATCCTCGAGAATTCTTCTCTGATTAGCTAAGTGTATCCAAAGCGTTTGTAGAGAATTTTTACACTCTTAAACATATTAAGCATGTGTCGCCAAGTGACAAACAATCAAAGGGATAATTTCCTGACAATAGACTTTTTTCAAATGGAATTTATTTGCACTAGACCTTTTTCAAGTGGAATTTATCATTTCATTTCTTTATTAGTCCCTGCCATGGGACTATAGCAATGAGTTTGCTTTTGATGTGACATTAATTTGCCTTTTACCATAAATTTGTGTATGCAATGTAATGTTTAACATAGGAAAACAAATATATATTTTGGATATAAAAAAAATATTGTGTTTCTCATTTCTAATTGGTTGATAGGATTGAAGTGTTATTTCTCCCTCCACGTCATTCAATATGTAGAATTAATTACATAAGCAATGAATTTCACTAATCACCACATCTAAATATAAAAAGTTGTACTATGTATTTATTATTATGCATTATTATATTTATTATCTAATATATTATTTATTATTATATTTATATTATATTTATAATATATTTATTATATTTATTATATTTATTTTATATTTATGAATATTATAGTTCCATTCAGCTTACAGTTCATTATACATTTTGAATAACAAACAACCCTCAATTATTATCTTTTGACAAAAAATATTCATTACTTGTGCATTTAGTTATATTAAGTTTCATTGTTCAACATGTATTTCTCAACTAACTCGGTAGGGACTGCATTGCCATGCAACCCTTGTTTGCCCTAGACTTTTTTCAAGTAGAATTTATCATTTCATTCCTACAATGAAATGCACATAAAGGTTGTACATTCTATTGATCCATTTTAAACTTAGTTTTGATGGTATTCATGCCGTGTGTTTATATATTGGATCATTTTATAAATTTTTATTGTAAATTTCTATTTTTAAACAATAATTTGAAAGCCTCATTTTTTTTTAACATAAATAGTTGGGATCTTATATTAAAAAAGGGAGTAAAAGCTTCCCCAAGATACATAGGGAAGAGTAGTGGAATCTATGTTCTTCTCCTAAAAAACTGTCTGTCTGTTGAATACTAAATATGCTAGTGAAACCAGTCCAAAAGGAACTGCTAATTTGCCACGTGAAAATGGGTTCATAAGTGTACAAAATTAACAAAAATTTGTAATTCATCAAAAAAACATGTCTAAGGATTTTGGAAAACTACTGGATCCTCCTGAGGATTTGTTGGATTAGCCTTTGGGTGGTGAATTCCTTTTGTTGGATTTGACCAGACTGGAACTAACGCTGGCACAGGAGGAGCTAAAGGGTGTTCATTGATTGCTACTAAATGAAGGGTTGAAGGAAGCCTTGACCCAACTGATTCATTAGAATTCACTAGATTCTGAGGATGATTTAAAGGATTTACCAGTTGTTGTGCCATATCTCCAATTTTCCTTGTATTTTTGTTGATCCCTCGAAGTGCAATTGCTAACTCCTGGTTGTGCCTGAGTTCTTGCCGGTGCAATTGACCCTGCAAATTAGCTACTTCCTCTCGCAACCCCTGATTTTCCCTTTGAAAATCTCTAAGCCGAGAGTCTGTTCGTTCTTCTGCGCGCCTGACGTCCACACGCGAAGAGCGAAATTGTTCCCTCAATTCCTCTGAGACGTAGGTTGGGCAAGAGCAAGGAGCTCTGGACCTCCACCACATGATGGTCAGAAATCACAAAATAGGGTTTCTTTGTATTTCGCTGTAGAAGTGTAGAATGCAAGCAGAATGGGATAAACCGTAATGCAAGCAGAATACCCTGTGTTTCACTGTAGAAGTGCAGAATGCAAGCAGGAGAGGCCATAATTGTGAGGGGGAAAGCATCTGCGTACTCTTGATGGAACAGGGAACCATAATTACCCACGAGATGACGAGAAATCGCACAAGGGAGAGAGAAGGAGGTGATGCCATGGGAGCAGGGAAGCATGTCATAGAGTATGAGTGAAGAGCCAAGAGTTTAATAGGGGGAACACGAGGCGGAGGGGGTGGCATGGGGAGAATGAGGGGAGACACGTGGACAGGAGGAAGGAGTCGTGTGCCTAGAGAGGGGGCCCATCTGAGAGTGGGGGAAAGGAGGGGTCCCACGAGGGGGGAGGGTGGGAGGGGGGGAAGGGGTGAGGGGGAGGGGGTAGGGAGGAGAAAGAGGTAGTCGGAGGGGAAGAGAGAAGGGGAGGAGGGAAGGTATAAGCTAGAGTTAAAAAAGAATAGGACTAAAATTGTGAAGAGAAGCCGATGTAACTGGTGAATGTTAAGGGAGCTAGGCATGCGAGGAAATTTGGTTGATATAGAGTTGGCACTGTTCTATGAATTTTGCTGACTTAGTTAAGGGATCAACTCTTTTATTCTGAGAGCGGAGGATATGAAAGAAATGGATTTTGGGAAAAAGTCATTTCAAATACTTAATTCATGTGTGAAGACCACTGGTGCGCTGAGTGTCAGAGGTTGAGATTTCAAGGAGTTCCCTTATAACTATTTGCAGAATCTCCAAGAACAATGAGGACTTGGATGTTTCTTGAGTGTGCAATTTGGAGTCCCATGTAAGTAGCAAGACTATCTTCTTTATTATTAGTGGTCTTCTCTAAACCCCAGGAAAAATCTACAATCTTTTGTCCATCAAAGTCGAAGATGAGTCCCTCGCACCTGCCACCCCTGAAAGCCTCATTTATTATACCTAATGTATATTGTAATTATTTTTTGGTCAGATACTATTAACTTTCAATTAGTTGGTAATTGTATAAAGATTTTATAAGTTTGTTAATTTTCTTTTATTAATTTTAATTTTTGTAAAAATAAAAATATTTATTTATTTATTAAATTATAAATATTTAATATTCTATTAGTTATAGTTTTAATAAAAAAAATCATATTAATATATTTAATATGAAAAGTTAAAAAAAAAAATCCTTAAAATAATTATTCCTAAAGATTTCATAGGAGATTCAATGATGTATGAAAACAAATAATCCATATGTTTCATGGATGTATGAAGGTTAAGTAATTAAAAATATATTGCTTTATAATATAACATATAAAATTTAAGTAATTAATTTTTATTAAAATATTTATTATTATATATAATAATAGATGTTTTTATAGGTTAGAGTGGACACTCCTCCCCTTTAAATACATATATCTACATTATTTTCTTATGAGTTCAGAGAGTTTAGAGTGGACACTTCTCCCCTCTTTTCTTATATATGAGTTTTTTGTGTCAGTGATGATGGCGGAGTGTCCACTCTAAACGTTTGACTTTTCAAACACAATTTGTATTCAGAAATATTCTCTAACAATATAATATATTTTGTCTTTTTTGATATAAAATGATAATGGTAACTATCTTTGGATTTTTTTTATTTAATTGCATGTTTAATACCTTATTTTAAGTCTATTATGCAAATTTTCAATAGATTTTTATGACTTACATTATTAACCTTTGTGGCAAATATACTTAGTTAGAAGTAAGAATTATATTCATTTTTGCACTCTACAACCCAATATGGGGGAGATGTTGTCAGGTTCGTGATGTTAGATTAGATAAGGTTACATAATAATAATAATAATAGAATCGACTCAATTAAAATAAATAAATAAATAACAACATATAAATTAAAATTTTAATAGTTTGGGGGAGATGTTGTCACATTAGCGTGATGTTAGATTAGATAATAATAATAATAATAATAATAATAATAATAATAATAATAATAATAATGTAGACTAAATTAAAAATAAATAAATAACTAAGTATGTACATATTTAGATAACAACATATAAATTAAAAATTTACAGAATAAGAAATTTGATTGCATGTCTATCTTTATCTTAATTGCATGTCTAATATCACCTTTTAAATCTATTATGTAAATTTTCAATAGATTTTTACCACTTACATCATTAGTCTTGGTAGCCAATACTTAATTAGAACTATAAATTATATTCATCAAAAAATTATGTGGATTATCTTAGTTTAGTACACAACACTACCCATTTATATAGTTTTGATAAAAAAAATAGTTTTTTTTTTTTTTTGTAAGTGGNGTAAGTGAGTAGAGGTAACTATATTACTGCAAAATTATGATACAAAAAAAGGGGGGCCTCCTGGTCTACCTAGTAGGAAACTAGACCAGGGGTTCCCGAGTTGCACTTATTGATATATTCGAGGGGAGGGACTGGTCTGTCACCAGGGGAAACCAGGTCAGTCCCGCCATAACCAATTTTAAAAGGAAAAGCAACATTAACATAAGAAGAAGACAGGTGATGCACCAACCTACTAGGCCAAATTTACATAAAAATACTGTTTTTACATTAATTGTTAAAATTAAAACCCTAATCAAGCAAAAATGATGATGTCATGCCCTTTTAGGGTGACGTTAGGCCCCTTTAGGGCAACGTTGACCTCCTGGAGAAAAACGTTAGGCCTCTAGAAACTGCCACACGTGCCACTTGGCACATAACTGCCTCCCAAAATCTCATAGCACTGGATGACATCATAAGGTGTCCTGGGTGATGTCACGGGCCTTCCAAGGCCAATGTCCTAGTGGAAAAGGCACAACCCCCTTGGGTACAGGTCTGCTAAGCTACCTCTGGTGGAACATCCTCCTCTTCTCCAATGAAAACCCTCTGATTTGTTTCTGCCCCCTGCTGGGGTCTCAACATCCATCTGGTGGGATTTTAGCCCCATGGAGGTCTGAACTAATCATCTCCCCATGTGTACCTGTCCATCGGGTATGGTCCTGCACATCAACAGATACACCCTCCATGGGCTCATAAGTCACAGGGATCATAGCAATGTCAATCACATCTCATCATCTAGTTTATTAAACATGTGCATAAAACCTCTTACCCTGACAAGTGCTCAAAGACATTATAGTAATATACAAGCCAAGTTTGGAGGAAACACTACGATGTCCTATTAGGCTAATGCTCACTGAATGTGGGGTGTTTCCGGGAGAGATCAAATCCAAGCCATGTGAGTGGATGAAGTGGATAAGGGATGTCTGGGCAAGGGGTGCAGTGATAGTAGGGAAATGTATGGCTTACTTGTGGGTGCCTCTGTAGAGGGTGAGCTACACCTGTCATGGATGCAAATGTTTCCAAGCCCATTCATGCCTTTTATCTTTATTTTTATTGCTTTTTCTTGAAGAAGCTAGTTAAGGGACACTGCCTTGGCCTGGTGACCAGTGGTGGCAATGTTACCCATAAGCATTTCATGAAAATGAGAATGCTGGCTCGTGATGAGACCCCCTTTCTCTTGGCTATGCCACCAAGAGCCACTACCCTGGCGCGGTGACCAGCTGTTGGTAGTGTCATATCGCTACATGCCCATGGAACTAATAGGCTGGCTCGTGATGAGACCCCCTATCCTCTAACTGTTTGTGACTATGTGTCATGGTTTGAGTAGTTGTGTACTACCTTGGATAAAGCACAATTGTGTTCTATCAATTGATATTGTACCAGTTGTCATGGAGATTATCCAGTTGGATAATAATGACGGTGCTCGTAATACTACCAGTTGAATGGTCGGTTTGTGCTCAAGACCATACCTCCCTAGCTAGGAGGGAGTGTTGATATTATGGTAGCTTCGGGAGGTATGAACCTCTATTGTGACCTTTGACAAGATTAGAATGTTCCGGAAGGAAGCAAAGAAATGAAGGGAACCCTAGACAAGATGTCGGCTGCAGAAATATAATTAATATGAATTAATTAGTACCCAGAAGGAGAAGTCGGCCCAGGCAAGCTTGCCATAATTACTATAAATACAGGGCACCAGTCTCTCATTATTCACACTTCTCAGAATTGCAGAGAGTAGTTTCTGCACACTGCAGTCCAACAGT
This sequence comes from Picea engelmannii, assembly GCA_009831015.1. Lineage (NCBI taxonomy): Eukaryota > Viridiplantae > Streptophyta > Pinopsida > Pinales > Pinaceae > Picea > Picea engelmannii. The sequence goes on along the minus strand of ML778726.1, from coordinate 1,395,519 downwards.
TTTGTGCGCAAGTCCTGGAGAAGGTGCTTCGCCAGTTTTTGGGTGAGACTATCTACTCAACTTGGTTACTTCTTTCTTAGTGCATTAGCCTCTCTTGGCTATTGGATTTCTACGAGGATTCTTTTCTCTGTCAAGGTCAAGGTGCTCGGAGGGTGGCTTTGGCCTATGGTTGGGTGACAAGGGTATTGTCAATGGTAAAACGAGCACAATCTTTAATATTCTAACAGGTTATGGGCCCACACCTCCTTCATTCAGTATAAACACTGGAAGAAAGCATAGCCGCTAGGATATTGAGCTCACCGAGGAACTGTCGCTAGGGTTACTAGCATGAGCAGCTTCCAAGACACTGCCGCTAGGGTTACTAGAAAAATTAGTTGCAGAAACCCTAATCTCAGATCCGACACCTTGTGATGGAGCATCTCGCTCAAAAACAAGATATTCAGATGCACCCTAACTCAGTGCACCTTTTGGCTCTCTTAGAAGACAGAAATGACGAAGTTGAAGTTTTGGATCAAGACATGACCAATTACCAGTCAACCAAAGACATGAGTGAAATGATCAATCTTTTACACTACTCAACACTCACTGGAACGATTGAAGATGACATGTGGATAATCGATAGTGGAGCTTCTAGGCACATGACGGGAGATCAAGCTAGACTCTCAAACCTAAATGAGAAGAAGACATCGTACAAGGTAGAGCTTGGAGACAAAATCACTTACCCAATCGAAGGATTTGGACAAGCCTTCGTCAAGTCAAAATCAGGTAACAATGTTCACTTAAGCAATGTTTTATATGTACTTGGTCTAGAAAATAATCTTGTATTGATATCTTGCCTAGAAGACAAAGGAAACATAATAACATTCATGGATGGAAAAGTGTTATCATGGCATAAAGACTCCATAAGGATAGGGTTATTGGAAGTCGTAAAGGAAATCTGTACAGAATACTAGAACAAAACGAAGAAGCTCTCGTTCATGACGAAGTTAATCCCAATGAACTTTGGCATAGAAGGTACACTCACATTAATTATCAAGCATTACCTTTTCTCAGAAAGATGGTTGAAGGAATACCGGAATTGCAATCTACACATGAACGAATCTGCAAGGGATGTGCCCTTGGGAAGAATATCAAGAAACCATTCCCAAGCAACAATGACAGATCTAAGGAGATTCTAGATCTGATACACTCAGATGTTTGCGTTCCGATGCCAGTAAAATATCTAGGAGGATCTTCTTACTACGTAATCTTCATAGATGACTATTCAAGAAATACTTGGTTATACCTACTAAAGACAAAATACGAAGTATTCAACAAGTTTCAAGAGTTCAAAGAAGAAATAGAAAACCTCACAAATAAGAAGATCAAGACGCTAAGAACAGATAATGGTGGAGAATACACATCAAAGGAATTCATTTCATTCTGCAAATCAACAGGGATTAGGAGGGAGCTCACTATTCCTCATAATCTTCAAAAAAATGGTGTAGTAGAAAGAAAGAACAGATCCATTGAAGAAACCGTAAAAGCCTTACTAAATGATCAAGGTCTATCCATGTTCTTATGGGGAGAAGCAACAATGATAGCAATATATGTGCAAAACAGAAGTCCTCATCGTATATTGAAGGACATGACACCAGAAGAAGCTTTCTCAGAACAACATAAGATCGAAGTCAACAGAGACGTGACATTCAACGAAAATATGGCCTCAAGAAATCCATAGAAGAAACAATAGAAGAAGAAGAGATTGAAGAACCTAATGAAGAAAAAACAGAAAATGAAAATGACGAAAAGGAACAACCTGATCATCATATGGAGCCATGTGAAAAAATTGATTCAAATATCTTACCCAAGACCAAGAAACAACGAGCTTGGATTGAAGCTACCTTACAAGACGCAGAAAGACTCAAGGTTCCAGAAGGAACATTCAGAAAGAGTAAAAGACCTAAAAGATTCTCAAGTTATGCAGCGTACATGACGAAGCTTCTAGATGAAGAACCTACCACATTTGAAGAAGAATTTCAAAAGGGACAATGGAAAGAAGCTATGAAGAAATAACATCAATCGATTATGAAAAATGAGGTATGGGAAATCGTACCTAGACCTAAAGAAAAATCAGTGGTAACCTCAAAATGGGTATACAAGATCAAACATGAAACAAAGGGAAGCGTGGATAAATACAAGGCAAGATTCGTAGCCAGAGGGTTCTCCCAGAAGGAGGGAGAAGATTATGACGAAACCTTTGCTCCGGTGGCTAGATGTACTTCCATCAGAGCTATCATATCTCTTGCCACTTCCATGGGATGGAACTTACATCAGATGGATGTAAAGACAACTTTCCTCAATGGAGCAATTGAAGAAGAAGTATATATTGAACAACCTCAAGGGTTTGAGGTACATTCTAGAGACACTCACGTTTGCAGATTAAAGAAAGATATATATGGACTCAAGAAATCTCCAAGGGCTTGGTATGCTAGAATGGACAACTATCTAACTAGAATTGGTTTCTCCAAGAGTCATGCATATCCAAACCTTTACTACAAAGTCGTGGAAAATGCACCTGTAATTCTACTACTATATGTTGATGATCTATTCATAACAAGTGACGAGTCTCTTATCATCCAGTGCAAGAAGGAATTATCTTCTGAATTTGATATGAAAGATCTAGGTCTCATGCATTATTACTTGGGACTAGATGTATGGCAGAAGCATGGTGAAGTATTCCTTGGACAAGAAAAGTACACAATAAAGATCCTTCAGAAGTTTGGAATAATGGATTGTAAGTCCATGTACACTCCTATGAATACATATATAAGAAAAGTGAAAGATCCAGATTCTAATCCAGTAGATCCATCTTTATATCGACAACTAATTGGGTCATTGATGTATTTGGTAAATACTCGACCAGACATTTGCTTTGCCATGAATACACTAAGCCAATTCTAGGTGGAACCAAGACATGAGCATTGGATAGCTGCAAAGCATGTCTTAAGATATATTCGTGGGACAATAAACTATGGCTTGAGATATATTGCATCTAGTGACATACAACTTCATGGATTCACAGACTCAGATTGGGCAGGAAGTGCAGAAGACATAAATAACACTTCAGGTATGTGTTTCAGCTTGGGCTCCGCTATGATATCTTGGAGTAGTAGGAAACAAAAGTGTGTCACACTCAACATAGTAGAAGCAGAGTATATCACAACATGTGAAGCATGCACAAAAGCAATATGGCTAAGGAAGTTAATCTCATATTTATTTGATCAGATTCCAAAATCGACCATAATACATTGTGATAATCAGAGTTTTATAAGATTATCAGAACATCCCATGTTTCATGAATGGTCGAAACACATTGAGATCAAATACTACTTTATTCGAGATAAATTCTAGGAAGGAGAAGTAAAGCTCGAGTATATCCCCACTGATGAGCAGACAATAAGCATCCTGACAAAACCTCTATCCAGAATAAAGTTTGCATATTTCCGAGAGAAGATGGGGATCATGGAAATAACTCCCTTAGCTAAAAGGGAAGAAATGACTCTCCAGGTTGGGAGGGAGCACTGAAAATATTATTGAAGACATTTATTTTTGAGATTGAAAAATAACCTAGTTGGGCAGATGCTTTCTTGTTCGGAAAGTGTATTGAGATTTCTGATGGACAACGATTTCCCATTGTGGTTAACATGGGAAATGGTCCAGATTGTTGATGTATCATAGACAACGACTTCCCATTGTGGTTAACATGGGGAGTGGTCTAGGGCAGTCTATTTTCTTGAGTGTTACTCAAGAAGACTAGCTCGCCTCGCCGGACAATGATTTCTCATTGTGGTTAACATGAGGAATGGTCCGTTTTGGAGGTTGATATAGGACAATCTTTTCCTCTTGTGGTTAATAGAGGAAATGGTTTGGACGGTCATTCCTTAGGGTTTATACATTCTCTCCAGGGTGCACTTTGATTAGTGTAGAAAGAATGGCCCAGGGTGGGGAATGGTCCAGGCTCAGCAATCAGGGACAGGCATTCCTTAGGGCAGATTCATTCTCTCCAGGTTACACTTTGTTTAGTGTCGGAGGAATGGCCCAGGGTGAGGAATGGTCTAGGCTCAGAAATCAGAAACAATCATTCTACCTTGTTTGAGAAGAATAGGGAAGATAGCCCATTGTTGATGTTCTATACCGAGGGCAGATATTCTTTCAGATCTCACAGATGTGAGTAAAAGATTGGCCCAGATGATTTAGTTTATTTTAACAATTTTTTCTATGCAGGTTGTCATCAGATGATTGTTATGGAGACTGCCTGTCTCCAGACAATAGAGATATGCTATTGTGGTGGATATGTTCCACTATTTGTGACTATGTGTCACAGTTTGAGTGGTTGTGTACTACCTTGGATAAAGAATAGTTGTGTTCTATCAATTGATATTGTACCACTTGTCGTGGAGATTATCCAGTTGGATAATAATGATGGTGCTCGTAATACTACGAGTTGAATGGTCTGTTTGTGCTCAAGACCATACCTCCCTAGATAGGAGGGAGTGTTGATATTATGGTAGCTTCGGGAGGTATGAACCTCTATTGTGACCTTTGAAAAGATTAGAATGTTCCGGAAGGAAGCAAAGAAATGAAGGGAACCCTAGACAAGATGTCGACTGCAAAAATATAATTAATATGAATTAATTAGTACCCAGAAGGAGAAGTCGGCCCAGGCAAGCCTACCAGAATTACTATAAATATAGGGCACCAGTCTCTCATTATTCACACTTCTCAGAATTGCAGAGAGCAGTTTTTGCGCACTGCAGTCCAACAATTTTGTGCGCAAGTCTTGGGGAAGGTGCTGCGCCAGTTTTTGGGTGAGACTATCTATTCAGCTTGGTTACTTCTTGCTTGGTGCATTAGACTCTCTTGGCTATTGGATTGCTACCAGGATTCTTTTCTCTGTCAAGGTCAAGGTGCTTTGAGGGTGGCTTCGGCCTATGGTTGGGTGACAAGGGTATTGTCAATGGTAAAACGAGCACAATCTTTAATATTCTAACAATTTCATCATCGTGAGTTGCCCCTTCATCTTCAATTGTACAACAAGGAAGATCTATTTTGTTTGAAGATTCCATTTTTTATTCTTTCTCTGAATCATAAAACAAAGCATTGTCAAGATCCTGAAAAGGAAAGTGACTAACCTCATTCTCTTGTTCTTGTGTAGGGCGAAAATGCTCATGGATAGCTTCATCAGAGAGAGGAGGGTATATCGATACTTCATCATCTTGTTTGGGTTCCAGCTTGAAAAATGTGTCTTCAACAATCCTTTTCTCTTCCCTATAGGGTTGGAAAACCTCATCAATATCTTCTCCCTTAGCACTCTGTTTGTTGATGGTTTGTTCCCCTTCTTCTTGGAAATCAACAGTAACGGTTTCAAGGGAAACTAAAATTTCCACACTAAGAGTGCCCAAGGTAAAGAGGTGTCTCAACTTAGATAAGGAGTTATTTTGCTCGATTCTTGCAACCATGCCGTGAGCTTCATTGAGCGTTCTTGGGCCCTTTTTACTGAGGGGAAAGCCTAGATGTAGTAAAAGTGCATGGGTATAATGATGGACAATGTACTTGTCTTCATGACGATGGCTTTCAGGAATTTGATAAAGTATGTCCTCAAACCTATCCTGGAAGTCTCTAACAGTTTCATTCTCAGTTTGCTTTATATGCTCAAGTCTTTTTAATAGTACTGGTATGTCTTCCAACTGAATACCCCATATTTTAAGAAAGGTTTCTTCAAATTGTTCCATAGTTGTGATGATGGCATCGGGGAGGTTGTCATACCACTCTCTAGCGTTGCCATAAAGAGTGGCAGAGAAGAGTTTCATCACCAAGTCTTCAGCATCATCACTGATAGGGTGGAATAGAAAGAAGTCCCAGAAGTCATGTGATAGTCGGCTCTCTCCCTATCACCACCAATGAATCTAAGGAGCAAATTTTTGTATTTGAGGGACATTTGTCTAGGGTATCCCGAGAGTTTTCTCATGTCTAGGGGTTTGAAATTTCCCAGGTCCCATTGAGAAGTCATGGTTGGCTTCTTCATTAGTGGAGTTGCCAGATAATTTTCTTGAAATTATCAAAGAAATAAGGGAATCATCCTTAGTGGAGTCGCCAGGTAATCTTGCAAGATAAATATTCTTGAGGAAAGGCTTATCAAAAAAGTGTCGTTTGAGGAAGATTGACTCAGTGTTCCTTGACAACGGTGCCAAAATGTTATCGCGCAATTTGTACTTTGATAATAGGAAATGTTAAAGAAGAGCAAATTGGCGAAACAAGAGACTATCCTATCACTGTCACCTCAATAGGATGTCCCTTTCTATCTAGGGTGGTAGGCCCAAGGGAGATGTCCTCGGTGACCTGGGGTTTTGAGAAGGTGAAGGGTAAAGGCCAAGGTAAAAATTTCCCTCTCACAAGTCACGACCGATCAAAAAGTCTGCCTAAACAACCAATAAAAGATAATAAGAACCATAAATGTACCTGCCTAGAACAAAACAACACAAAACTATATTTGCAAGGTCACTTGCTGATTAGTACTTCATATAATTGGAGACTTTCTCAAATAAAGCAATGGACTAATATATTGATGAAGCAAATCAAAGATGTATAGTAGCAATAATGACAATATGCCACTTCACAATAAATGTTTTGAAGAAGCTTCAAAATGAACAAGAATGATTTATCATCAATGTCACAATACCAATATTGATTAGAAGCAAGGATTACTATGCATTAGCCAATCTTTCAATTGCTTGAAGAAACATTAATTGTTGCAAGGTATGACTATAAATCAAATGGATAATGGCAAAAATAGGGTTAGCAAGTCAATCTTATCTAGGGTTAGAGTGTGTTAGTAGTTGTTCAAAGATATTGGATTTTTGAAGTTTGTGATTAAACCACTCAAGCAAGAAGTCTTAGATCAATGCATTCATAGAGAAAATGGAGTCAAAAGTAGCGGAAAGAGTTGAAGGAACAATAAGATAATAGTAGGGCCAAAGACAAGAGGAATTTGATGGTGAAGTGTTGGTAAGCCAGGCTTCAACCATCAACCCTAGGGGAAAACGACTTACTAAGGTGTAGGTAACCCTAGGCCTTAGCACATTTTCATCCTCCTTTAGCTCAATGACAAAGTAAAAACGACAGGATGAAGAAAAAATGGTAGGGTGTTGCAATAGAAAGGCCCTAACAATGTCTTCAACAGAGAAAACGACTACTTGGCATAATATAGTAGGTAGATAGCAATTGGAACAAGGACTATAACAAGTGCTTGATATTTAGGGTTTAATCCAACAATTTCATTAAAAAAATGCAAAGTAAAAGACCATCACCATTCAAGTAAGAGAAGGATTGCATAAATTCACTCACATTTACCATGTATCATCAATGCAAAACCCCAGTTATAGACTTTCCACTGAGAAAAATGCCAATTACACCATAAAAATCCTTCCTTCAACAAGTGCGCACTAGTATTTCAGCCAAAACCCATAAAGGAGGGTGCAAATTTCAGACCTCACACAAGTGTGAGTGAAAGATGATGTGAAAATGAGAGTTTAAACCCTCAATTTATATAATAGTAATGACCTTTAATTTAATTTTAGGTCACAAAAGGCCGACAAGGACAAATTTACATAAAAATATTGTTTTTACATTAAATGTTAAAATTAAAACCCTAATCAAGAAAAAATGATGACGTCATGCCCTTTTAGGGTAATGTTAGGCCCCTTTAGGGCAACATTGGCCTCTTGGAGCAAAACGATAGGCTTCCTTGGGCCTCTGGAAACTGCCACACAGGCCACTTGGCACATAACTGCCTCCCAAAACCTCCATAGAATTGGATGATGTCATAAGGTGTCCTGGGTGATGTCCTGGGCCTTCCAAGGCCAACGTCCTAGTGGAAAAGGCACATCTCCCCTGGGTACAGGTCTGCTAAGCTGCCTTTGGTGGAACATCCTCCTCTTCTCCGGTGCAAACCCTCTGATCTGTTTCTACCCCCTGCTGGGGTCTCAACATCCATCTGATGGGATTTTAGCCCCATGGAGGTTCGAACTAATCATCACCCCATGTGTACCTGTCCATCGGGTATGGTTTTTCACATAAACAGATATGCCCTCCATGGGCTCTATTGCTGTCCTAATACACACTTGCAAACATGACCTAAGTCCTGCTCACTTAGTGTTTCCTTGGAGGCATGATGCCTAGGTTCAAAGCCCACACTGTCACTTTGACTTGAACCTCTTCCATGTAGGCTTACTCCTAGGGAAGCCAAGGGGGGTAGACCCTAGTTACTAGATGAATTATTAGATGAATTCTAGGAGTTAATTTTAGTTTGTTAAATGTGAGGGGAAGCTAGGCTATATGGCAAGCAACAATGCAAATGCAAATCTTAAAACGAGAGTCAAACCTTTCCCTAAGTCAACTATGACTAGTGCCTAAGGTTGGGCAGGGGGTCAATTAGATTACAAAATTAAAGGATTAAATACAACTTATACAAGAGGTAAATGATGAGATAGGATACAACAAGAATTACGTTACAATTGAGATATACAAAATAAATACAAGATAGCTTACAATGAACAAGATGAATTAGATAATTACACCATATACATGAAAGAGGTAGTTAGATAAATGAAACATTTAACTCACATAGTGAAATAATGAAATATATCATACATAAAACTTTATGAAGAAAGAGAAACCACTTTAGATGATATTACAAATATACAAAAGAAATTAGATTATACACCAATCACATGAGACACCAAAATGTAGATATTACTTTGAAATGTGAAATGCTTGAGATACCCAAATATGTGAAAATGTAAATTGCTTAAATGTGATTGTAAAACTTTTAAGTGAATGCTTGCTTGAAAATAGATTACACCACCATAAGATTGCTTGCAAAATGAAATTGAGATGCTATGTTGTGAGATTTCCTTGAAACATGTATTTCAAGTGTTGTGAATGTAGTGGGTGTAGCTTGATTTTAGTAAATTTTATGTGTCACTTTGATTAGGGGGATTAATGTGAATGATTGTGTCCTAGACTATGTGACTACCCCAAAACCATTATTGTTCACACCAAAAGAGAGTGCCGGGTGCTCAAGAAGTATGGCAACGAGGCCTATCCTAGCTCTGCAGGCCAAACCCAAAGTTTGCAAAGTACTCCACCCGGAGGATGCCGAGCGTCGTGAGATCGTCCCCGACCTAGCACCCCGAGCTTCTTTCCAAGTCTTTGTTTTGATGATGCAAAAACAACAATTGGTTGTGGATGCTTAATTACTACCTCCAACCTTTCCCCTTTCTTGTCACCCAAGATCCAAATAAGTGGCAAGGGGAGAGAATACAGGGCAAACGTTGGGAAATAAATTTTAATTTGAGCAATGATTTTAATATTATTGCAAGCCTTCCATTTTTTCAAGGAATGGCTAGGGGCCACCCTCTTGCAAGATGGGGCAAAATAAATGTATTGAGATGCTTTATTAGTTTGTCTTAAACAAATAATGAAATTAGATTATTGATTGCTTTACAAATTGAATGAAACTAAATTGTAGATTACTTTACAAAATAAATAAAACTATCACCTCACAACTACGGTCATGTGGAGGCGCAATGCCTACCCTTTGACCAATGTGAGTGTAGACAAAGAATTAAAAATTAAGTTACTTGCAAAACTTTAAATGACTTGAAAGCAAAATTACCTCAACTATGGAACATGTGGAGGCACAATGCCTACCTTTTGGGCCAAAGTGGGTACTTATAAAAAATTGAAAAATGCTTGGAAGTAAAATGCAAAACCCCACACAATGGCTCAAGTGGAGGCGCAATGCCTACCTTTTGGCCGAGATGGGTATAAACAAAGAAAAGCAATAAATGAAATCCTAACTATTACAATATCAGATTTTTTATGTGATTTTGACAAGAAGGCCACCCAAGAGACTCTCAAGGGTGGTTTACAATATTTTTAGAAAGGTAGAAGGAGGGTGGACTTGATGTCCAACTTGAAGATGCCCTTTGGAGGCCTTTGGGACTAAATGGCTTGTAGCAACTTTCCCTTTAAGCTAAAAATCTGCAAGAAATAATGTTAAAGGATACCCTTCAAAATGCTACAAAACCATACAATATGTCATATAAATTAGCCCAATTGAACAATAAAATTAAATAGAAAATTTGAGATCTTTATGAAACTTCTATGATCTATTCCATATCATAACAATACATTAGAAACATGAAGAGGAAAAGGAAACAATAGTTAGATAATTATTAAAACTTTGAAAAGTTAAAGAGAGTTGGCTCTCCACTCTAGAGCCAATCCTTCAACCCTTAGTGACTTCCAATAAGCTTTCCCTTTGCTACACAAGAAGAAATGAAGGTGAGAGCATCCCAAGAAGTTTGCAAAATACTTTCCAAACTATCTAAGGAACTACCACATAACCAATAGCAATACTACTATCAATAGTATTCAAGCACACTACTTTACTTAAATCTCCACATACAATCTAGTGAATGCAAAACATGAATCAAAATGGAAATATATCACCTCAACCATACACAATGGCACACCAAGAAGACTCCCAATGCACCAAGATTTCTCCAAAGCTTTCTTTATTATCCACCAAAATCTTACCACAAATACTTGTGGCAAAATGCATACATGAGAGAGCACATGAGAACACATGAGAGAGAGGGAGAAGATATAAATTTTGGCATAATAGAATTTATATGAGAATAGATGAAAAAAATGAGTGGAGGAGGCCTCAATTTATAGGGAATGAAGAGGAAGGAGCCCACTTGGATGGGCTCCAAGTGTCACCCATCCAAAGGAGGAGGGTCTCATCAAAGAGGGCACTCTTTTAGGGCAAGAGAGTGATATGATGTATGAGGGGTGAGTTGGGAAGGGGGAAACCCCCTTTCCTTTTATCTAAAAGTCAAGTGGGGTCAAGTGGGGAACTTTCCTAAGTTTTTAGGGGTTCTCATCAAGTATTTTATTTTTATGAGAAATTGAGCAAGAGGGGGGCGCCCCTCTTCTAAGAGGATGAAGAATGTGGGTTGTGGGTTAGGCTAATGGGGGTTTTTTAAGTTGGAAAATGTTTTCCCAACTTAGGAAAGACTATATGGGCTGATTTTCCCACATTCTCTCATGACTTTCATGACTTTTACAAAATTTGGCCATTTTAATTGAGCCAATTACATGTTGATTTTTGACTGACTTTGACTAAACTTGGACAAAGGCCTAACAAAACTTGTCCAAATGAGTTAAGACTTGGTACAAGGGTGTAGGGGTGTATGAACCATTTTATTTGAGTACTAATACCCCTATACAAAATACCCAAGGACCACTTTTTTACATTTTACATCGAAAATAATTAAAAATCCCAAGTTTGCGGGAATTTTAATTATTTAAAAAGTCCTATCAAAACTTAATGGAATTCCGTGAGACTCAAGGACATGTCTAACATGGTCATTTAAAACATTCATAGACATTATTTACATAGTTCTCGTCCACTAGAACACCTTTCACTACTTTGGAGAAATTATTGTGAGGAGTGAAAAACTCAAGGGAAATTAATAAGGATGAAAGGCCAAATTAATAACCCGAGGATAAAAAACACTCAGTGAAAGGAACTCTCCTAATGAAGAAATACTAATGCAACTGAATTAAACTATGATCCATGTAGACTTATTACATTATTATCCCACGCAGTGGAGTGGAAATTCCAATTACAACAAAATGCTAAAGGCCAAAACTTCCTTGTAGAACCAACAAGTCTTCAACTTGGTAGCACCATCAGGTGCATATATTCATGATACATGGAGTTGACCCCCTAGTTGAATAGGTGGTCAATATCTGGCTCCACATGGGGACGTGTGTTTGATCTTCACTTGGGAAGGAGAGCATACGAGAACTTCAGAATCTACAAAACCAAAAATGCTCACCAATACCCAACATAAATATACACATATACAATGAATAAATAAAATGCTATAAACAACAATTACATAATGAAATAACTATGGTACAACATCTATAATTACAAAATGAAACTAAGACATAACAAAAACATCTAAGTACATAGTTACATAATGAATGAAATAATACAAAACTGAAAATACAAGGATAAAGGTTAGAGATACGTTACAAAGGGTGTTCCTTTGGACACCAAGTTTCCCATCATCTGTAGAAGAGTTTGAGCTGCTGCCCATTCCTCAGAATATTAATGGGCTCACCATCCAAATGGCTGAGATGGAAAGAATTAGGACCTGCTATTTCTCGGATCACATATGGACCCAACCATAAACTGTCAAATTTGCCATGTTTTCCTGGTTTCTCTCTGCCTTTATCCAATAATAAAACTGTATCACCAACTATGAAGTCCCTCTGCCTTGTTGATTTATCAAAAGCCTTTTTAACTTTACTCTGATTTTTGCAATTCTGGCTATATGCATTTCTTCTACTTTCATCTAACTCTATTATCTGATTAACCCTATTCTGAACTGCATCTTGTTCTGTAGAAAAATCCTGAACTGAACCATAGGTAGGAAGTCTAAGGTGTATTGGAAACCTAGCTTCCAAACCATACACTAACTCAAAAGGAATTTTCCTTGTTGCTGATTTCTTAGTAATTCTGTCAGCCCATAATGTATGCTTAATTTTACTATCCCAAGATCTCTTGTTTTCACCAATTATTTTCTTAACTATGGACATTAAGTTTTTATTACTTGATTCCGCTTGACCATTTCCTTGGGGATAGTAATCTGATGCATGTGACAAAATAATACCATACTTGAAACAAAATGAAGACATCTCTGCTGAACAAAAAGCCTTAGCATTATCTGTCACTATTTTTGAAGGCACCCCAAATCTAGTAATAATCCTATCTTCAAGAAAATCCATGACAACCTTTTCAGTTGTCGATTTAGTGGGAATGGCTTCAACCCATTTGGTGAAGTAATTTGTAGCTGTTATAACCCATGAATATTCGTTATTTGAATTATCTTTGAACTTTCCTATGAAGTCCAAACCCCATTGCTGAAAAGGTGCTTCAACTACAACTGGTTGTAAAGGGAGGGCGGCTAACTTTTGCTTTCCTGTAAAAAGCTGACAAGGCTCACATTTTCTTACAAACTAATGCATATTTGAAAAGATTGTAGGCCAATAATATCCTGCTCTAAGGATTTTGTGTGTAGTAGTTTTAGCTACAAAGTGTCCACCACAAAATCTAGCATGGAATTCATCCACTAGTATCTTTGATTCAATATCATCCACACATCTACGGATAACTCCATCAGGATTTTTCCATCCTAATCCATCTCTAGTGAGAACATACTTAGAATATTTTAACCTCGAAGCCCTTTTCTTATGACCCACAAGATGACTTGGACAAGTAAGATTTTTAAGATAGAAAATAATATCTACATACCACTCTACTTGTTCAAGCTTTAATAAATTAGGGGAGATTTCTTGATCATTATTTTGGCAAACCATACCCAAGACCTTTTCATTCCCTTGAATTAACTTCTTAGCTAAACCTTGACCTCTAACCAATTTGGTGGGTGTGATTTCCAAATCATATTCTTGGATTTTTGCAATCCATCTACCTCTTGTACCTAGTCCCTTTGACTGAGATAAAACATCTTTAACTGCTAAATTAAGCACATAACCAATAACCTTGGAATATCCAATGAAGACTCTAAAATGTTTAAGTGACTTCACCATGCTTGTTTTTCAAACATAGGATATTTTAATTCTTCATTCTGCAAGGCCCTACTCATATATGCTATGGGTTGCTCATGGCCTTGATCATTTTTCTGAAGTAATACACCAACAATAGTATCTTCAAAGGCAAAAGAGAAAATCTGAAAGTCCTTAGAATAATCTGGACTAATAAGGATGGGAGCTTCAGATATGGCAGTTTTAATGTCTTGAAATGATTTTTTACTTTCATCATTCCATTCAAACTTAATATCCTTCTTAAGCAACTTATATATAGGTTTCACAATTTCAACATAATTAGGAATGAACCTATGAACAAAATTGGTTTGTCCTAAGAAGGATTGGAGAGCTTTCTTTGAAATAGGTAAGGGTACCTTTCCAATTGCGTCAACTTTCTCTGGGTCTAACTTGACCCCATCTTTTGAAATAATATGGCCCAAGAGTTTACCTTTTGTTACCTCAAAAACTGATTTAACAGGATTTAAGGAAATCCCAAACTCTCTACACCTTTCAAAAACCCGTTTAAGATGATTAATATGAATCTTTCCATCCTTAGAAAAAACAGTTAAGTCATCTTGATAAATTTCTATTAATTTTCCAATTAACCCCCTAAAGGCATAATCCATAGCTCTTTGAAAAGTAGCTCTAGCATTTGATAAACCAAATGGCATTCTTAAATATTCAAAGGCACCCCATGGAGTAGTAAAAGTAGTCTTATGCCTATCTTCTTTCTTAAGTCTGATCTGATTATATCCTGAAAAACCGTCAAACATGGAAATCATTCCTGATCCTGTTACCCTTTGTAGCAAAGTTTCCATCTTGGGAAGAGGATAATTGTCTTTTGTGCATGCAATATTTAAATTCCTGAAATCAATACATAGACTAATTTTTCCATTCTTCTTCCTAGCAACAACCAAGTTTGAGAACCATGACGAATGTCGAGTTTGGGCTATAATTCCTGCTCCTAACATTTTCTGTAACTCCTGTTGAACCAAAGGACCTAATTTGGGGTTAATCTGCCTCAACTTTTTTCTAAAGGGCTTAGTATCTTCCTTTAAAGGAATCACATGTTGAATCACATCTTCCCTATAGACCTTTAGTTCATCGTAAGAAAAAGCCAAAACATCCCTATATCCCTTTAATAATTTGACAATTTCATTTATTTCTTCTATAGGGGTAGTTTTGCCTACGTTTACCATTTTAGTCTCTTTCTCACTTCCTATGTTGACTTCCAAGTGGTCACATGGTTTTTCATTTGACTCTTCTTTATGCTTGTGTCCATCTTGTCTATCAAAAATCTTTTCTTGAGAAATAAGGCGTCTAGGGATTGGATTAGTCTTATTGTCATTTTCTGTGTAGTTACAACCCTCCTCTTTATCATTGGTGTGAAATTCATAAAATTCTTGTATTTGAGTCAAGAATCTAATGGTTTGTTTATCATCATCAAATATTTGCCAATGATCCATATTATCTGGAACTGAGGGTCTAAAGATTACTTCCACCAAAACATTTTCTTTAATCAATTCATGGGAAAGTTGAAGTGTGGAAGTAGCTACAACAAGTTCATCAACATTATAATTCTGTTCCCTAGGAATAGCAATAAGATTCAAAGCATCAAGATCTTCCATAGAGTCCCATATTGCATTCCTATGTTTCTTTAACCTTTCTGATTTGCAAACAAACTTATTCTTAAGTTGTTGAATGAACAAATCTGAGTCTCCCTTAATATTCAAACATTTGACACCCATGTCTTTGAAAACCTCTAAACCAAGCAACAAAGCCTCATATTCAGCCACATTATTAGTAGCATCAAACTCCAATCTATAAGCAAACTTAAATTTCTGACCATTTGGAGATTGAATGACTATTCCTGCACCTTTTCCAGATCTAGAAAAAGCACCATCAAAATTCGTATATCAAATTTCATCAACTCTATCATGTTTAATTTCCTCTTCTAAGGGCACAATAGAGTTATACAAAACAACATAATTACCAAGATCATCCTCACTATATTTTAAATCATCCGTAGGATTTCTTGGGTCTTCAACATGATTCTTCCTATACAATTCCCTATTTAACTTAGAAGTACTTCCATTTGGGGTAGAAATGGTCGCATAAGTTAAATCCATTTGTAAATTACCTCCCAAAGATGCAACTGCCTTTCTATTAAGCAACATTCCCCAAACATCAGGAACATCAATCACAACAATATCCATGTCAAACATGATGTCTGGGAAAGCTGCCAAGTGTACTTGTAAACCTTTGATTAATCCATGCACTTCAATTGTTATACTATCCATGGCACACATGTTATGATAAGGTCTAGATATCCTTAAGTTTAATTGTTCCATTACCTTCTTAGTCATAACATTTGAACTAGCCCCTGAATCTAACATTCAATTATGTAGCACTTTATTGTTTACAAGCAAAGAAAGGTAGAACGGCTAATTCTTCTCATTCCCCCTATCACAATTCTGCAAAATTACTGGTACATCTTGGTAAGCCATTATTGGTTGTCTATCAACAATATTTTGAGGAGGATCTTCTATGGCTTTAATTAATTTTTCCCTTTGTGAAGGGATCTTCATGATCTCCAAGACCAGAACCAACATCTTTGCATTATTTAGCCAACCACCTAAATCGATATTCAAATCTGAGTGAGCATGCACATTTGACTTAGGAGTTGGAGCTACCTTTGGAATATTAGCTTGATTTTTATCTTGAATCCTATTTCCATTCCTTTGGTAGGTAATGCCTCTATACTTAGCCATTTCCGAGACTTGTTGGGGTGTAGGCTTAGGCCCAAATTTTTTCGTTGCTTTGTCAACACCATTATTCATGTAAACTGCACTATTCTGATGTTCGACAAATTCCATCCAATCATACATTCCAACATGGTATTTCCTATCACACATGTTAACTTGTTCATTTCCCTGATCACCATAATCATTTTCATGACAATCCTCAAGAAAAATTGGACAAGTTGTTTCCTCATGAAACTCACCACAAGGCCTACAATAAGGTATAGCTTGATGCTCTACCAAGTTGGTGGACTCAAAAGGATTAGGTGGCCTTTGATCATGCGGAGGAGGTATCTTTGGCCATTTTTCATTTGGATTATGATGAGGTTGATTATTTTGAGATCTCTCCATAGTGATCAATCTATTTTGCAAAACATTAATTTGATTGGCACGGTTAACTTCCATTTGTTTGATCAATTGAGTCAATTCCTTAATACCATCGTTAGAAGACTCTTGACCTTCTACTTTCTTCTTCTTTTCTTCATTACTTTTAGAGGATGAACCTCTAGTAAAACCAAGAATGTTTGACTTCCTAGCATCTTTCATATTCTTATCTATTCTTACTGCATATTTTTGTGCATCCGCAAGAGATTGTGGATCCTTATCCCTTAGTTGATATCTCATTTCTCCCTCAAAATATTCCATGTAATGAATCAATATGGATGCTGGAGGAGGTTTTATATCTTGATGGAGACTTTTAACCAAGTCATTAAATTTTTTGTTGAATTCTTCCATGGTTTCATTTTCCTTTTTCTGACTTGTACTAAGGGCAGCTAGTAAGTATCTGTTTTCTTTCTGATCACCCCATCTTTTCATAAACTACGCTATTATACTATCTAGGGTGTTAAACTTGTCTGGATCAAATTTAGAAAACCATTATGCAACATCTCCTTCTAAAGAATATACAAATAAAGTAATTTTCACATCTTTTTCATCATGACCACGACACCATTTTCCAATACATAAGTTGAAATTTAAGATGTGATATTTGGCACTAATAGAATTATTTCCCCGAAAAGTAGGCAACTTATCAATAGCTTTGTCAGGAATTACATGAGGGGCACCTTGAATGGCTGCAAAATTCAAGGGTGCTAGCAAATCAATCATGATTAAATTAGGATTAGATTTTATAATATTAACAATTGGTTGATTATTATTAGTTGAAAACAAGTGATGTATATCAGAGATTGCTTCTTCTCCAAGAGTATCAAGGAGCCTACAAGGAACTAAATGATTTTCTCTCCTCCTATACACCCTTTCAGGTTCAAGAAGAACATCAACCAACCCTTGCGGGTTACTCCTAGTAGGATACCTCACAGAATTATTCAATGGAGTCGCCACTTGGAAACTAAGCAATATCAAAATACACAACCAAGTTTAAAGAATTTTAGGGAGGAAATTTATTACTTTGTTCTTAAAGAATAAATTAAACTAAGTCGTTTTGACCAAGGATAAAATACTTATCCCCGGCAACGACACCAAATATGTTGTCGTCCTAATACACACTTGAAAATGTGAGCTAAGTCTTGCTCACTTAGTGTGTCCTTGGAGGCACGATGCTTAGGTTCAAAGCCCACACTGTCCTTTTGAATTGAATCTCTTCTGTCTAGGCTTACTCCTAGGGAAGCCAAGGGGGGTAGACCCTAGTTACTAGATGAATTATTAGATGAATTCTAGGAGTTAATTTTAGTTTGTTAAATGTGAGGGGAAGCTAGCCTATATGGCAAGCAACAATGCAAATGCAAATCTTAAAATGAGAGTCAAACCTTTCTCTAAGTCAACTATGACTAGTGCCTAAGGTTGGGCAGGGGGTCAATTAGATTACACAATTAAATGATTAAATACAAATTATACAAGAGGTAAATGATGAGATAGGATACAACAAGAATTACGTTACAATTGAGATATACAAATTAAATACAAGATAACTTACAATGAACAAGATGAATTAGATAATTACACCATATACATGAAAGACGTAGTTAGATAAATGAACATTTAACTCACATAGTGAAATAATGAAATATATCATACATAAAACTTTATGAAGAAAGAGAAACTACTTTAGATGATATTGCAAATATACAAAATAAATTCGATTATACACCAATCACATGAGACACCAAAATGTAGATATTACTTTGAAATGTGAAATGCTTGAGATACCCAAATATGTGAAAATGTAAATTGCCTTAAATGTGATTGTAAAACTTTTAAGTGAATGCTTGCTTGAAAATAGATTACACCACCATAAGATTGCTTGCAAAATGAAATTGAGATGCTATGTTGTGAGATTGCCTTGAAACATGTATTGCAAGTGCTGTGAATGTAGTGGGTGTAGCTTGATTTTTGTAAATTTTATGTGTCACTTTGATTAGGGGGATTAATGTGAATGATTGTGTCCTAGACTATGTGACTACCCCAAAACCATTATTGTTTACACAAAAAAAGAGTGCTGGGTGCTCAAGAAGTATGGAAACGAGGCCTACCCTAGCTCCGCAGGTCAAACCCAAAGTTTGCAAGGTACTCCACCCGGAGGACGCCGAACACCGTGAGATCGTCCTTGACCTAGAACCCCGAGCTTCTTTCCAAGTCTATGTTTTGATGATGCAAGAACAACAATTGGTTGTGGATGCTTAATTACTACCTCCAACCTTTGCCCTTTCTTGTCACCTAGGATCCAACTAAGTGGCAAGGGGAGAGAATATGGTGCAAACGTTGGGAAATAAATTTTAATTTGAGAAATGATTTTAATATTATTACAAGCCTTTTGTTTTTGCAAGGAATGGCTAGGGGCCACCCTCTTGCAAGATGGGGCAAAATAAATGTATTGAGATGCTTTATTAGTTTGTCTTAAACAAATAATGAAATTAGATTATTGATTGCTTTACAAATTGAATGAAACTAAATTGTAGATTACTTTACAAAATAAATAAAACTATCACCTCACAACTACGGTCATGTGGAGGCGCAATGCCTACCCTTTGACCAATGTGAGTGTAGACAAAGAATTAAAAATTAAGTTACTTGCAAAAATTTAAATGACTTGAAAACAAAATTACCTCAACTATGGCACATGTGGAGGCACAATGCCTACCTTTTGGGCCAAAGTGGGTACTTATAAAAAAATGAAAAATGCTTGGAAGTAAAATGAAAAACCCCACACAATGGCTCAAGTGGAGGCGCAATGCCTACCTTTTGGCTGAGATGGGTATAAAAAAAGAAAAACAATAAATGAAATCCTAACTATTACAATATCAGATTTTTTATGTGATTTTGACAAGAAGGTCACCCAAGAGACTCTCAAGGGTGGTTTACAATATTTTTAGAAAGGTAGGAGGGTGGACTTGATGTCCAACTTGAAGATTCCCTTTGGAGGCCTTTGTGACTAAATGGCTTGTAGCAACTCTCCCTTTAAGCTAAAAATCTGCAAGAAATAATGTTAAAGGATACCCTTCAAAATGCTACAAAACCGTATAATATGTCATATAAATTAGCCCAAATGAACAATAAAATTAGATAGAAAATTTGAGATCTTTATGAAACTTCTATGATCTATTCCATATCATAACAATACATTAGAAACATGAAGAGGAAAAGGAAACAATAGTTAGATAATTATTAAAACTTTGAAAAGTTAAAGAGAGTTGGCTCTCCACTCTAGAGCCAATCCTTCAACCCTTAGTGACTTCCAATAAGCTTTCCCTTTGCTACACAAGAAGAAATGAAGGTGAGAGCATCCCAAGAAGTTTGCAAAATACTTTCCAAACTATCTAAGGAACTACCACATAACCAATAGCAATACTACTATCAATAATATTCAAGCAAACTACTTTGCTTAAATCTCCACATACAATCTAGTGAATGCAAAACATGAAGCAAAATGGAAATATATCACCTCAACCATACACAATGGAACACCAAGAAGACTCCCATTTCACCAAGATTTCTCCAAGATTTCTCCAAAGCTTTCTTTATTAGCCACCAAAATCTTACCACAAATACTTGTGGAAAAACTCATACATGAGAGAGCACATGACAACACATGAGAGAGAGGGAGAAGATAGAAATTTTGGCATAATAGCATTGATATGAGAATAGATGAAAAAAATGAGTGGAGGAGGCCTCAATTTATAGGAAATGAAGAGGAAGGAGCCCACTTGGATGGACTCCAAGTGTCACCCATCCAAAGGAGGAGGGTCTCATCAAAGGGGGCGCCCTTTTAGGGAAAGAGAGTGATGTGATGTATGAGGGGTGAGTTGGGAAGGGGGAAACCCCCTTTCCCTTTATCTAAAAGTAAAGTGGGGTCAAGTGGGGAAATTTCCTAAGTTTTTAGGGGTTCTCATCAAGTATTTTATTTTTATGAGATATTGAGCAAGAGGGGGGGCGCCCCTCTTCTAAGAGGATGAAGAATGTGGGTTGTGGGTTAGGCTAATGGGGTTTTTTTAAGTTGGAAAATGTTTTCCCAATTTAGGAAAGGCTATTGGGACACTTTTCCCACACTCTCATGACTTTAATGACTTTTACAAAATTTGACCATTGTAATTGAGCCAATTACATGTTGATTTTTGACTAACTTTGACTAAACTTGGACAAAGGCCTAATAAAACTTGTCCAATGAGCTAAGACTTGGTAAAAGGTTGTAGGGGTGTATGAACCATTTTATTTGAGTACTCATACCCCTATAACAAATACCCAGGGACCATTTTTTTTATATTTTACATCGAAAATAATTAAAAATCCCCAGTTTGCGGGAATTTTAATTATTTAAAAAATCCTATCAAAACTTAATGGAATTCCGCGAGACTCAAGGACATGTCTAACATGGTCATTTAAAACATTCCTAGACCTTAGTTACATAGTTCTCGTCCACTAGAATTCCTTTCACTACTTTGGAGAAATTATTGTGAGGAGTGAAAAACTCAAGGGAAATTAATAAGGCTGAAAAGACAAATTAATAACCCGAGGATAAAAAACACTCAGTGAAAGGAACTCTCCTAATGAAGAAATCCTAATGAAAATGACTTAAACTATGATCCATGTAGACTTATTACATTATTATCCCATGCAGGGGAGCGGAAATTCCAATTACAACAAAATGCTGAAGGCCAAAACTACCTTGTAGAACCAACAAGTCTTCAACTTGGTAGCACCATCAGGTGCATATCTTCATGATACATGGAGTTGACCCCCTAGTTGAATAGGTGGTTAACATGCTCATAAGTCACAGGGATCATAGAAATGTCAATCACATCTAATCATCAAGTTTATTAAACATGTGCATAAAACCCCTCTTACCCTAACAAGTGCTCAAAGACATTATACTGATCTACAAGCCAAGTTTGGAGGAGATGCTAGGATGTCCTATTGGGATAATTCTCACTGGACGTGGGGTGTTTTCGGGAGATATCAAATCCAAGCCATGTGAGTGGATGAAATGGATACGGGATGTCTGGGCAAGGGGTGCAGTGATAGCAGGGAAATGTATGGCTTACTTGTGTGTGCCTCTGGAGAGGGTGAGCTACACCTGTCATGGATGCAAATGTTTCCAAGCCCATTCATTCCTTTTATCTTTATTTTTATTTCTTTTTCTTCAGGAAGCTAGCTAAGGTACATTGCCCTGGCGTGGTGACCAGTGGTGGCAATGTTACCCACACACATTTCACGGAAATGAGAAGGCTGGCTCGTGATGAGACCCCCTTTCTCTTGGCTATGCCACCAAGAGCCACTGCCCTGGTATGGTGACCAGCTGTTGGTAGTGTCATAACACTACATGCCCATGGACCTAATAGGCTGGCTCGTGATGAGACCCCCCATCCTTTAAGTAGGTCTTGTTTTATCATTTTTTATGGGTCCCTCTGTTTCTTGCTAAGACGCCTTTTACTGCTTTCTCGGGGATCCCTGGGTGAAGCATCTTGAGGTTTCATTCTTGGATTTTATCTTTTGCCAGCTACTTTTACCCTCTGGGCCTTTAGCCCCTTCTTCCCACATGGTAAGGTACAATCCTCAAATATTTGGCCAACCCAATGCCTAGACCAGTGTAATGGGATGGATGAGTGGGAGAAAGATGGAAAGTGGTAAGTATGGTGGGAGCGGACAATGGCTTCTCATGAATCCCCCCAGTGGAAAATCAAAACCTATTGGCACAAGTTTACTAGGGCATCCTGTCATTTCCCCCAGATATGGTCAAGTGGATAGGCATAAGATCCAATCACCCGTTAGAAAAAAAAGGAATTAAATGCACATATTCAAAGGTTTTGAGGATCAGAGTGACACATACCATGATACCCAGACTCATTACCTCATGGAACAATATCCACTTCTGCTACAGGACCATGATGAGGTGATGGATGCTGTTGTTGCTGACAAAGTGGAGGTGCCGAAGAAAGAAAAATATGGGCCCTCCAGGGCCATGCTCAAGTCGATTTGGCTCTCGGTACTCCATTTCTAGGACCTGTGGGCCTCGAGACATAATCTACTTAGTTATCCCTAAACTGGGTATAACAACCATAAAATCAATTTTTGACCAAAAGTTGACCTTTGACTTTGACTTTGACCCAAAAATTCAACCTTGATGTTTTTGTTATCTGAAGGTACCAAGAGGTGTGCTAGGCTAAGGCGCACTAGAATGTCCAATAATTATGCCAAAAGTCTCACTTGAAGTGCCCAAAGAATTAGGTTAAGGTTTGCTGCAGCTGCAACTAGTGCTACAACGAGCTTGACAAAGAACTCCCGCTCTACCTTCTAGTGGTTAGACTGTTATGAAGGTAGTGTGGGCCCATAACTTGTTAAAATATTGGATGTGCTCGTTTTACCATAGACAATATCACAATATTGTCACCCAACCATAGGCATGCAACCACCCCCAAGCACCATAACCTTTGCTAGTTAGAGTAATTTCGGAAGCAACACTAGAGCCAATAGATAACCAAGAGAGTGCATCTTTCTCCAAACATAGTGCACCGGATAAAAAGTCCCAAAACCACATAACAAGAACAATACTCAACTGCAGCAGTTGCAGTTGCACTTACCAAGAATACCACCAAGAATATTAGAATACCACCAAGAATGTTAGAATACCACCAAGAATGTCACCAAGAATACCACCAAGAGATACTAGAAATTAGGGCGCATATCTTAGGCTAGATAGCGCTAGAGAGAGAGAGAGAAAGAATCACTCCAAAAGATCCACCTTCCATTCTTGCAGCTGCAACACCAAACTTGCTCTATACTTGAGAGAGTGAGTGAAGTGAGTGAGTACAAATGAGCTCAAGCGCCTCCTATTTATAGTGGTTCTTGTCCCCTGTCTGGGATGACTTGTCCTTCTAGAGGCTAATACAATAATATTACTTATTCTACTTAGACGACTTGTCTTTTAGGATTTTTACACATTTGTTTAGGGTTTCTTTTGCTTCTGGAATATTCTATTCTAGCCAAAGGTTACACATGGAGGTTAATACCTCCCACAACTACCATAATATCAACAAGATAGACATTCAAATTTTGACCCAGGAAAAACACTAGTGGACAACCATTTATTGATGAAAGGAAAAACACACAAGACACAAACACATGCTAATATAAATAGGAAAAAAATCAACGACACTTGTGCAAAGACTGAAGTAGATAACTGAAAGGAAAAGTACACTGCAAGGGAAATGAAGATTGTTGTCCTAAAACTATAAAAAATCAGCAAGAAGGAAATACAACTACCCTAAACCCAAAAGTTTTACGTCTAAGCTGCCATGATAAATCATCATACTCAAAGGACTTGTTATCGCACAATTTGTACTTGTCCCAAAGGGAAAGGCTAAGGGAGGCAAATTGGCATAACATGAGGTTATCCTATCAGCTCAATAGGATACCTCTTTCTATTTAGGGTTGATGGCCTAGGGGAGACGTCCCCGGTGACTTGGGGGTTTGATAACGCAAAGGTTAAAGTGTCTATGAAAATATCCCCTCTCACAAGTCACACTGATCAGGAAGTCCTAGGGTTTTAACCAATGAAGTAGTGAAGTATTAATATGTACCTACCCAAAAGAAAGTAAAAAGAAAATATATCTTTTGCAAGTACAACTTGTTGTTAGTACTTCATAAAACCATGGACCTTATCAATAAAAGCAATAGTTGATATATGATGAAGCAAACAAATTTTTATATCAACAATGTTTATAAGATAGTAACTTCACAATAAATGCCTTAAAATGGCTTCACAATGACCAAGAATAATTACTCAACAATAGGAAAATACTAACATTTGTCAGAAACTCATTAGGCGGTGTATTAATCAACTTTCTCAATTGCTTTTAGGTGCTTTTAGTGCTGCAATAGATGGCTGTAGCTTACTTTTGTAACAACAACAAAGGTTAGTAGGTTATACTATTCTAAGGTTAGAAGTAGTTAGTAGAGAGCTTAAGGTAAAGGTTTCGATAGTTGTTTTTGTTAATCACTCAATAGTAAGGCTTAGATCAGTGCTTTTAGGGTAAATGGAATCTTTTAAGAAACGAAAAATCTTGAAGGAACAAATGATATTAAGAGATCTAGAGACAAGAGGGTCAATAATTGAAGTGTTGGTATCCCAAGGCTTCAATCATTAAACCCTAGGGGGAAAATGACTACTAGGAAGTAGGTAACCCTAGGCCCTAGTATTTTTCCTCCTTCTTTAGCTCAAAGATGAAAAATATGATGACTTAGATGAAGCAAAATGTGCTAGGGTGTTGCAATGGCAAGGTCCTTAGCAAAAACTTCAAGAAAAACAATTTTCTGGCATAATCTAGAAGGTGAAAGTTATTAAGGCAAGGACAATAACATGTGCTTTAAAGTCCTAGGGTTTTAAGCTAGAAATTTCATAATATTAGTATAAATGAAAGATAAACACCATTCAATGAAGAAGAATTGCAGAAAATTTACTTACATTCACCAAGAATCATCTACCAAATAGCCTAGTTGAACACTTCCACCAAGAAAAATGCCAAAATAGTCCAAGATAAGCCTCCTTCAAGAAGTGTGCACTAAATTTCAGCCAAGTAACCCTAATTAGGGAGAAAATTTCAAACCTCACTAAGTTTGAGTGAAATAATGATGATATAATTAAAGGGAAATTCCCTTATTTATACAGTTAGAATGACCAGAATTAGGTCAAAAAGGCTGACATGGCCAACTTACATGTAATATCCAGTTTTTACATTAAATGACTAATTAAAACCCTAAATCAAGTAGAAATGGTGATGTCATGCCATTTTAGGGTGACATTAGGCCTCTCTGGTGAAACGTTGGCCTCCAGGAGCAAAACGTTAGGCCTCCCAAGCCCCCTGGATCAAGCCACACATGCCACTTGGCACACAACTGCCTCCAAAGTGTCCATCAAACACTGGGTAATGTCAAGGGTCACAGAGGTGACATCATGGGCCTCCCAAGGCCAATGTTTAGGGGGAAAGGCAAAACCCCCTTGGGTCTAGGCCTGCCAAGGTGTCTCTAGTGGAACATCCATTTTTCTCTCTGGTGCAAGCCTCTAGTATATGTCTACCCCTAGCTGGGGTCTCAACATCCATCTAGTGGGATTTTATCCCCATGGAGGTCTGAACTAATCATCTCCCCATGTGTACCTATCTGTCAGGTGTGGCCTTGCAACAACAACAAGTACACCCTCCATGGGCTCATAAGTCACAGGGATCATAGCAATGTCAATCGCATCTAATAATCAAGTTATTTAAACATGTGCATAAAACCCCCTTTTCCCAGACAAGTGCTCAAAGACGTTATTCTATTCTACAAGCCAGGTTTGGAGAGGACGTCAGGAGGTCCTATTGGGATAATCCTCATTGGATGTGGGATGTTTCCAGGTGAAGACAAATCTAGGCCATGTAAGTGGATGAGGTGGTGAGGGATGTTTGAGCAATGGGTGTAGTGATGACAGGGGAATGTATGGATTACCTGTTGGGTGCCTCTAAAGAGGGTGAGCTACACCTTGTCATGGATGCAAATGTTTCCAAGCCCATTCAATGCCTTTAATCTTTTTATCTTATTTCTTTTTCTTTCAAGAGACTAATTAGGGGACACTGCCTTGGCGTGGTGACTAGTGGTGACAATGTTACCCACAAGCATTTCACGGAGATGAGAAGGATGGCTCGAGATGAGACCCCCTTTCTCTTGGCTATGCTACCAAGAGCCACTACCCTGGCGTGGTGACCAGCTGAATGGTAGTGTCATACCGCTACATTCCCATGGACTTAATAGGCTGGCTTGTGATGAGACCCCCTTTCCTCCAACTAGGTCTTGATTTTATTATTTTATGGGTCCCTCTGTTTCTTACTGAGAAGCCTTTTATTGCTTTCTCAGGGATCCCTGGGCGAAGCATCTGAAGGTTTTGTTCTTTTGTCTTTTATCTTTTGCCAGCTACTTTTACCCTCTGGGCCTTTAGCCCCTTCTTCCCAAAGGGTAAGGTACAACCCTTTGCTAGATTGACAAACCCAGTGCCCGAACCAATGTATGGGGTGGATGAGAGGGAAAAAAATGAAAAATGGTAAGTATGGTGGGAACGGATGATGACCTTTCATGAACCCACCCAGTGGAAACTCAAACCCTATGGGAACCAAATTGCTAGGGCATCCTGTCATTCCCCCCAGGTGTGGTCAAGTGGAAATGCATAAGGTCCAAGCACATGTTAGAAGTAAAAATAATTAAATGCATATATTCAAATGTTTTGAGAATCAGAATTACACATACCATGATACTTAGACTCATTACCTCATGGAGCAAGACCCACTGTTGTTGAAGGACCAGGCCGATGGGATGGATGCTACTGCTACTGACAAGGTGGAGGAGTTGAAGAAGAAAGATGGGCCCTCCGGGGCCAGGCTCAAGTCAATATGGCTCTCGGTACTCCATGTCTAGGAATTGTGCGCCTCGAGACATAATCTCCTTAGTTATCCCTAGGCTAGGGGATAACAAGACCAATGTAACCATGCAGCCAAATGATCAGTCCGACGAGAGAGGTCAGCAATGTCAACCTTCCAAGGGGACCAACCATGAAATCTAATTTAACCCAAAATTGCCTTGATGTATCTGCTAATGAAGGCATAGCTAGAGGGTGCTAGTTGATTGAAGGCTACCGGTTGGGATTTAGAACATGGTATTTCAACAGTAAGAAGCATGAATGTGTGAGAGCCAAAAATCTTTGAATCTATCCACTGAAATACCTTAATCATCCTGAGCTCAACTGGGTCACAATAAAGTCTGATATTCA
This sequence comes from Picea engelmannii, assembly GCA_009831015.1. NCBI lineage: Eukaryota > Viridiplantae > Streptophyta > Pinopsida > Pinales > Pinaceae > Picea > Picea engelmannii. The sequence continues at coordinate 1,367,742 of ML778726.1, read as the reverse complement.
AGCATTGATCAGTCTCAGGATCCTAAAGAACAACCTTGGGATGCAAAATAGTAGGAAAAGTGTAAGGGACATCATCCTCCGGTTGAACCAAAAGTGGCTCCTCCTACTGTAATGGTATTGTATCTAACTATTCTTGAACCATTGCTGTGATAGGCATGTTAGAATATAATGGATGTGCTTGCTTTACCATTGACAATATCGCTATTGTCACTCAACCATAGGCTGAAGCTACCCTTCGAGCACCTTAACCTTGACAGAGAATCACTCCGGAAGCAAACCCTAGGCTAGATAGCCAAACAAAGGGTAGTTCACCTTTCCCCAAGGATAACACACCAACAAGAGATGATCAGATAGTCCAAACCCTAACCAAGAGACAATCCAAGCCAAACGTGATCTGCTAGCTGCAGTAGCTGCAATGGCAACTCTCCTCCAAACCTGCGCACAAAACTGGGCACTGTAGTGTGCACAAGTGTTGCTCTACAATTCTGATATTGCCTTGCCAGAATGAAGACCGACCTCCTGTATTTATAGTAATTCTGGCTAACTACTTGGGCCGACTTCTCATTCTGATTATCTGTCTATTCAGTATATATTATTTCTTCTGGCTGATTTCTTCTCTTGTAGGCTAATAACCTAATACAAGTTATCTTCTTGAGCCAAAAAGTCTTCCAGGGTTATTAGCCATCTCATTAGGGTTTCTTCTTGCTTCTCAGAATATTCTATTCTCGTTAGGTTTACATGTGGAGGTAAACACCTCCCGCAACTACCATAATATCAACACTCCCTCCTAGCTAGGGAGGTATTACAGGTAATGGTCTTGAGCACAAAACATACCATTCACCCGGTAGCATCAACATAGTTGTATAGACTAGATCATGACTAGATCATGAGCACCATCATCATCATCAGTGTCATCAGCTGCATCATCTCTCAAAACCATACTCTATCTGAGTAATTAGACATGATTCTTACTCCACAGAGTGATACAAGAGCCATTCTTCTAATCTAAAGAGTAAATGTTCTAAACCATTTTTTGTCTGGGAAATCTCTGTTCATCATTCATCCGACTGATAATTATTTTCAACACTGCTGATAGTCTTCAAGGCAATCAGAACAATATCATTCAATAGAACACAACTGTGTCTATCCATAGTAGTACACAACTATAATCCAGTGGTACACTACCACACCAAGTACCACACAGATACTTGATCAAACAGTGGAACACATCGACCACAGTAGTATACATCTACTATTTAGAAACATACGATCTTCATAACAATCATCTGATATCACCCTGCTCAGAAACAATGTTATGCTATAAAATGAATCATTTAGGCCATTCTTCCACTCACATCTGTGAGATCTTGGAAGAGTATCTGCCTTTAGAGTAGAACATCAATGATGAGCTATCTAGACCATTCTTCTCAAGCAAGGAAGAATGACTGTCCTGATTTCTGAGCCTGGACCATTCCTCACCCTGGGCCATTCCTCTGACATTAAACAAAGTGTAACCTGAAGAGAATGAATCTGCCCTAAGGAATGTCTATCTCTGATTGCTGAACCTAGACCATTCCCCACCCTGGGCCATTCCTCCGGAACTAAACAAAGTGCAACCCGAAGAGAATGAATACACCCTAAGGAATGACTGTCCGGACCATTTCCCATGTTAACCACAAGAGGAAATGACTGTCCTGTACCAACCTCCAAAACTGACCATTCCTCATGTTAACCACAATGAGAAATCACTGTCTGGTGAGGCGGGCCAGTCTTGAGTAACCCTCAAGAAGAGAGACTTCCCTAGACCACTACCCATGTTAACCATAATGGGAAGTCGCTGTCTATGGTACATCAACATTCTGGACCATTTTTCGAACTGGAAAATGTCTGTCCGTTAGAATCTCAATCCTCTTTCTGAAATGGAAAGGAACTACTCATCAATCAATAATACATCAGTGCTCCCTCCCAACTTGGGAGTTATTTCTTCCTTTTTCAATAAGGAAGTCATCTCCATGAGCTTCAACTTGAGTATGAAAAATCTTTCATCTTGGACAGAAGATTTACCAAAATGTCTGCTTATTTTCTCATCTGTGGAGATATGTATTGGAGAACCACTTTCTCCTTCCTGGACTTCATCACGGATAATGTAATGCTTGATTTCAAATGTACTTCGGTCTGGAAAACTGGTTTTCTCTGAAGGCTTCATGTAGCTCTAATCAATAAAGTATATCATTGTTGGAAAACTGGAACATATCCATGTGGCACTTCTTCTGTCATCATGAGATCTGATCTTCTGAGTAATCATCTTGATACAATATCTCTGTTATAGAAAATATTCACCACACTTCTGCTATGCACTGGAGGTTCTCCACCAAGTTATCTTCTTCGATCTGTATACAAGGGTCTCTTTCTGGTATGCCTCAAAGTCTTGAGGTTGCTCTTCATACGCTCTTTGTTAAATTGCTCTGGATAACAATCTTTGCATTCATCTGATGTAGAAATTCAACCCATGGATGTTGCAGATGATATAATGACTCATATAGAGGTATGTCTGGTTTACTGGAACAAGTAATCATCATAGTCTTCTCCCTCCATCTGGGAGAACCTCTATTTCTGGATCTTGCAATGCTTGCATATATACATTGTTGTTCATCACAACTTTCAGTTCCTCTGCTTGATTGATTTTATTGAGTTCATATCAAGTTGGTAATCTTGTGATTCTTAATACAACGAGTGGTTTTTCTGGCTTCTCTTCCTTTCTTGGAATCTTCATGTTCTTTCTAATGTTTCTCTTTAGCTATTGGGTCCATGGATTTTCTTATAGATTCCATGCCGTAAAGATTCCACTTCTTCCTTTCATTATAGGATCATGGATGTGGATGGACAACCAAGGATAATTTAAGGCTTTTCTTCAAAGAAGACTTCTTTTGAGGTTGAACTAAACACATACTATCTTTCATGCCCGCTACCATGGATATATACTTCATCATCTTCAATGGATCATAGGATTAGCTCCCTCCTAATCCTTGCTTCATGTATGAGTGCATATAATCGGCTCCCTCCGTCTAACAGAGTCCACGCTTCTGTCTGCATCCTTATTGTCTTTTGCATTATATAATCGGCTCCCTCTGTCTAACAGAGTCCACACTTCCATCTTATTGTCTTCTACAAAATGTCACAAGTCTTTCTACAATTTCCTCTTGATTTGGTGACTTCTTTCTGTCTTTGCTTCTTATAAGTCTCTTCAGGATTGATTTTTATTTCGGCTTATCTTGTAATAGCTCCACATGATTTGTTTGATGTGTTTCATCCTTTCATGTGTATTATCTGACTTGTATAATGATAGCAATCCTTATCTTGTTTTTCTTCCATAAGTATAGTTCTTCTTGGAACATATTATCTTCTGAGAGATAAATATACAAGATATGTACAGAGACTATGCAAACAAGATATGTACAAGAACTAAGAAGAGTATTGTTACCTTTAGAAGAAGAAGTCTCTTTCATCCTACTTAGTCTTCTTTGTAGGTTCCTTTTCTTCAGAAACTGATGCTTCGTGTTTCTCCTTTCTTTTCTTTAGCTCGGGACAGTGATTCTTGTAGTGACCATACTTTCGACAGTTGAAGCATTGTATTTCTGAAATATCTTTCTCTTGATTTTGCTTCCTCTTTGAACCAAGCTTCCTTTTGTTCCTGAAATTCTTGAATCTTGCTATGAAGGCTTGATCATTGTACTTCTTTTGGGGTTTCTCTTTTGCACTCATCCGAGATTCTTCTTGACCACAACAAGTCCAAAGTTCTTCAAATGTAGGATACTCCTTCCTTGTGTCCATGCTTGCAACAAATGCATCCCATGTCTTGGGAAGACCATTGAGTACTATGTTTACCAATTCCTTCTTTGAAATGATCTCTTCAATAGCTTGTAGTTGATCTCTTAACTGGGAGATATTCACAAAGTATGATGTTATGCTATCATCACCATTCATCTTCATGTCATGGAGCTCATTCTTTAGACTCATTATTTGTCCAATGTTTCTGACTGAGAAGAGGTTTGTTAGGGCATCACACATCTTCTTCGATGAGTCAAGATGGGAGATGTAGGGTATCAAGTGGTATTTTATAGAGTCCACTATGATACTCATGGCATTGATGTCACCGTCTTTTGAACTTCTCCATAACTGCAACGTTCTGCGGTTCCTTCTCTTTTCCTTCTTCAAACTTTGGTTCCACAATCTTTCCTTTCACGATATCCAACACTTTATTCTGGGAAAGGATAAGGTCAATCCTTGTCTTCCATGCTCTGAAGTTAGAAGCTCCATCTAACTTCATAGAGTAAGTCATGGCTTCTTTGACTTGGTCAACCCTAGATTTGACCAAAAACTCAAACTTGACGTCTTGGCTGGCTGAGAGTACCAGGAGATGCGCTAGGCTAGGGCGCACTGATCTATATGAAAATTAGGTCAATCCCTTCACTTAAGGTGCCTCAACGATAATATTAGGGTTTCTGCAACTGCACCTGCTAGTTGTTAATGTTTATGCCATTATTATAGTTCTTTGCATTTCAATAGATAAGATCAATATAAGAACAAGATCACTGAGAAATACACATTCACAAGAGACACAACATTTATCTTGGGAAACCCTCTAGGGGAAGAAAACCTAGCAAAAACTTCCTTATCATAAATTGGCAATACAATGTTCAAGAGATAACTCAAACCAATACAGATAGTCCTCTCCAAAAGATGCGCCACTCTCCTCCCTCTCTCCAACTGGTAAGTTGCAGCTTGCCTCTTAAGAATGAGCAAGTGAGTTGTGTGATAAAGTGAGGCACTAGCCTCTCTCTATATATAAGACTGTCACGTGTGAAGGGTCTTCACTGGCAGGGCCGACCTCTCACTCTGGGTGGGTAAACCCACCTTTAATTTATTTCTGGGTCTCAATAATAACTGTTGGGGCCGACTTCTTATTCTGCCTATTACAATTGTCCGTTGACCAATCTGCAAAAGGGGATTTGGTCTTAATACAATTACCGACATGATTAATCCACAATGGGGATTTATCCTATGAATAAAATAACAATAATAATAAGAATATTGTTTGCAGTTACATTATTTCAACACTCCCCCTTAACAAGAAGGGTATTCTTCAATAGCATCAAGCGAGAGAGGTCTGCATCATCAGTGGCATCAGGAGGACAGTATCGTCAATATCATCTTGGAACATTGGTTGGAAAATTTATGAGTCATCAGAAGTTTTCTTCATCGACAACATCATCATTCTAAAAAGAATTCCATCATCATCTGCATCAATATGTATCAGTAAAAATGATACCTCATCACAACACTAGGCTCGCACATCATAGTACTACACTGGCTCAATGTCACAGCTGTTAAGATGGTAGCTCAGTGTCAGTCACATCTTGCTTTACATATAACAATGAGGTTAGAAGCAAGGTATACATCATCTTGATTTACGTCTAACAACTAGGTCAGAAGCAAGGAACACATCATCATCTTGCTTTACATCTAACAATGAGGTCAGAAGCAAGGAATCATATTGCTTTATGTCTAACAACTAGGTCAGAAGCAAGGAACACACAACATCATGCTTTACGTCTAACAACGAGGTTAGAAGCAATGACTCATCTTGCTTTACGTCTAACAGTGAGGTCAGAAGCAAGGAACACACAACGTCATGATTTACGTCTAACAGCTAGGTCAGAAGCAATGCCTCATCTTTCTTTACGTCTAACAACGAGGTCAGAAGCAAGGAACACACAATGTCATGCTTTACGTCTAATAGCGAGGTCAGAAGCAATGACCCATCTTTCTTTACGTCTAACAGCGAGGTCAGAAGAAAGGAACACACAACGTCATGCTTTACGTCTAACAGCGAGGTCAGAAGAAAGGAACACGCAATGTCATGCTTTACGTCTAACAACGAGGTCAGAAGCAATGACTCATCTTGCTTTACGTCTAACAACTAGGTCAGAAGCAAGGAATATATATATACTCCCCCTTTTAGGGAGAGTCCTTTCGGATGATACCAATCTTATGCGTGAGATTGCTGTGGTTGGGATTTTCAGTTTTCATCGGAAAAGCCACAATGTAGTCATTAGATTGTCGACGTTTCGGATCCAGATCTGGATCCGAAACGTCGACAATCTAATGACTACACTATGGCTTTTCCGATGAAAAATTAAGATACCAATCTTATCTTGAAAGTGTTCAAACTTTACACGAGATAGAGGTTTGGTCAACACATCAGCAACCTGTTCATTTGTGCTAATGTACTGGAGCTTCAAGGCTTCTCTCTGTACCATGTCGAGGATGAAATGATAATGGATCTCTATGTGCTTCGACCTGTCGTGGAATACATGATTCTCTGTCATCTTTATGCAGCTCTGGTTGTCACATAGAATCACGGTTGCTCTTATCTCTAAGTCAAATAGGCCAGTCAACAACTTTCGAAGCCATATATCTTCGCAGCTAGCAGAACATGCGACAATGTACTTTGCTTCCGCTGTGCTGAGAGAAATACTAGATTGCTTCCTACTTTTCCACGAGATCATGGCTGATCCCAAACTGAAACAACATCCAGAAGTGTTTTTTCTGTTAGTAACGCTTCCTGCCCAATCTGCATCAGTGTATCCACTCAATGTGAAGTCATGATCTCCATCATAGCTGAGACCATAATCGGTTGTACCTTTAAGGTACCTCATCACATGTTTTACAACCACTAGGTGAACACATTTGGGCTCTACCAGAAACTGACTCAAGCTGTTCACTGCAAAACAAATATCTGGTCTGGTGTTTGTCAGGTACATCAATGATCCAATAATCTGTCTATACAATGTGGCATATATCAAGTCTAACGAAGTATCGACCAATAGATTTAGCTTTGTTTCCATGGGTGTATTCATGGAATTACATTCTAGCATGTCGAATCTCTTTAAGATTTTGACTGTGTACTTCCCTTGGTTAGGGAAGATCCTTCCTGGACTCTGCCATACCTCAAGACCTAAGAAGTAATGCATTAGGCCAAGGTCGTTCATTTCAAATTCTGCGGCAAGTCTCTTTTTACATTCAACGATGAGCTTTTCTTCTCTAGTTAAGAATAAGTCATCCACATACAGTAGTAATATTACTGGTTCATTATCCATAATTTTGAAGTAGAGATTTGAGTCTGCTTTACTCTTGGTAAAGCCTAAGCTTGTCAAGAAACTGTCTATATGACCATACCAAGCTCTGGGAGCTTGCTTCAATCCGTATAAGGTTTTCTTCAATCTGCAGACATGAGACTTCCTATATTCAACCTCAAATCCTTGGGGTTTCTCTATATACACTTCCTCTTCGATAACACCATTCAAGAAAGCTGTCTTTATGTCCATCTGGTGTAGCTTCCATTTCATCTTAGCTGCGAGAGCTATGATGGTTCTGATCGAAGTGTATCTGGCCATAGGAGCGAATGTCTCTTCATAGTCATTGCCTTCCTTCTGGGAAAAGCCACGAGCGACAAATATTGCTTTATATTTCTCAATACTTCCATCAACAACATGTTTTATTTTGAAGATCCATTTTGATGATAGCACATCCTTACTTTTTGGTCTGGGAACTATTTCCCATACATCATTCTTTATTATGGATTGGTATTCCTCTGTCATGGCGTGTGCCCATTCCTTCTTTTTAATGGCTTCTTCAAAGCATGTAGGTTCTTCATCAAGTAGATTGCACATCAAAGACGTGTAACTGGAGAATGGCTTTGTTCTTTTCACCTGTCTTGTGGCTCCTTCTGGAACACCATACTTATCTCCATCTTGAATAAGCTCTCTTGCCCAAGCAGACTTTCTTTTATGGGAGAAGGTCATTTGAGGAGGTTCTTGAACTTCTGTAATATCATGATCTTCAGGAGTCTCCTCATCAGGGGAAGTTACGACTTCCCTTACAGGTTCTGCAGTTCTGGGAACTTTCCTCACAGATTATGCAATCCTGGGATTTACAGGTTCCTCTTCATATACATCTTCAAGCTATCATCTTCTTGATTTCTTAAGTGCTGCTTCTTCATCAAAGATCACGTCCCTGCTAATCTCAATGTGGCAGTGACCAGGTATGTAGATTCTGAAGGCCTTGGAGACCTCACAGTATCCCACAAATATTCCCTTTTTTTCGGAGGGTTCCATCTTGTTTCTTTTCTCTTTTGGTATATGAATAAACACTGGACAACCAAATATTTTTAGGTAGCTTACCTCTGGCTTCTTTCCGGTGAACATTTCTTCTGGGGTCTTGAACCCAAGTGTGCTATGGGATAATCAGTTCTGCACATAAACAACTGCCATTGCTGCTTCTGCCCATAAGCACATAGGAAGGTCTTGATCGTGAATCATGGTCTTTACAACTTCCATAATTGTTCTGTTCTTCCTTTTAGCTACACCATTTTTTTGAGGATTATAGGGAGTAGTGAGTTCTCTCTTGATCCCAACATCTCTGCAGAAGTTCACGAACTCTTTTGAGGTATATTCTCCTCCATTATCTGACCTAAGTATCTTAATCTTTCTTTTAGAAAGATTCTCTATCAAGGCTTTGAATTCCTTGAATTTACTGAATACTTCATCTTTAGATTTCAAGAAATATATCCAGGTCTTACCAGAATAGTCATCAATAAATGATACATAGTATACATACCTGCTAATGGAGGATGATGGCATTGGGCCACACACGTCTGAATGAATGAGTTCCAATACTCCTTCTGCTTTGCTATCCCTTTTTGGAAAAGGGTTCTTGATATTCT
>ML778726.1:1325609-1351600 GCA_009831015.1 Picea engelmannii | reverse complement strand
ACAATGAAAACCATCAAATATATAGGAGAGGAGTGTGAATAAGATAGGAGTTAATGCGCATGAGGGAATAAGTGTGAGAGAGAAATTTATGAATTAATGCGCATGAGGGAATGGAAAGAAGGTTAACTCATGTGAAGAATAAGAGAGTTAATGCATGGGGGAATAAATTAGGAATTAAACGCATGTTTAAATGCTAAATTTGACCAAGTAATGAGTGAGTTTTAGCCAAGTGGAAATTCCTCCTATTTTTTAGGGATTTTCCTAAATTTTAGGAAATTTGCATTTAAAAGCAATTTAAGAGGAATTTGAGAAAATTAATGCATGGAAAGTGAAGATTTGTCGAGTGAGGAAAGGTTAGTGATAAGATTAATCCTTGATTGGTGAATTTAGTCCTATTTTTTAGGAAATTGCGGTTTAAACTCAACTGAAGGCTAATTTTATGGAGTTGATACATGGCAAGTGGAGAGGTGATTTTACGCTAAATTTAGCGTACATTTATGCGACTCCCTTATCTCAATTAATTTATTTATTATATGATGATGATTATTAACGTCCACGAAGACCAAATTGGTCTATCAAACATTAAGAGGGTAAGTGATTACTTGCAATTCTTTAGAATTTTGTTTCTGTGCTAGAAAAGCATTAAGAAAAGCTTTCCAAGATCACCATAGTTTTGTTGAGTTAAGAGGTTAGGAAGGTTGGTAGTGTGACAAATATTTTGAAAATGAGATCTATTTTGGGTATAGGCTGGATAATTTAAGAGAAAGTGCTCTTCATCTTCAACCTTCTTAGTGTCACAAAGGTGACACACTCTTGCATCCCATGGAGTTTTACGAATTGACCAATGCCTAGTTTCACTATGGAGCTCGTGTGAATTTGTTCTTATCTTAGCAATGCTTATTTTTTTCTTTACACTTGGAAAAATAGATAGATAATTTTGATATTCTAGATTAGGGTTGATTACATCCTTATAATAACTCAATTTTCTTTTTTCCTCTAACTCTTTATCACACCACATTTTCTCCTTAAATTTTGATTTGACGATTTTTTTAATAGCATCCTTATTCTGCAAAATGGTGTCTTCCATGACTCCCCAATAGTTTATCCAAGAATGGGAATTTTTATGCCATCCTCGCTTGGGTCGATGGTGGTTACGACTCGATTTTGAAGAACAATTTTAGGAAGCCTCTTGTCTTCCATGTTGTTTAACTTGTTCTTATACATTAGGTATCTAGTCATATTCTCAAGTCTTGAAAAAATGCGCCCTATGTTAGGTGGATGCCACATCACTTTGTAGATTTTCCACATGTCGACCTGTGAGGGTGCCACTTGGCACTGCATGGATGATGACCGTAACTGCTAAATATAGAACTTTCTAAAAATAGAATCCAACTCCTAAATTTTAGGAAACTGTCCACTTCATCCAGGAATATTAGGATAACACCGCCACATGTCACTGTCTAAAAATAGAAGGTCGTCTGAATGCCCTTGAATTTATACTCACTGATCTTGTCTTTCTGCAAGGGATCCGAATATTCAATCATAACTAACATGCGAGCCCTAGTGCTCAACCTGCTAAAAATAGTAAATTGTGCCACATCATCTCGGAAAAGACCCAAAAGATTCCGGATGTCTCAAGGATCAATACTGGACGCTCAGAATCTAAATCCGAGGTTTGGAGAAAAACATGCTAGAAATAGAAAGATCTTGCATGTCGCCCAAAAAAGTGTCATCAGGCCTGTTATCGCACAATATGTACTTTCCCAAAGCCCAAGGTAAGTAAGGGATATTGGCGTAACAAACATTATATCTTATCACTGTCACCTTAATAGGAAATCCCCACTTTCTAGGGATAGGCAAGGTCTACCCCAGGGGAGGTGTCCCCAGTAACCTAAAGGGTTGGAAGATTAGGGTTATGTTGAAGATATATTCCCCCCTCTCATTGGTCACCAAAGTCACTAAATACGTGTCTAAAAAATGAGGTTAATGAAGTGCTTGATTTACCTGCCCGAAACAAGACAATATTGCATACATATACAATAATTCCAAGTACAAATATGATAATAACACCTCAATAGACAATGGACAATGAAAATAAGTGCTAGCTGATATAAAATTGCAGTAGTTAATAAGTTTACAACAATAATTGATAAAATGTAACAGCTGCAACAAATACTCCTCAGAAAAGATTGAAAAGACAATGAAAAGATAACATTGACTAAGTAGAATGATAATAACTTGTCATAAGAAATTTTTGAAATGATTAGCTAGCAATTAATGTTGAGTATGTAGAAAATTTGCTGCAATTAGATGGTTGTAGAAAACATTTATAACAACAACAAATAAGTTAGTGATCTATGCTAAACTAGGGTTAGAGATAGTAGTAAAAGTTTAGGAGAAGAGTGTTTGAGTGTTTGATCAATCCTTCAACAAGAGAGAGACACGAACTAGTTCCTTCTAGGGCTTATGGAGTCAAAGAGGGTGACTTCTTCTAAGGTTGCAAATCAATTTGATAATACACAAAAGTCTAAGAGAAGAGGCCCTGTAAGATGATCACGAAAAAACCTGTAAGCTGACCTGTAGTACCAAAGCATGTCCAATGGGCCATGGAGTCAAAGTATATAATCCTCCCACTGAAAACTGAAAACCAAGGGGTCTCATCCAAATCCACTACTTGCTACCACCCAATATTGTACACTCCTCTCTGTGGTAAATGTGTTGATGTTGACACAAGGGAGAGAGTCATTCCATCAGATGTCAATAATGTAAACAATTGTGAAGTGCGAAGGAACACCAATAATTTCAATGGGTCCTAAGGTACGAGCACAACCTGGCACTGTGAAAGATGTTCTGAAGTCAAACAGTGACAAGGATCATCCAATTAAGGCCCAATGATACTCAACCTTGTCATATGCGAAATAACTGCCAATGAGGCAAATGGTTATCAAAGTGCTCTACTTTTAGGTCATCTATAGATAATGTGTCATAGTCGATATGGGATGACCTGCTGAAAAGAAGAGCAATGATGTCTCTCTTCCCTCAACGTGAAGTGATAACTCAAGAAGATCAAGATGAAATAACCAGGTACCATATCCCTATTGCTGGATGAGGGGGACGACTGACTCAAAGCATAGGACTCAATGATAAGAGATGAGGACACAAGACATAAGATGACTCAAGACACTCCCATGTCTTCTCAAAATTACCCATCCTAAAGGTTCAATGCTTCGGGAACAATGACAAATAGAACCCCCATCCAAGCTCACCTTAATGATAGACACAAAGGCTCGGCATGTGTAAGATAGACATTCAAATTTTGACCCAGGAAAAACACTAGTGGACAACCATTTATTCATGAAAGGAAAAACACACAAGACATGATCACATGCTGATATAAGTAAGCAAAAAATCAGCAAAAATTATGCAAAGACTGAAGTAGATAACTGAAAGGAAAAAGACACTGCAAGGGAAATGAATATAGTTTTCCTAAAACTATAAAAAATCAGCAAGAAGGAAAGATAGCTACCCTAAACCCAAAATTTTTACTTCCAATCTGCCACGATAAATCATCATACTCAAAGGACCAATGTAACCATGCAACGAAATGATTAGTCCAACGAGAGAGGTCAACAAAGTCAATCTTCCAAGGGGACCAACCATGAAATCTCATATAACCCAAAATTGCCTTGATTTATTTGCTAATGAAGGCATATTTGAAGGCTTCTAGTTGATTAAAGGCTACCGGTTGGGATTTAGAACACAATATTTTAATAGTAAGAAGCATGAATGCGTGAGAGCCAAAATTGTTTGAATCTATTCGCTGAAATACCTCCATCATCCTGAGCTCAACTGGGTCACGATGAACTCTGATATCCAAGCACTGATCAATCTCAGGATCCTGAAGAACAACCTCGGGATGTAGAATAGTAGGCAAAGTGTAAGGGACATCATCCTCTGGTTGAGCCAAAAGTGGCTCCTCCTGCTGCAATGGTATTGTATCAAGATGTTCTTGAACCATTGTTGTGATAGAAAAGGATGAAGCCTCTTATTGACTCTGCCCGTGACTCAATTGGTGCAACTATGGGCTTTGGATCATCTAAAATTGGTCTATCACCCTCCTATTCATCTTTGGGAACTTGATATAGTGCAAGTTGTGGTTTATCTTCAATAACACAAACTTCTTGCACTTCTGTAACAACTAATGGTTGAAGATCATCGAGTGGAGTTACCTTCACTGGTTGGTCTGGGACATGGATTGGAGGGAGTTCACAAGCTACAAGATTATTTCCTTCTAACTTGACAATGACAACTTGTGCTTCCTCCAGACTTTGAGGGTCTTCATTCCTGAGAAAAACACCAAAAATACCATCAAATGCCTAAAGATAATAAATTAAAGAAATATATTCATTAGGCCTTACTCTGTAAGGAATTCGATTGTAAAATCTAAAAAAACGAGTGTTAAATTGGACAACAATTTCACTTTCATGCCTTTTAATAATTGAAAAAATTATGCAAAACAAGAAAATGTCCCGTGTATTTTCCTATCTGTCAGTGAATTTCTCCTAGAAGGAATCTCATCCATTAATGGAAGAATAAGGAAGGGACTTGTACCATGCTCAAACCACCCCCTCAAGGGTTGACACAAACATGCTCATCACCACATCCTCATGTTCCACATTAAAATCGCCTACCACTTGTAAAAATTTAGGCAAGTGATCCTCAACTGATTCTCCCAACCTCCCTGCAAACAAAGGTATGCGTTTAAGCCATTTATGTACAAGTAAGTTAGGAGGATAATCTGGGAATGCATCAAAACTTAGTGGGTCAAAGGAAGAAAATCTCCACCTTACTGGTGGCCTCACAACTGCATCCATATTGTTAGTCTCAGATAGAAAAAAGCATAGTTGCTACCCTACTAACTTGAAATAAAACCAAAGATGAAGATGTTGAAGATACACTCACCATAGTGTTCATAGAAAATAACTTACCAAAGAACTCGATATGCTAACCAACTTCGAAAGAAGTTCTTGGTGAAAAAATAGTCTTGTTCTGTTCTGGTAAAGATGTTAAGAGTTTTTTCAAGCTTAGATCTAGACCTTGTAGGGTGTTAGCGATTATTTTTGTCTTAGGCACAAAAGTACCCAGGTCTGCAGGTTGCGCCGGAAGCACCCAAGCGCAGCACGTGAGAATCCTTTTTTACAGTCATCAACAGAAGATCAAATAGGATTTTGATAGGAAGGTCAGGAAAAAGGAGTTCGAGATCGATGATTTGGTATTTAAATGGGACGCGCCTAGACAGGATAAAGGAAAGCACAACAAGTTTGACGCCCTCTGGATCGATCCATTTAAAATCTCTGAGATTTTCTCAAACAACACATACGGGTTGCAAGATCTAGAGGGTGAAGAGGTTTTCAACAGCCCAGTAAATGGGCATTTTCTGATTTTTTTTTTTATTTGAGCCTTAGACGGCTTCTGTTTGTAAATATTGTCCTGTTTTCTTGTTTTATTTTCTTTTTGCATGATTTCTGGCTTAATAAGTGACTCCATAGCCCAATAGCAAGGCACTGAAGCTGCAGAAGGACTTCTTAGAGCATCGCATGGACGAATCTATCCCCCATGGAGCCTAATGTTAGCGATTATTTTTGTCTTAGTCACAAAAGTACATCTACAGGTTGCGCCGGAAGCGCCCAAGCGCAGCACGCGAGAATCCTTTTTTCAGTGACGAGTCAAGCGAGCGGGCGAATTTTTGCTGATGGTGGCTGAGATCCACTTATAGGTTCAATCGACGGTCATCGGGATCTCGGGGTTACTAAGTTACCCGACATATAACACCAAAGAAATCCCTTATATTTCAAGGCTGAATCTGGGTCGTCCGATCCAGTGGCGTGTGGCGCAAGATCCGACTGCATCAACGTTTCGGTGTTCGGGAGTTCATGGGGTGAGAGTTTCGTGTTGTTCAAAACCCCGAACCCCAAAATTTTGATAGCCCCAGGACCAGGCCCGTGGTTTTGGCATCTGGTCGTAAAGGAATAGGTCTGGAGGAGGGGCACTTATGTTCATGGAAAAGTCTCAGCCGTTCATACTAAGGACGCATGGTGCAAGATCCGGCCGCATCGGCGTTTCGGCGTTCGAGAGTTCATGGGGTGAGAGTTTCGTGTTGTTCAACATCGTGAAACCCCGAACCCCGATAGCGCCAAAAGCATAGAAGCTGGGGCCCGCGGTATGACGAAGCATTTTCAGCCATCCATCCAAAGGGGACACCTGGCACCAAACTGAGCCATCTCGACGTTTCGCCTATCGCTTTTTCTAAATGCAGGAATTAGATCTTTCCCATTCACGAATGCTGAAAAGAACTGTGGTCACAGCTCGTGGTCATTTGGAGGAAGAAAAGAACTGTGTAAAGAAGGCCAAGGCACAAATTTAGTTACAGAGGGGATCGTCGCGATCTCCATGCGCTCCCGGATCCGATCTCCTTACTATTTCTCGCCTGGAGTAAATGACGGCAAGAGCGGGTGGTTGATACTTCCTCTCATTCATTAAGTGAGGGAATGGAGGGTCTGACAAGCCGTCTACCCAAGGAGGTCCTGTGTATCGATTCTCTCAACAAAGACATGCTGAAGTCCTCGACTCGACAGAGAAGTCTGCGCACGCTAGCTGAGCACTTCATGGCTCAGCTACCATCCTTACAAGAGCCATGCATAGTTAAGGTGGCATTTAAAGAAAGATATCAGTATGAGTTTGACTGAAGGGACACCAAGCCTTAGGTCACTGGGCACACCTCTGGGAGGTGAATTTTCTTGAGTATATAAACTCAGTCTTTGTATTTTGTAAGTATCGATGGTAGAGCAGAGCTCCCTACTGTAAAGTTTTAACAGATATTCTAGTTTGTTGGTTATGCATCTGTATATGAGATATCTTGTTTTATGACAGACAGTTTTTCTTACTCCATCTAATTTTCGTCTCATGCTAAGAGAGTTCGTGATTGACTAATTCACACGAATCATTGCAGTTATGTTATGATAAAAGATTTATTGTTGCATTATTGCATTCTCTGGCTTTGCGTTTGAATGTAAGATGATATTGTGTTTGGACGTCTTCCTCCTCAGCATGTTAGAAACCCGATGTTAATAAAAAACCTCTGCTTTTCTCTTATATAAGTCTTCCACCTGTTCACCCTTTACTACATCTCACTGTCTGAAGTTTATATAAGACCTCACTCACCTATGCATGCCTGGCCTATTTTTGGAGTTGGAATGATATTGTTTTGAGTTGGCTTCCATTCGGTCACCCCATCTATAAACTACCGTGACATAAAACTGATGAGCGTCGGGCTCTGCTCCTGCTAGAAATCCAGGAGTGACTTCCGTCGCCAACATTTCTAGCACCGTTGCCGGGGATGAAGTTAAATATTTTCCCCGGGATTGACGACAATGATTAACTGATTCTGAAGGTGCATCAGATATCAGAATTATCAAGATTGCTGCTGTGCACCTGGCGAATCCATTGTGATGACTCCGCTGGGGATAACCTGCTCTATTAATTGTGGCTTCTAGAGGCAGAAACACACAGTCTCATCCATAGCTGCCCCTAGCTACACCTCAAATTGATCCAGAGGTGGTTCTCAGAAAAGGAAAGGCCTCTGAAGAAGAAGCTTCCACCATCAAAACAGGTAATCTGCCATCTCCTACAGTAAGAACTCCATTTTCTCCTCCTCAGTTTCTTAATAGACCTCCTTCAGAAGTTTCCCGTTTCCTGAATTTTGGGAGTGTTTTTGCTGAGTTTTCCCCTCCTGGTCTGGGATTGGAGGGAGAAATCCTTGTCACTCCCCTCTCCTCTGAAGCTGTACCTTTGTGTAGACCCAGGACCACAAAAGATTTTCCCACTCCTGCACAAGGAGGAGAACCTGCTGACTTGAGCTCGTTATCTTTCTCCTTAAATCCTCTCTTGTTTCCCACTCCCATTAAGAGCTCATCCCTGGTATCCATGTTCCAAGTCCCTTCTCCCTCGAGTTCCCCTTTACATAATATCCATATGGCCGAAGAAAATCCCCCTATGACCGCAATGGAGGCCATCATAGCCGCTAGGTATGTTCCTCTTGTCTTACCACAACTTCTTAATGCCCTCCCACCAGATGGTTACCTAAAGTAGCTGCCCAAATTTACAAGTGAAGGGGACATAGTTGTTGAAGAACACCTAGTAGCCTTTTATACTTTCGTGGATGATAATGTTATCATGCACGCAGATGTATGGATGAGAATTTTTGTCCATAGTCTCCAAGGAGACACTAGAAAATGGTTCAAGGCCCTGCCTCCTGGATCTATTGATGGAATCAAAGCTTTAGATAGTACCTTTTTGAGACAGTGGGGAGATAAAAAAGATTTCATGTATTACATGACAGAGTTTGGGTCGTTGAAGAGAAAGGAAGGAGAGTCTGTCTCCGACTTCTCCAAGAGATTTAATAAAATGTACAAGAGAATCCCTGCTGAGATAAAACCCTCCGAAGCCTTTGCAAAGATCACTTACTCCAACGCTTTTGATCCTGATTTCTGCCTGCTGCTGAGGGAGAGAAGAGCTGCTATGCTGTCCCACATGCAGGATGCGGTCATGGAGGTAGAATCTAACATATTGGCTGTCAACCGACTCAGGAACACATGTGATAGAAATACATCCAAGAACAGGCATGAAGCTTCCTCATCCAGTTCCTCTCCCCCGCCCCATCAAACAGATGAGACAGCTAGAGCACTAAAATTGCTTTCTGCCAAGATAGAAAGGTGGGAATTAGAGGGGAATCCCATGTACAGAAATCCCCAGAACACTGATAATAGAGGTTTCAGATGACCTACTAACAATATGCCTCAAGTTTTCCTGAGGGAACAAAGGGGAAAAGATAGAGAAGATCAAAGGGTTCAAACCCCCCTCCAAAATAACCTAGTTGATCATGAGGAAAGAGAGGAGATAGACGAGTTTGGCCCTGAAATTCACTGTATTGAAGAAACTCCCCCTTTTCCCCATTTGATGCAGTCTGCATATGAAGAATCACTGATGAGTGCTCAAATACATGAGTTGGGGAAAGAACAAAGGGCCGGACACACTTCTAACAGATATAATCTTAGATCGAGAAGGAAAGAAGGAGACTTTGACAGCCCATACCAGCCTCTCATAGCAGAAAAACCTACTAGATCTGCAACAGCTGCTACTAAAGATAAAATAGCTCAGAGCACTTTGGCAGTGGTCAAAGAACCCGTCACCGAGGTAAGGGAAGCTCCTAAGCCCATTCCATCCTTTAATTTTGAACATGAAATTCAAAAGATCATAATCCCCGTCCCCCTCTCAGAGCTAGTTAAAAATGAAGATTTTAAAAGACCCCTCTCCAAGCTGCTACAATCCGAGTCCCCCCAGCCCCCCTCTGGCTCAGTAAACCTTCAAGATGAGAAGCCAGCCGTCATCTTAGGCCCCATGGTAGAAGACAGAGATGACTCATCCCCCCCCCTTTCTACACATCCCTGAACATACATGATAAAGTGCTGCATAACTGCCTCATGGATTCAGGGGCTTCCCATAACCTTATGCCAAAAATAGTCATGGAAGAATTGGGACTGGAGGTGACAAGAACTTATCATGATTTATATTCCTTTGATTCAAGGAGAGTGCAGTGCCTAGGAGTCATCAAAGACCTGGTGGTTTCCCTATTTCAGCTGCCCATGAAAAGTGTGGTCATGGATATTGTGGTAGCCGATGTCCCCCCCAAATTTGGTATGCTGTTGCCTAGATCGTGGATCAAAAAATTGGGAGAGACACTACAGATGGATCTCACATACACCACCATTCCGGTCTTTGGAGGGGAACAAAGGAGATTATACAGAGAAGCCCAGCTAATCTATATTGTCAGTGATGAAGCAGACCCTACCAATCACCCCATCTTTGCACTTGACACCGACTTGGGGTCTAGTTTGCTGCAGCTTACCGATGCCCTTGATAGCTCTTTACTAATCAGAAAAAATCCTAGCCCTGATCATCCGATTTCCCCTCAAAGCTCCTCTGTGTGGAAGATGTTTTTTGATGGAGCTTCTTCTAATGAAGGCACTGGCGTTGGAGTGGTTTTCATATCACCTTATCAAGAAGTCATGTCCCTGTAGTACAAGCTGGAATTCGAAGCCACCAACAATGTGGCAGAGTATGAAGCTCTTGTTCTGGTTATGAGGGCCGCAAAGGAAATGGGAATTGAAGAAATAACAATATTCGGAGATGCTAAGTTGATTATTCAGCAGGTAAGGAATGCTTATCGTGCCCATAATCCCCGGCTCAGAAATTATCGAAATGAAGTATGGGACCTTATTGATAATTTCTTCTTGGCTTTTAACATTTCTTTCATTCCGAGGGGAGAAAATACTTTGGCCGATTCTTTAGCTGTCTCAGCTAGTTTGCTCAAATTTCCTCTGCCGCCTATAGTAAAAAATGATGTTTATATAAGATATAGGCCCTCTGTGCTGGACAATGTCAAGCATTGGAAGGTGTTCGAGGATGATTCTGAACTCGAAAGGTTTCTCCAATCAGTTGACGAATTTTCTGCGTTGCATATTGACCAGGATCCTGACCTGGAAGGTGACCCTCGCCCTGGGAGTTTGTAAATAAAATCGCTAATCATCAGATTATTCAGCTGCACAACAATCACATTCCGAGAGGACTTGTCCCTTTAGAAAGATTGTTTGATGGGAATGATGTGCTAGTAAAGGGCAAGGTCTCAAATAAAGATGCCGATACAACTGAATGAAACATTGGTTCACAGGAGGAGCCTAGATTCGTCAAATTGTCAAGCAGTTTGACCAGAGAACAGAGGGACGAATATACACAGTTGTTGCGAGAGTTCGTCGATGTGTTTGCATGGACATACGAAGACCTCAGGACATATGACACATCTGTCATTGAGCACAAGATCCCGTTGAAGGAGGAGGCTAGGCCATTCAAGCAGAAGCTAAGACAGATAAATCCCATGTTGCTTCCCGTCATGGAGAAGGAAGTTAAAAAGTTGTTGGATGCACGAATCATTGTCCCCTTGAGATATTTCGAGTGGGTGGCCAACTTGGTCCCAGTAAGGAAGAAAAACAGAGAAATTAGGCTTTGTGTCAATTTTAGGAACCTGAATAGAAGCTCAAAGAAAGACAATTACCCCCTACCTAAGATGGAACATATATTGCAGAGGGTAACTAGTGAATCTAGGATATCCATGATAGATGGGTTTTCTGGCTATAATCAAATATCGGTCATGCCTGAGGACAGGGAGAAGATATCCTTCACCACTCCTTGGGGCACATTCATGTATGCCAAAATGCCATTTGGGTTGATGAATGCATGAACAACATTTCAGCGAGCCATGGACATAGCCTTCATCGGAGAAAAAGACCAGTTCATAGTGATCTACCTAGATGAAATCATGATTTTCTCCAGGTCTGATAAAGAGCACCGCTGCCACTTAAGGAAAGTTTTCTCAAAGTGACGGGGATTTGGTCTTTCCCTAAATCCCAAGAAGTCCCTGTTCGCTATGATGGAGGGCAAGCTGCTAGGCCATATAGTATCAATGGAAGGAGTAAGAATTGACCCCAGCAGAGTGGAGGTGATTCAAACGCTGTCACTTCCCAGGTCTAAAAAAGAGGTCCAGGCATTTCTAGGAAAGATTAACTTCTTGAGGAGATTCGTCTCAAATTTTGTTGAACTGGTAAAACACATCACAACAATGCTCAGAAAGGGAAGTGAGGTGAGATGGACCACTGAGCCCCGGGCATCTTTTGACCGAATAAAAAAGGCATTGACTGAGGCGCCTGTGCTAATCAGTCCTGATTATTCCAAGGATTTCCTGATTTTTTCCTTTGCTTCTTGGGATACAGTGGCGACGGTCTTACTGCAGAAAAATGAGGAAGGGCGTGAGCAGCCCATCGCTTTCTTTAGCAGGGCGTTAAGAGATGCAGAGATCAGGTACAAAATCATGGAGAAGTAGGCCTATGCCTTAGTAAAATCTCTTAAATCTTTCAGAGTCTATGTCTTGCATTCAAAAGTAACAACATACGTTTCTTCAGCTTCCGTGAAGGACATCCTTGTGTAGCCTGATGTAGATGGGAAAAGAGTCCAATGGATCGCTAAGATTCTGGAATTCGACCTAGAGATAAAGCCCAACAAGTTGGTTAAGGGGAAAGGTTTAGCCAAGATACTGGCTGAATCCAACTACGAAGCCTTGGGAGTTAGTTTCATCAATACTCGCTCAGGATCTCAACAAGCTGAATTGCCCAACCAATGCTCTCAAGATGGCTTATCGTTGGCAGAGTGTGCCTGGTATCATGATATTCTGTATTTTCTGTAGGATTTGAAGCCCCCCGATGGAATGGTAAAAATCAAGGTGAGGGCTCTAAAGCTCAAGGCGGTCAGGTATTACCTCATTGACCAAACCTTGTACTGGAAAGACCCTCTAGGGGTGTTTCTGAGATGCCTGGACCCGCAAGAGGCCTAGAAGGTTACATTTGATTTTTATAGCGGCCTTTGTGGAGGTCATCAATTCTGGAAGACCACAACTCACAAGATACTCCGAGCTGGGTATTATTGGGCCACTTTATTCCCCGATGTTTGCAGGGAGATCAGAGCTTGCATCAAATGCCAAATGTTCTCAGGAAAACAACAGCTCAAATTGCTTCCATTAAAACCCATAGTAGCTTCGACACCTTTTCAGCAGTGGGGGTTGGACTTCATTGGATAAATTCATCCTCCCTCAAGTGGTCAACACAGATGGATTCTGACAGCAACAGATTATTTCACCAAATGGATAGAAGCTGTCCCCACCAGAAGCACATCACACAAAGTAATTATCAGCTTCCTGGAGGATATCATAGCCAGATTTGGCTATCCTAGCAGGATCGTCACCGATAACGCTGCTTCTTTCAGGTCCGAGCCTCTAATTAAGTTCTGTGAACAGTTCTAGATCTCACTAGTTCACTCCACCCCCTACTATCCCCAAGGCAACGATTTAGCAGAGTCCTCCAACAAAAGCCTGATAAGGATCATTAAAATAATATTGCAGGACAACAAAAGGGCCTAGGATTCAAAGTTGAAATTTTCTCTGTGGGCTGATCGTGTCACAACGAACAAGTCTTTGGGCACTTCGCCATTTCAACTAGTCTATGGAGCAGAGGCGGTTTTCCCTACTCAGCTTGCCTTACCTGTGGCGAAGTTCTTTCAAAACTATGAGGGAGAACCAGATCATATGATCAGAAGAATTCACCAGATAGTGGAAGTGCAGCAGATCAGAGAACACATGAGGGATGCAACTTACAGTCATCAACAGAAGATCAAATAGGATTTTGAAAGGAAGGTTGGGAAAAAGGAGTTCGAGATCGGTGATTTGGTATTTAAATGGGTCACGCCCAGACAAGATAAAGGCAAGCACAACAAGTTCAACGCCCTCTGGATCGGCCCATTTAAAATCTTTGAGATTTTCTCCAACAACACATACAGGTTGCAGGATCTAGAGGGTGAAGAGGTTTTTAACAGCCCAGTAAATGGGCATTTTCTGAAAAAATGTTTTATTTGAGCCTTAGACGGCTCCTATTTGTAAATATTGTCCTGTTTTCTTGTTTTATTTTCTTTTTGCATGATTTCCGGCTTAATAAGTGACTCCATATCCCAATAGCAAGGCAATGAAGATGAAGAAGGAGTTCTTAGAGAATCGTAGGGACGAATCTATCCCCCATGGAGCCTAATGTTAGCGATTATTTTTGTCTTAGGCACAAAAGTACCCAGGTCTGCAGGTTGCGCCGGAAGCGCCCAAGCACAGCACGTGAGAATCCTTTTTTCAGTGACGAGTCAAGAGAGCGGGCGAAGTTTTGCTGATGGCGGTCGAGATCCACTTACAGGTTCAATCGACGGTCATTGGGATCTCGGGGTTACTAAGTTACCCGACATATAACACCAAAGAAAGCCCTTATATTTCAAGGCTGAATCTAGGTCGTCTGATCCAGTGACGCATGGCGCAAGATTCGACCGCATCGGCGTTTCGGCGTTCGGGAGTTCATGGGGTGAGAGTTTCGTGTTGTTCGAAACCCCGAACCCCGAAATTTCGATAGCCCCAAGACTGGGCCCGTGGTTTCAGCATCTGGTCGTAAAGGAACAGGTCTAGAGGAGGGGCGCTTATGTTCATGGAAAAGTCTCAGCTGTTCATCCTAAGGATGCGTGGCGCAAGATCCGGCCGCATCGACGTTTCAGCCTTTAGGAGTTCATGGGGTGAGAGTTTTGTTTTGTTCAACATCGCGAAACCCCAAACCCTGATAGCGCCGAAAGCATAGAAGCTAGGGCACATGGTATCATGAAGCATTTTCAGCTGTCCATCCAAAGGGGACACCTGGCGCCAAACTGAGCCATCTCAGTGTTTCGCCTATCTCGATTTCTAAATGTAGGAATTAGCTCCTTCCCATTCACGAACGCCGAAAATCACTGTGGTCACATCTCATGGTCATTTGGAGGAAGAAAAGAACTGTGTAAAGAAGGCCAAGACATCGATTTCAGTTATAGAGGGGATCGTCGCGATCTCCAGGCGCTCCCGGATCCGATCTCCTTACTATTTCTCGCCTGGAGTAAATGATGGCAAGAGTGGGTGGTTGAGACTTCCTCTCATTCATTAAGTGAGGGAATGGAGGGTCTGGCAAGCCGTTCGCCCAAGGAGGTCCTGTGTATCGATTCTCTCAACAAAGCCATGCCGAAGTCCTCGACTCGACAGAGAAGTCTGCGCACGCTAGCCGAGCACTTCATGGCTCAGCTACCCTCCTTACAGGAGCCATGCATAGTTAAGGTGGAATTTAAAGAAATCTATCAGTACAAGTTTGAATGAAGGGACACCAAGCCTTAGGTCACTGGGCACGCCTCTGGGAGGTGAATTTTCCTGAGTATATAAAATCAGTCTTTATATTTTGTAAGTATCGATGGTAGAGCAGAGCTCCATACTGTAAAGTTTTAACATATATTCTAGTTTGCTGGTTATGCATCTGTATATGAGATATCTTGTTTTATGACAGACAATTTTTATTACTCCATCTAATTTCCGTCTCATGCTAAGAGAGTTCGTGATTGACTGATTCGCGCGAATCATTGCAGTTATGTTATGATAAAAGATTTATTGTTGCATTATTGCATTCTCTGGCTTTGCGTTTGAATGTAAGATGATATTGTGTTTGGACGTCGTCCTCCTCAGCCTGTTAGAAACCCGATGTTAATAACAAACCTATTCTTTTCTCTTATATAAGTCTTCCACCTGTTCACCCTTTACTATAGCTCACTGTCTGAAGTTTATATAAGACCTCACTCACCTATGCATGCCTGGCCTAGTTTTGGAGTTGGAATGATATTGTTTTGAGTTGGATTCCATTCGGTCACCCCATCTATAAACTACCGTGACATAAAACTGATGGGCGTCGCGCTCTGCTCCTGCTAGAAATCCAGGAGCGACTTCCGTCGCCAACATAAGGGAATCAAAACCAAAATATATTCTTGTGTAAGTCCCCTATGGAGTTGTCCTTGTATCCTGTGGAATTTCCAAGTGAGTTAGAAAAAATAAATCAATTAAAATAAAAACTCACCGATTGTCATTCACCAAGGCTATCATTCCCTGACAACGACGACAATTTATTAGCACAAAATTTAACCCTCCAATCTGCGCTGATATACATGTTAGGGAAACAGGAAAAACTTGGCTAATTAAAGGTGGAATGGCCCCAAATTGTCACTCTGATCAAACCCCTCTTTGTTTGGGATAATGTTTGCTAGCCTCTGGGGGGAGTTCCTAGGCACAATGAAGTGCCTTGTTGCTGTGTTTAAGTCTGATTTCTACATGTAAAACCTACAAAACTGCAAGCTGTTCATCTTGGACAATGTGTAAAAGTAGTCCAAAACATTGGAGAAAAGTAATATTCTATGCTTGGAGGGAACCTGTTAGCACAATGATAATAGACTGGAAAAATAAGAGAAAAATTGTTCAAAAGATTGAAATAATCACAATAAATAGTTCAAAAAATGACAAATCAGATCACAATTTTACCACAGTACCGCCAAGAAGAGAAGTTCAAAGACAAAACACACACCTTTATTGATAAAGCTTACAAGAGGGTTGATTGTGCGACACTTGGGAAGCTTACAACCGGTACAATGCTTCCTTTGCTCAGAGAAAAAACACCAGACGAGAGAGAGAGAGAGAGAGAGAGAGAGAGAGAGAGAGAGAGAGAGAGAGAGACTATGCTATTGTTGCAATGAACATACCAATAACCAATGAAAACCATCCAATATATAGTTGAGTAGTGTGAATAAAATAGGAGTTAATGTGCATGAGGGAATAAGTGTGAGTGAGAAATTTAGGAATTAATGCACATGAAGGAATGGAAAGCGAGTTAACGCATGGGGGAATAAAATAGGAATTAAACGCATGTTTAAATGTTAAATTTGACCAAGTAATGAGTGAGTTTTAGCCAAGGGGAAATTCGTCCTATTTTTTAGGGATTTTCCTAAATTTTAGGAAATTTGCATTTAAAAGAAAATTAAGAGGAATTTGAGGAAATTAATGCATGGAAAGTGAAGATATGTTGAGTGAGAAAATTAAGCCTTAATTGGGGAATTTCATCCTATTTTTTAGGGATTCCCTATTTTTTTAGGAAATTGCAGTTTAAACTTAACTGAAGGAGAATTTTATGGAGTTGATGCATGGCAAGTGGAGAGGTGATTGTATGCTAAATTTAGGCCCAATTATGTGACTCCCTTATCTTAATTAATTTATTTATTATATGCTCAAGTCTTGAGAAAATGCGCCCAATGCTAGGTGAATGCCACATCACTCTGTAGATTTTCCACATGTCGACCTGTGAGGGTGCCACTTGGCACTGCATGGATGTTATAACCCTAAATTGCATCACACATGCTTACCTGGAATCAGGCCAACTCATATCCCTTCCTTTCCAAATCCATGCTGAATAAACTCTTAAAAATCCTCTTAAAACAAGTAACACGCACCCTAAACCACTACTGCACGCGTTGGAACGCTGGCAGGCCTACTACTGCACGCGTTGGAATGCTGGCTGGCCTACTATAGCCCGCGTTTACCTAACAAAGCACAAAAACATGAAAGTTTCTGATGGGACAAAAAGCTATGGGTCAGTTAACTGAAACTCCCGACCATGCATGGTCGAGAGTTCATCCAAAACCCTAGCTCCTTCTAGCCTATAAAAGAAGGGGTAGGGGTACTATTTGGAGGAGGAAAAATATAGCAAAGAAACTCTGCCCAATTTTCGAATCTGTTTGTCCCAACCCTTTAGCCTTTCCTCAAGCCTAAGGAGAATTCAAGCAAAGCAGTTGGAGGACAAAGAAGAGGAGAATCCCAGGATCAGGATCGAGGAACGGTGGCTAGTCTCTATAATTATTGTAAGTTGATTCATCTTGAGATTAATAAAAGAATACTTTTTCTGTCCCAATGCATGAGTCATATATATGTTTTATTTGATTTATGCTTAATCTCTAACCCTCAAGTAGAAAAATAGCATGGATGCGTAGTGTTTTGTCTTGATTGTAGGATTGTCTTTGGAAGGAGCAGCGCAAGAAAGCAGACAAAGTGAAACGGAGGATCTACACCAAACATCGGTAAAAAGGTTAGTAGGTATTTTCCATGCTTGTGTGTGAAAAAAGGGGTTTAGGTTTTGGGGTGGTAGAATAAAAAGTGATTTCTTAAAGGTCATGATCTGCATGCAAGTTTATCCCTAGCTTGCTAGTCCATAGGGTATTATTTCCCAACAAGAGAATTGGCGACTCCACTGGGGATAGATACTCTTAGGGTTTTCAGATTTGGTGGAGGTTTTTGGGTAGTTTAAAGGATCATATTCTCTGTTTCTTTGTTTGTCTATTTTCTGTTAGGTCAGAGCTAGTAGGGAACTAGGTTCTTTATACCAGTTTTTCCTTGACTGTTGCTTGACATTTATTATCGGGACACACAGAGGTACACACGGCCTGCAGAAGGCCTGCACGCATGTAACCCACGCCCTAAACTTCTATAGCCTGCATTTGAATGCTTTCCGTAGAGGTTTCAGTAGCGTGTAGGACTCAGAGAGCTTAAGAGGCAGTCTCCTATGCCCTGTTAGAATTTTACATTCTCAGGGGGCTTTCTGGATCCTGTCTAGGTCTTGCTGGTTTACAGTCTTGTCTCAGTCTGTTTTGTTGCATTTGTTATTTTTGCAAATTATTTTTCTTTTCTGTTAAGAAGAAGCATCCAAGCCTTTAAGAGACCCTGGTTGTCAATACCAGAGGCCTTTTCAGGTCCGGGCTGCCTATGTTTTGTTTTTTCTTAGCATTTATACAGACCCGTGGCCTGTGCAAGTTTTGCCCGCGGGTACCCATGCGCTGTTATAGCTCAACACGCATTTGCACGCATGCTGTTTCAGTGAAAGTCGCGAGCGTGACTGGTTGCTTTTCAGCCTGGGTGGGGTAGTCATCCCCTCCTGTGGTGAGAAGTGTTCCTCTCAGGGGTTTGAGTCTAGGGCTACATAGTCAGTAGGTTAGGGCCTCTCATCCTTAGCCTGGTTTTTTCTTAGTTGAATGTTGATTAAAAAGAAAAAGAAAAAGAAAAAGAAAGATTTTGTTTTATGGTTTTTAGACAAGCGTAAGAGTCGGTGCTTTCTTGATTTCCATTGTGCGTCTTTTCTCTGGTTCTTTGCGATCTGCGCTTTAAGCCAGAATTTTATTTTGTTTTCTTGGATTTGTGCTTGTCGACATTTTTCCTTTGTTGCTTCATTTAGCACTTAAATAAAAAAAAAATCATCTTTTTGTTCATTTGCTTCTTTATTTGAAGATTGTTTCGCTGCATCAATAGCTAGGAAGAAGTCTTTTTTCATAATTTTTTTCAGAGCATTTAGGAGAATAAGTAGCTCGCAGATTGAGCGAAATTCCTTGTGTTTGCTGAATGAAATCTTAGCAAAGTTGAAAAGAAAAGAAGTCTTTCTTACTGAATAGTTGTTGGTTTTTTCATTTTTTGTAAAAGTTTTTGTTTCCAAGCATTTCTTATTCATTTTTTCTTTGAGTATTTACACACCATCAGTTTCACTTTCATACCTTGTGATGTAAAAAAGCCCATAAAAGCAACGCTAATTTAAAATCTATTAGAATATTTTGTTTGTAGGGTTCATACACTAGCTCAGGACTAGGGCCTTGGAATAGGTTGGAGAGTAAATTCTCCAAGGCCACTCAAACCAAACATTGGAGTCTGTCATAGGGAGAGTAGAAGTCCAGTTACGTGAAAGTTATCCAGAACCCCCCTCTAACACAGGGGCTAAACACGAGGTCGCGTAAGGAGAGGTAGCAGAGATAACCCCTCCAAAGCTGGACCGAGCGTAGTGGAGAACACATATCGAGGATTTGTTAAGGGATTCCGTCGTTTGAATTTTCCACGGGGCTTCGTGGGTCTCGAATCCATTCGAGGTCCTCAGTTGTCTTCCAGACCATTTTCTCTTGATACCCTTGACAAGTCTCGGGCTTGATACCCTGCTCATTGTGGTCTACCCAACTATCAACTGTACCCGCCTGGTGACTGTTCGCGTGCTGACAAACTAGTTGCCAATCTTTTTAGGGACATACACAGGTGACTGCAGGGGTATACCATGGTACCTAGGATAGAAATCTGACCATGCTTTGTAGACTATACCTGAAGGGTGCTTCCGTTTTCGATTTGCACTTACACCGGTAAGTTTCTCTAGTGTTGGTTGTTGTAACTGTTCTTCCAACTAGTTTAGTGTTTTCTTGATTTATCTCATATGGGCTTCTTTTTTAGTGTGTGTTACTGTTTGATTGTGTAGAATACCTTAGTGTGTCATGGATCTTCTCACACTGTGGAGGATTCAGGGCTCCGCCGGTCATGAAGGCTTCTGGGCCTACCGCCGGTTATACTGGAGCCACCCCCGCCACCATTGAGGTGGAGGTTAGATCAACAAGGGTATTTCGAAGAAACCGGGTTTCAAACCACTGAGCCCGAACAACTCCCGGAGGAATCAATCGCCAATCTTGGTTTGGTTGAAACCCCAACCACTGATACTTGGCTGCAAGTTATTGTGCCAATTCAATTTTACGAAAGCTTGTCAGTGCCTCACACAGCTATGGCAACAAACGTTGTTACTTCCTCTGGGAATTATTCCATTCCCATCACCGTTGCTACCACAGGAGAAGCATCTCCTAACTTGCCGTCATCAGTCCGAGCCACTACGGTCTCGACCGCAACTACGTCGCACAGTGGCCCGTCCCCATCTATTGCGGCGGCCACACCTCCCTTCACACCTAGTACGACAGACCCTCCATTCTCATACGGTATGCCTAGTTCGGGCACCAATCCTGCACTCACTTACTCCACTTTACAGACTTTGGGTCTGAGGGCAGGGAGCTCTAACGCTCCTCTGCAAGGTCAAATTGGGGGCATTCCTGTCCCCTTCAATGATTTTCCTTATGCTGGAGGTCATATCTCTCCTTCGTCCCCTTCGCTTGGTGGTCTGCATCAGTAGTCCGTTGGGCAGCCTACACACACAAGTTCATTTGGAGCCGGGAGTCAAGGAACACCTACGCAAACTCTGTCGATAGGTTTGTCACCGTTTGTTTGGAACGGGACATTTGGTAATAACACTTTCACATCCACTGCTTTCCCATCTGGGGGCACACCCATTTTTTGACAGTCTACTCCGGCGCAGGGTACTATTCCTGTGCTGGGGGCACATATACCAGGACCTTGGAACTCAGGACAAGGATCCGTTCCTTCCTCTGGAATGTCGTTCTGGGGTAATTCTTTCCACAGTCAATGGAACCCCGGACAGACTTCTATGCCTCTCCCATCGGGACCGGCATGGGGTAATCCTTCCCAAAGTCCGTCAAACACGATGAATGCCCAACATCTCATGTCCTTTATGGGGAATCAACAAATGATGTCTCCACAGATGCAAAACCCTTACGCTGGTCAGGGCCATGGTTTCTACCAGAATCCAGGCCAGCAGCCAAACTTTTCCTGGCAACCTGGTGCCAGTCAAACTCCAGGACCCTTTTTCCCAGGCTATCAGCAGCAACCCAAACTACCATTCCTGGAGACGTTACACTTTCCAGATTTGACAAGGTTGTTAAATGATCCCATCTGTCCCGATCCGTGTTGGCCTCCTATGCCAACGAAGTTTCCTTCGAACATTCCAAAGTTCGAGGCCAAGCCTAACGAAGATCCAGGTGATCATGTGACTACTTTCCACCTTTGGTGTTCATCTAACTCATTGAAAGATGACTCTGTCCAGTTGTAATTGTTTCAATGCACTCTTATTGGGAGTGTCGCGAAATGGTACATCGAGCTTGATCGCTCACGATATTATTCTTTTGGCGAACTGACTATGGCCTTCCTTAACCATTTCCAGTTACCTATGAGATACGACGCGGGCAAAAAGCTGCTTGCTAATTTCAAATAGACGACAACAGACCATATCTATGACCATATCTGAGAGTGGCGATGCCGAGAGAGTCTAATCAAAGTGCCAGTTCCACCAACGTTCCTACTTGAGTGGTTCCTTAAGTCTTTAGTCCCCCAATTATCCAAAGACATCGCAACTTCTAGGGTTTTCTTCGAGGAAGATGCCATCATGAGGGCTCAACAATTTGAGCTTATCTATTCTCAGTCTGGTTTATTATATAACATCCTGTCGGATGCACCATGATCAATTCTAGATAAAACTAGATAGAGAGCCGGACCACATGCCAATGGTATTGTTGGTTCATCCCAAACCAAGCCTGCTGAGTAATTGACAAAACAATTGCAACAGTTATCCATACAACACTCAGCGGCTAGCCAAACTACTGCTCTGGTTTCTCCTCCTACCCAAACGTCGGAAGTACACTCCGTGCAAATGACTAACCCAAAGGCCAACCAGCAGCCTGAAGGGAAGAAAAAACAACGAAAGAAGGGTAAGGGGGAGAAAAAACCCACTGACAATGCTGGCGAGGGAACCACATAAAAGTGGAAGGCGAGGTATCCGTGCAATTTGTGTGCGGAAGACCACCCGACCCATCTATGTCCTCGACTTTCTGAGGCCGAGAAGTTTGTCACACAACAACAACAAGCTGTGTTGACTAATCCCTTTCATCATGGGAAAAATTTAACTCAAGCCTTTACAAGTGCTGAAGGGGGCAGCCAAGAAACCTGCCCTCCTCCAAACAATTCCTCATCCGTGAATGTATATATGGTTAGGGGTGATGCTTTAATAATGACTAGAGAGCACGACTATAGTAAACCAAGTGCCTCTGAGAAGGGAAAAGAAGCT
This sequence comes from Picea engelmannii, assembly GCA_009831015.1. Taxonomy (NCBI): domain Eukaryota; kingdom Viridiplantae; phylum Streptophyta; class Pinopsida; order Pinales; family Pinaceae; genus Picea; species Picea engelmannii. The sequence continues at coordinate 1,329,263 of ML778726.1, read as the reverse complement.
GAGATCCCATCTCTTCCTCTAGAGATCGAGAAGACATTGGGAGAAACGATGACACGCATTCCAAAGGGTGCATTTAAGAAATCTTCTCATAATCCAAATGCAAGGGCTGCCCAAAATTACTCTGTGGTGGAAGATTTATCCCAAACCCCTTGTGCTATGTCTGCTTTGGAAGTCCTCCAAAGTTGCCCTACTCAGAGGAAAGCCTTGTTGACTTCTTTAGGCTCTACTGAGACTTGTAACCCAGGTACCATCATGTTAGATACGACTGACTTGAAACCTCGTCTGCCTTACCACGTCGCATTTCAGATAGTAGTGGCTCATCCCATGAAAAATTTTACACGAAATATTTTTCGCACGGTGGTCGACGAGGGCGCTTCAACTTGCATTATGTCGTTAGCATGCTGGAAAGCCATTGGTCAGCCCGAGTTGTCTCCTTCACCTACTCTCCTCACTATGTTCGACAGTCGTTCATTCCGACCACATGGCATCATTCCTTCTTTCCCTATGCAGTTAGGAGGGAAGACCATGTGCGTCGAAGTAGAGGTAGTCGATGCCCCCCTCGACTACAATCTCTTGTTAGGTCGTAGTTGGAATTATGCTATGCAAGCTGTGGTTGCTACAATTTTTCGAGTCTTATTATTTACGCACGAAGGCCGGATAGTGACCATCGATCAATTGTCCTTCTCTAGACTTGACCCAGCTTTGGGGGCATCCACAGTTCCCATGATTGATAATCCTCAAGCCGGTGTCATTAATGTAGGAGTTGGTTTGTGCCCATCTTTGATGGGTACTTTCGATTACCCACCTCCTCATGGCGATGTCAAGTTTATATCGACTCACCACAAGGCTGAGATTTTTCACGTCTCGTCGTTCCGCACGACCTACTTTCAGGATCTGTGGATTCTTCCATCCCCATTAGCTACGATGGATGAGACAGGAAACTCCGGCATGTCCATGCCCTTGTCGGCTACTGAAGTAGCGTACTCTTTGGTCCAGAAAGCTTCAGCTACTCCTGATCCGACTCCCGCACAAGAGTCGGATCCACCTCTTAAACCTATCTGGGCTCAGGGTTCTCTCGCCAATACAGATTCGTTAGACTTAGTCTTGCCTTCTAACGAAGCTGTAATCGAAGCACTAACTAGTCTGGACAAACCTTGGGAAGATCTTCATCAAAGATTATATTTCCTCCTAGATTTAAGCCGAATCGAGGAAGGAGAATTCACTATCACCATGCTGAGAGATAAACCATGTCCCATTAACCTCTTAGCTACACATGAAATTTATGCTGAGGGAAATATGGTGACTATCGTTGCCACGATACCTATCAACATCTACCAAAACCCTGGCATCAAGGAAAATGTCTTTGTCGGAGCGGATTGCTCCCCCGAAGAGATTCAAATTTACACGGATCTTTTCAAAGAATTCCGCGACATTTTTTCCTGGTCTTATGAGGAAATTCCAGGCATCGATCCGAAAATTGTTGAACATGAAATCACAACGTATCCTGATGCTAAGCCTGTTCGACAAAAACTTCGTCCAGTTAATCCTAGGAAAGCAGCAGCCATCAAGGCTGAGGTTGAGAAATTGCTCAAGGCAGGGTTCATTTACCCTATTCATTTGACTCAGTGGGTGTCAAACCCCATGATGGTCGATAAAAAACAAGGCACGATTCGTGTATGTACCGATTTCCATGATTTGAATAAGGCATGTCCAAAAGATAATTATCCAACCCCATTCATCGATCAGATCATTGATGAATGCACCGGTTGTGAAGCCTTTTCGTTCATGGATGGTTTTTCAGGATATAATCAAATCCAAATCAAACCTGAGGACCAACATAAAATGACATTTATTTGTCCGTGGGGTACATTCGCCTATCGAAATATGCCTTTTGGTCTTAAGAATGCTGGAGCCACTTTCCAGCAGGCCATGTATTTTGCGTTTCACGACCTCAAACATATAGTCGAGGCCTATCTAGATGATTTAGCATCACACTCTCGCAAGAGAAAAGATCATCCTAGACACCTCAGACTAATCTTCGAACGCTGTCGCTACTTCAGGATTCGCTTGAATCCCAACAAGTGCAGATTTTGCGTCACGTCAGGATGTTTGTTAGGTTTCATCATTTCAATAACAGGGATCATGGTCGATCCTCTGAAGGTGGAGGCAATAGTCCAGTTGCCCCCCCCCACGCACAATCTTACAACTTCAAAGTCTTCAAGGCAAGGCGAACTTCTTACAATGCTTCATCGCCAACTATGCTGAAATCACCAAGGGCTTTATGCGTTTACTAAAGAAAGATGTTCCCTTTTTTTGGGACGAAGCCGCTCAACGCTCTTTTGCCACATTAAAACACGCCCTTACTACCGCACCTCTGCTACAGCCATCGAATTATAACAAAGACTTCTTATTATATCTGGCTGTCGCAGAGTCAACCATAGGAATGGTTTTAGTTCAGGAGGATGATTATTTTTCCGAATACGGGATCTACTACCTGAGCCAAGGCCTCGTAGGACCGGAACTTAATTATACCCATCTCGAAAAACTTGCGTTGGTAGAAGTTCATGCTGTTCAACGATTCTGTCACTATGTTCTATTTCGCAAGACCACCGTCATTGACGTCATGAACCCATTCCAGTACATGTTGACACGACGAGTTATTGGCAGAAAAATCAGTATATGGATGGTAATCCTCCAAGAATTTGACCTAGACTTCATTTCAGCCAAGTCCAAAAAGTCATTGGTCTTCACAGAACTTATCTCGGAGCTTCCGGTTGAGTCAGGTGATGTTGTGCCTGAGGAATCGCCTATCCGGGGGGATATGTTTTTGATTGAATCGTCAGACCCCTGGTACGGAGATATACTGATCTATCTCCAGACTTTGAAGTGCCCCACCTCTGCTTCTCATGATGAGCGTCGACGGATACGCCATCAGGCCAAGAACTATCTCATACTCAATGATACGTTGTATCGGAGAGGTGTAGACTGCATCTTGCATCGATGTATCACTCATGAGGAGGCCGTCATAGTGCTCAACGATTGCCATACAAGGGATTATGGCGGTCACTTATCTGGGTTGGAAACAGCCCAAAAGATTTTACGAGCAGGTTACTTTTGGCCCACACTTATGAAATATTGTATCGAGTCGGTCAAGAAGTGCCATCCTTGCCAAATCTTCTCACGGAAGATGAGGGCACATCCAGCTCCCATGTTTCCTGTCATCACAGTTGGTCCCTTCACTAAATGGGGGATTGATTACACTACATGCAACCCCCCGTCTACAAGGGGGCACCGCTATATCATCGTAGCTGTCGACTACTTCACTAAGTGGGTCGAAGCTATGCCAACATTCAAAGATGATGGAGAGATTGCAACTCTCTTCCTATTTAACCAGATTATAGCACGATTCGGCGTCCCGAGAGAGATTGTCACTGACCATGGCACTCACTTTCAGAACCAAATGATGTCCGAGTTAACGTCAAAGCTTGGGTTACGACAAGAACATTCATCACCTTACTACCCCCAAGCCAATGGGCAGGTGGAAGCTGTAAACAAAACTCTTAAGACGATTCTACAGTGAACTATCAACTCAGCCAAGTCAAATTGGCATTTGATGTTATACTCGGCATTATGGGCTTACCGAACCTCAGTTAA
>ML778726.1:1298043-1324457 GCA_009831015.1 Picea engelmannii | reverse complement strand
TCTTTCTCACACATAAAAAGATCATGATCATACACATGTAAATACATTTTTGTACACATAATCCATAAGACACAAAAAAGAGATAAAAACCATATATAAACATCATAAAATCCTCAGAGTACATAGATGGGCGCAAGCGCCTCTAAAAGTGGGAACTATAACGAGTCACTGGGGCTTATGCCCTCAAAAATTATATACATATCAGTGCTCGTGGCACATAAAAGTCTAAAAGTCTGTTCAGGGCCTATGGGCCCTATTATACTCAAATACAGCCTGACCCAAACCCCTAAACAATCGGACACATGTCTGAGGTACCCCCACAATATGAGTCTGCAAGGAGGGTGGCAAGTCCTCTATCTCTACCATGGGAACTGTGCGAGTGAGCGCAGTGAAGTTCCTCTCAATCCGCCTAAGAACCCTCTCGGCCTCTCCTGCTGGGAGGTTCCCTACCACTGCTTCTCCCCCAATGGCGACAGCTGTGGCCTTAGGCCGTGGGCAGTGCCTGTTCCGTGCATAATTAACAGCTCGCACGGGTCTCACATCTGCATGCAATGAACGTTCACCCATCAAAAACTCTGGTATACAAAAAACATGATATATATATCAAAAAGACATAAAAATTACATATGCAAACAAAAAAACTAGATAGGTGGAGACTTACCCATCTCCCCTCGCTCCTCACTAGGAGGCACTGGTATCGTTGGATCTCCGGAAAAATCGATCCCTGCATATGGGTAATCTTCAATAGCTGGGATCTGCCGTGACAGCCAGGCAAAAAAAGTCGTTGTTGAAGGCCTCTACGGTCCTTCCACCACCTTGTCACGGCAACAACGCTGCCCATCTGCACACTGCCGGGAAAGTAGCCAAATGTCCTTGTACTGCCAACCGAGGACTAAAACATGGAACTCTCTCGAAGAAAAATGAACACAGGATGGTCCCAAACCCGAAGTTCCTGTGCATCCGCTGTCTGCAAGCTGTCAACTGACCTGTCATGCTTTCTAGTAGTGTGGTACTCCAATAAAAAATTTGTGCATTCATGCACTGGATTGCACAGTTCATCTGTGTGCACGAAGCCTGATGCACGGCTGTGGAGCCGATAATCCGCCCAATGAGCGATAAAATAGTCTGCAGGGCGAGGCTGATGATCCTACTAACGGGTACCGAATAAGTTCTCGGATCGGTCCCAACCTCACAATACTCCTCTATTAACTCCGAGACTTTGGTCGGCCCCACAGGAAAAGTATGAAAGTTGACGGGTTCCCCTCTCCTCGAGAGGCCCGTCAAAAAGTAGATATTCTCGATGGTGGGCACCAAGGATTTCCCCTCTATCATGAAGGCCTCTGCATCAGGGTGCCAATAGTCAACCAGGGCGTTCAACAACCTTGGTTTCACGTGCATAAACGGACACAGAAATAATTTTACCAAACCACACTGTGTCATCATGGCCATAACGTTCAGATCTACGACCACTAACTCATTGGCAGCCTCGTGCTCCCTCTCCCTCCACTGAACATACATCCTGCCAACACAACAAAGCAAAAAGGGGGGGGGGTTAATACTTGTTAGGTCAAAATTTTCATCACGCGGGGGGTACTCGTGGCCTGTCGAGGCGACAGTTGTGGGTACCTACGTGCAGATTTGGCTCTGTGCGCGGGTACCCGCGGGCTGTCCCTGGACAACCCGTGTTTGTCTAGGGCTGACCTCTTTGAGGTCGACGCCCACCCCCAAAATCAAATAAAAGAAAGAAATGAAGTATGGAATAACAAGACAAGGGAGTTTGTACTTACTTGGTCCAAGCAGAAGTCCATTTCGTCCACTGTAGCTCCTAGAATCACGATCTTTGGCAATGGGGGTCTTTTGGCTCCAGAGTCAATTTCCAAATCAACAATGGTGATAATGAGCTGCCGACTTCTATTTATAGAATTTTTGGCCTCTTTTTGTCACTTTTTTGGGCCCCTTTATCAGTTTCTTTATACCAAAAACCATTTAGAGTGATCCAGGAGTTATATGGGAGGGATTTGATCAGGTATTGGGGCAATTTTTATTGAGTTTCAAAAAATAAAAAAATATATGGACGGTCCATAATTTTTTTTTTTTTTCAAAAATCGACTTGAGCATATAGGGTAGGATTTCATCCCAACTGTTGCATCTCGTTGCCTTTTGTTCTTATGATATAGGATCGATCCCATCCGGTTGTGACATGGAACCGTCATATCTTCTCTATAAGTGTCGCAACTTGGTGGTAGAGCTTGCCAAAACATGGATGCCCTAGGTAGTTCCTGGTTGCATTATGGTGTCCATGCCGTTTCTAATAACACTGTAGGCTCGGGAGTCTGTGTAATCTTTCCTGAATACGAGTTTGAGCCTCATTCGCATGGGTCTTTTTCACTCTTTTTCTTACCCTCCGGAATCCCAAAACATAACGGGTCTCCTTTTAAGCCCTTTTCAGACCCTCTAAACATGAAAAGATTTCCGAGCGATCTTGTGATCTTTCATGCTCGTTAAACTGAAATTTGAAGTCACGTCTGTCTGACGGTAGTTTACCCCTTTTTTGGTCTAGATGGTCAACTGTATGAACAAAGGAATACTCTATTGAACTCCAGTTCTTTAGAAGAGTATCCTCAGGTAAGATTTTATTCCTTTTTCGGGCTTGAGGAACTAAATTTACGAAAAAGAAACCCCCCCGGAGTCCATAGTTAAGCTCTTTTCAAAATCCCTAAAATTGAAAAGATTGCCGAGTGACCTTATTCTTTCACACTCGTTAAAATGGTCCAGAAGAACATTCCTAATGGATTCCATAGTTAATATTTTTTCAGACTCCTTAAAATTGAAAAAATAGCCGAGTGATCTTGTCCTTTTCACACTCATTAAAATGGTTTTGAATTGACGTCTAATCGGTGCTAGTTTATCCCTTTTTCGAACTGACTAGACTATTGATGAAAAAGGTACCCCAATGGAGTTTCCTTTTATGCTTTTTCAGACTCTCTAAATATGAAAAATCACCGAGATTACCTTCTTTGGGCTCATTAAACTTACATCGAAGGACGTTACCATTGTGTGTTCTATCAACCGCATTTGCATCCTTTACCCATCAACCTAGTAACAGTTTGCCTTTGCATCTTAACACCTTTGGCCACTGGAGGATTTTTCCTGAGTATCATTTCTCTAGAACATCAGTCTTGTCCTTATGCCTTGAGCTTGTATGTTTTTTGTACTCTTTCCTCCATTGTAACGTAATATTCCTTTATTCTTTTTTCAAAATCATTAAAAAGAATAAAAAAATCAAATATACCCCAAAAAGAGGATGGGAAAAGTATTTTCTTTATTGGCAGCATCATGAGTCGCCCTTGGATAAAGCACATCTGTCTGTTTGATTCATCAAACTTTGGGATGTAGTACGACCTTAGGAAGATTTGCTCGCTATATTGAGTTGTGTCCTCCACTGTTTGGTTACTCTTCCAAACATATGGAGAGTTTGCGTTGCCTCCTGCTTCGTAGACTTATGATTACCAGATATGCTGCCTAAGTATTATCACTTGTCGTGCTATTGTCCAAGGGAAGTTTGTCACTAAGCCTGAGTCAACCCCTCTGCAATGTCTCTTGTTCGCATACCCGACCATCCTGAACGTCCAATCAAGTCTTTGTTCGAAATCACTAAAGCCTTCAGTCCAATCATCAAGATTATCAAGTCCATAACCGACGAGCTGTCGAAGACCTCTGGGTAGTGCAGTCGTACACTCATATTACACTCCTACCTGAGTTTTAGAAGATTTTGAAGTTGTTTCTCGAGCTTTGAAGTATAGCCATCAGGCCGAATCATCTTCTGGGAGATGGATACTTTCTATCTATATCTTTTTGATTTTAAGATGTAGCTCCGTTGTGTATTGTTCGCTGCTACTCTTCATAGTTGTTTGACATATTTCTACAGTGTATTTGATTGGTAGCCATGGTTCTATTTTATCCCAAGCATGGGTATGCATGCCTCGGTGAGGCATTTGATATTTTTTTCAGACGACACCTCCTGATTCCTGATTCCTGGGCTCACTCATTCAGCATATCAGTACAGATTGGTAAAGATTGGTAATGTATTTCGGCCATCAGATGCTCTTCTGACCTCACACATTAGGGGGCATCTGTTATAACCCTAAATTGCACCACACATGCTTACCTGGCATCAGGCTAACTCATATCCCTTCCTTGCCAAAGCCATGCTGAATAAACTCTTAAAAATCCTCTTAAAACAAGTAACACACGCCCTAAACCACTACTGCACGCATTGGAACACTGGCAGGCCTACTACTGCACGCGTTGGAATGCTGGATGGCCTACTACAACCTGCATTTACCTAACAAAGCACAAAAATAGGAAAGTTGCCGATGGGAAAAAAAGCTATGGGTCAGTTAACTGAAACTCCCGGCCATGCATGGCCGAGAGTTCGTCCAAAAGCCTAGCTCCTTCTAGCCTATAAAAGAAGGGGTAGGGGTACTATTTAGAAGAGGAAAAATATAGCAAAGAAAATCTGCCCAATTTCCGAATCCGTTTGTCCCAACCCTTTAGCCTTTCCTCAAGCCTAAGGAGAATTCAAGCAAAGCAGTTGGAGGACAAAGAAGAGGAGGAGCCCAGGATCAGTATTGAGGAACGGTGGCCAGTCTTTATCATTATTGTAAGTTGATTCATCTTGAGATTAATAAAAGAATACTTTTTCCGTCCCAATGCACGAGTCATATATATGTTTTATTTGATTTATGCTTAATCTCTAACCCTCAAGTAGAAAAATAGCATGCATGCGTAGTGTTTTGTCTTGATTGTAGGATTGTCTTTGGAAGGAGCAGCGCAAGAAAGTAGACAAAGCGCAACGGAGGATCTACACCAAACATCAGTAAAAAGGTTAGTAGGTCTTTTCCATGCTTGTGTGTGAAAAAAGGGGTTTAGGTTTTGGGGTGGCAGAATAAAAAGTGATTTCTTAAAGGTCATGATCTGCATGCAAGTTTAGCCCTAGCTTGCTAGTCCGTAGGGTATTATTTCCCAACAACAATGGATGATGACTGTATATGCTAAACATATAACTTTCTAAAAATAGAATCCGACTCCTAAATTTTAGGAAACTATGCACATCATCCAGGGAGACTAGGAGAACACTGCCACATGTCATTGTTTAAAAATAGACACTATTATAAATAGAAATTCATCCAAATTCCCTCGACTTTATACTCACTGATCTCGTCTTTCCACAAGGGATCCGAATATGCGATCAAAATTGACATGCAAGCCCTGGTGCTCAACCTGCTAAAAATAGTGAACTGTGCCACATCATCTCGGAAAAGATCCAAAAGACTATGGATGTCTCAAGGATCAATACTACATGCTCATAATCTAAATCTAAGGCTTGGAGCAAAACATGCTAAAAATAGAAAGATCTTACACATCGCCCATAAAAGTGTCATCGGGCCTAGAATCATGCAAGGACTCGTACTGTATGCTCAGAATTGCTCCAAATTGTCAAGAGACTCACTCAAATCGTATCTCCTAAAAAATAACAACATCTGCTGTATGCATACATCTCTCTCAAATATGCATAGAAACTAAGTCAACTCTAACTCTGAACCAAACAACCATGTACCGATCATATACCTGTCTCACGTGGGAACAAACCTCCTGCTCAACACAGGCGCTAAAATTTGGGAGAATCTCATAATGCCAGCCAAAATAATGCATGCTGGCTCGTAACCCTCAATATTTTCAAAGGTGAAAATCCAGGGGTTAATAGGGGCAAACTTCTCTTCTGGGATCTTCTAATTTATTCTGAGGCTTATTTGATGTGTTCAATGGTTATTTTCTGAATTCTTGGCATCATATATAAGAATAGTTTCCCGGAGGTGAATACCTCCCGCTGCTACCAAAAACATCAACATCCAATCTTTGGGTTCACTCTTGTGAATGCCTCCTTGTTGACGGGCGAAATTGACCGTCCGTCAACTGAGAGAGTGGAACCGGTCCGGGGTTGTCTAATAACCCAAGCTATTTGGAATGAACCACCCTGATGGGTTTAGCGGCTCTGTTAGCCGATCTAAGGTCCTAAGAAAACAAAAAAGAAAAACTAATCTAACTAAAAATAAATAAAACAAACTAAACTAATCAACAATAAACAAAACTAACTAATAAACTAATCTAATTAAAACTAACTACTAAACAAACTAAACTAAAACTAATTATTAAAGCAAACTAAACTAATCTAACTATTCTATATATATAATCTACTAATTACTACTAAACTAACTCTAATTAACTATCTAACTACTAATTGCAATATAACTTATTCACAAAATGTACAATATTGACAATTTACAGATTTAAATAAAACCTGCAAAACTCATTTGCATTCTGCCCTAAGAAAGTGAGAGATATTTTTTGATTTTTATAATTTTATGAACAAGAAATGAAACAGAAAGCTAATTAAACTAAAACACTAATCTAAAATACAAATATGTCTAATCAAATCAACGAAAATAATCACAAACTAACCTGGAAATACGCTCCAGATTTGCCCTGTGTATGATGACTGTATTAGCAGATCGGAGGAAGGAAACTCGCACCAAATAATCCAGAAGCTTCTCGTAAACGATAGCTGCAGTGATCTTTAAGTTTGTTTACAGGACAAACAAGACATAAAAATCATAACAATTATATGATTTATAAATCTCCACAATTAGGTAAACCTGTTATGCAAAGACTTATACAAAATAATCCAATTGATGAAGAAGAAAAATCTGTCATTCATAAACTGAATCAAGTAATTGCTATGTTTTTTAAATACTGGAAGAAATCAGATATGGATCATATTAATTAATTCATATCATTTGCAAAAGACTAAGATAACTAAAGTAGTCATTAATCAAATGCAAATTGATAACATAAACATGAAACAAAAGATTGATATTATGAAAGCTAAAGCTGTAGCAGAAAATCAATTTCTGTCTCAGTCTCTATTAGATATCCATTATCCTTTTTCCCCCACAAGCGAAGATCCTCCTTATTACAAAAATAATAAGTATTTATAAGTTTTTCCACAGGGTAAAACCTCCCTGTGGAAGTTAGCAAACTGTTTACATAAATCTGGGAAGATATTCCCAATTTCAACTAAACTAAGTAACTACAATAAAACTAAAACACCCAAATATCTCTTGAACTGCCCAACATGTCACATGCAATTCGAATTTACCTGAAACAGGTCAGAAATAGACAAGTTAGAGAGATATTTTATTAATAAAACAATAAAAATCTAATTCTATAGACTAGCTACAGAATCATGCGATTCTGTAACTAGTCTAAATAAGATACAAAATCAACATTGAGATTAATTCAAATCTTTTTAAAGAATTAAATTTAATCATTATCCACGAACTATTTGAAAACAAATCATTTAGTTTGAAATTATTATACCCTTCGAGATCAAACAAGATCCATATCATTCAACCGAATATAGAGATAGGAATACTCTGTTTCGATTTTTATCATAAGTTGGGTGAACAAAATCATATGGAACAAAACTGTAATCGTTTCTCAACAAATCGAATCCATCAGTTGTACAATCATTTTCATATTCAATTGAAAACAAAACAAATTGCAAACACTTCGTTATACTTGTCTTATCAACAGGAGAAATAATCGAATCGAACAAGATTATTTTCAAATCATGATAACTGTATAGCAAACGATTTAGGCTGTGAGCGAAATCAAACCATGACTGACTCGTAACTGTCCACAAACAAAATCGTAACAAGATCAATCAAATATAGTTCATTATAGACATCGATCGTTTATCATTGCACAGTAAGCAAGGAAGATCGATTTTCCTTTACCAAAATCATTCCATGATTGCATGCACAGGCTTAAATGAGCATATTGTTTTTATAAAAACAGAGTCGTTCCTTTTGAATTGAAACCGAACAGAGTTGCATTCTTGTTCATAGAATATTACACGACACAACATATCATAACAACCAAACTCAATAATATCATTTACCAACCATAGCATATGGATCATAACGAAATCAAATCCAGACGAATCGTATTCTAAATTGAGCGTAAAAAACTTCCTGTTGGGAGAGGGTACAAAACGAATTGAATTGAAAACACACCATTACTTTCGTTACTTCACTGAGTCAAACTTAGCAAATGAAATCCAAACAAATAACAATTCAAATCCAATAAAATCTATGAGCAAATCATATATCACATCGAAATTCCTTCTATTTTTATCAAAACGAAGCCATGTACAGGATGATCACCAAATGATAGAGGCATTTGGATGAGTGATTGAGTTATTTAAAAACTGAATTCAAATCATTATATCAACCTAGATTATTTACAAAACAAAAACGATGTCAAAACCATACCTGTATAGTGACAAGGCTGCTTGATTATGCTAGTTTGGAATTTACAACGACCGTGGCTGATTCCACGTTTTTGAAAAGGATGGAGCCGATTGTCTTTTTCTTTTTATCTGTTGCTTGGAGCTTGGATTTTTGACTGGTTAGCACTGCAATTTGATCTTCCAGTGATTGAATCTTCGATTGGAGTATGGGGACATCAATGTAGTATCATTCTAACCATGAATCGCATTGGTCACAGAGTGACTGTGTGGGTTTAGAAAGAGCAGGCGAGGGTTTGGCCAAATGACCAAGGGTTTCACGAGGCAATTTAATACTCGGGTAGTCAAGGTCGTTCTTTAGGCAGGGGGGAAGGTTCGATATGAAATCATAAGGGGGTTAGGGACATAAACCCTGCGAGTAGGGGTACTCGCTAGCTAAGAAACGTTCAACATCAGAATCAGAATTCTCACTCAGAACTATAGGTTTCGACTCAGCAGAGGGTTTAGGCTTGTTCCTGGCCATCCGTGAAATCAAACAAGCGTTCTTTTTACCCTTGGCATCAGCAATAGGGTTTGCCTTGGGGTTTTTGCTCATAGGATTTTTAATAGCCTCTGCACTCTTAGTTACAGTGTCGGGTAAGTCAACACCAGGGTCAGCCGAGGGTTTAGGAGCAGGCAATAGGATATGGAAGGGCACCGGGGGTACAACCTTGACTTCACTCACCACAGGTTTGTCAACCTGTATAGGTTTCGGATCCTCGAAACCATTCCGAGCAACGAAAGCGCTCCAGCTATCCCCATGCAAACTTAGATGATAAACAATGACAAGTTTGATAAGCCCATGGTAGAATGGGCTGCTGTCAGCCTGCTTCCTTTTAAATATTTTTGACATTTTATATCGGCTACAATGAAAGTAAAAGGGCATATTCACCAAGTATCCCATAAAATTCATAAGCAAACGTAGGTGGTAGAGAAACAAAAGCCCGTATCGACCTTCATAGGTCACGAACTGTTTGATTATCATCAAAGTATCGTGCCATCATGGTTTAAGTGAAGAGATGGGCATACCTCTGTCACAAGAGGTGACTTTGCGAAAGGGGAACAATAGTGTCCACGTGACCTCCTCGACCTTACAATTCTTAAACCAACGTTGTCCTGTGGCAGGTAACCCTGTGGCAAGACTGATAAATTTCTCATCAATTTCCAACTGTATGTCGCCCACCTTGGCTCTACAGCCATCGAAGGTCATGGAAAACTGTCGTGCTACATAGAGATTAAAACCCTCAAATCGTTTCACGAAGGTAAGCCATCCACTATCCTCCAAATCTTGGCGGGCATTGTCAAACATTAGAAAGGCTTGATTGCCGTTTGGATCAACCCGCACGACTGGTGCCATGGATCCAAGCACATGGTAAGCCGAGGGTTTGTATCACCAACACACACAGGAGCAAAGCTACCCGGGCTAACATAAGTGAACGAGAATAAAGGATAAGCATAAATGCAAGCATGCGAAGGTGGTGGAGTCTTCCATACAAAATATTCATTACCCAAGTACAACCACCGATTTACATAGCTGTTCAATCCATAATAGTAGCTCAACCATCGAGTCATGTGCCCAACTAATGAAATCAAATGTGTATACCAATGTGTGCAAATGTTATGCTATAGTGTTTAAACACCCGACTTATAAATCAAAACCAAAATCAACCATGTGCCAATGTATCAGCTCATATAATCAAAAGTTTAACTAAGGTGCCAAACTGTATTCATATAGCCGACAAGCCAAAAGTTATGAAAAGATTAACATAAGGATTATATCAAAAGACATATATATATATAAAAAAAAAAAAAAAAATCATAACCCCTATGCATTTTCATAGAATCAATGATCAGGCAAGTCATATAAAGTGAAAATCCAAATGCTAAATGCCTTACAAACTCAATAAAACCAAGTTATACAATCAATTGAAGTATGAGAACCGATTAGAGGATCTTGCCAGTTGTATAATGATCAATAAAAGGCAAGTGAAATAAGCATAATTACAAAAGAGATATTGACAGTTCAGATAATGATCGAAATACGACTTCGAAAGGAGAAGTTTTCATGCTTACAGTCGTGAAAACTTACCAAAGACAAATGTGCAAATGTCGCAAAAATGAAAATGTCGTTTATTGAAAATTGTGACAAAAAAAATGATGTTTGTAAAACATAGGTGTAGGCAGCTTATAAGATAATAAAAATAAATAAAAATGAATTGGCTACCGACAATGGTGAAGCAGTTATCTCTATCAAAATAAACAAATTTAGATTAGGACAGAAAAGATAATTCCAATTCAAAATTAACAACCAGAAAATCGTACAAACATCATCATTAACCATGTTTTCCAGCAGTGTTTTGAAATATGAAAACCAATACCAGTCTTAAGATTAGCAAGTCGCGATATTAAAGATAAAATATCCAATACTGTTGGCATAGCCACTGCTGCCAGCAGGCGTCCATAGCCTCGACAGGGTTGCCATTTAACCCACTCTGACATCCGTATCATGTTAAGAAGTTCTGGATCAGAATAAAGGTCATTAAAGAGGTTTCTTTTTTATGAATTTTCATATACCTGACATTGCTTCGCTGCCAGCAGGCCTGTTCAATACCCCGACGAAGTTGTCTTGGCGCCATGCATGCATTTACCCATTGCCAGCAGACCTGTTCAGTATCCCGGCGAGTTTACAAGCACTTCCCACAACTCTTCTTAATAATTTTATTTTGTTTTTCATAGGTATATAGTTGAGCGGGGTGACGCTGAAAATCTTGATATTTTAACATATTTTTTTAGACCTCATCAGAATCTTTTAGAACTATCCTTTATTAAGATCTAGAGATGTTTATTTACAAAACAACTTCCTAAGATAGGGAGACATCCTCTGAGTCACTCCTTTACGGAATAGGGATAGCATAAAAAGATAATAGATGATCATGACAAGCTTTGCTCAGAGATCGAAATCAGTCAACTTCTTTTAAACAACAGATTTTTCCAACACAGATATAAGTTTAAGAAATATACCATTGATGTTTGTACATTTTTTTCAAAAGTTATTTCAGTGAAGGAATTTTCTATCGTATTTTTCTGAATAGCTCAATGTACAGGTATGTGTATTTTTGAAAAAACACAAACTGATAAATTCAAATCAAAACAGAAAGCAAACAAAAACGCAAACAAAAAATGAAATATTTACATAATATACAAGGGTAGTTATCACGCAAAGTATCTCTTTAGGGCTTGGCCATTCACCGGGTAGGTGTCAAGCTGCCCTTCGAGATTCTGCAATCGAAAAGAACTAGGACCCAACTTTTCAGCAATTAAAAACGGTCCAAGCCATAAGTTTTGAAATTTAGTGTGCTCACCCTTTCCTTCGTGTGGTTTGTCCCATTTTAAGATGAGATCGCCTACTTCAAAATTCCTATCAGAAGCAGAATTAGAATCGAACCAGCTTTTAACCAATTATTGATGTTGATCTAACTTATGCTTAGCTTGGGCTCTTACCTCTTCTAGCTTCATCAAAGCATTAATTCAGTTTTCTAAAGGGGGACAATCTTCTTCTTGGATTTTTTGTGACAACTGAAGCGAAGGAAGAAGAATGTGAGGTGGCAGAATTGCTTCTTTGCCATAAATGAGAAAAAAGGGGGAGTTACCTATAGCAGCTTTTGGTGTTACCCTATCAGCCCACAACACGTTCAACAACGCATTGTGCCAATTTTTGTGATTTTCAACCACAGTTCTCTTGATAATTTTAATCAAGTTCTTGTTTGTTGATTCTGCTAATCCGTTGCCCTGGGGGTAGTAACTAGCAGAATACTTCAGCTTTATTCCTTTTTCCAAAGCAAACTCTCTCATCTCAAGAGAAGAAAAGTATGAAGCATTGTTAAAGACTAAACAGTCAGTGATACCAAAACGGGTGATAATATTCGAATTTAGAAAGGCGATTACCTGACCGGTGTTGACAGTTCTTAATGCAGCAGCTTTAGACCATCGAGTAAAGTAATATGTGGCTGTCACAATATACTTGTGCTGTTGTGAGGATGGAGGGTTAATTGGACCTATGATATCAAGGCCCCATTGCTGGAAAGGAGAATCTACTGAAACAGGTTGCAAGGGAAAGGCTGGTTTTTGCAACCGCCCTGATTCTTTCTGGTAGATGATACATTTATGACACAAGGCATGGGCGTCCCTAAAAAGCATGGGCCAGTAGTAACTAGCTCTTAAAACCTTATGAGCAGTGGTGTCACCACCGAAGTGACCACCAGCTTCTCCTACATGCAACTCTAGAAAGACTTTTTCTGCTTCGTCTTTCTCGAGACAGTGCATCAGTACGTCGTAAAAATTCTGACGAAACAGTACACCGTTAACCAAATGAAAGGAGGAAGACTTTAGCCTCAACACTCTTCTCTTAGGGGGATCAAGGGGATGGGGTGCTGACCCATGTTCAAGACAAAATTTAATATTTCTGTACTAGGGACTAACGAGGTTTTGTGTGCAACAGATCAAACTTTGATCGCTTTGTCCTAGGTTTGACATATCACTATCTTCTTGCTGTCATGTTTCCGAATCAACAACCAACTTACACAACCCTTGGCCTCTCACAATCTGAGCTGGGGTGATTTCTAAGTCATATTCCTGTAAGGAGGTGACCCAGTTAACTCTCTTCTCTCCTAACTCCTTCTGTACTAACAAGTTCCTTACAGCAGGATAGGGGACAATGACTTTCATCTTTGACTTCAAAAGATAGGACCGGAAATGCTTAACTGCTTTGAAAACAGCGTAGGCTTGCTGATCAACCGCTGGGTAGTTAAGTTCAGCACCTTTGAAAGTAGAGCTCATAAAGGCGATGGGTACTTCTTTTTTCTCGACATTCTTCTGAGTTAGTACGGCGACAAAAGAACGGTCAGAGGCAAAAGTATAGAGTGTAAAATCTTGTGAGAAGTCAGGGCTCATGAGAGACAGAGCGTCTATTATGGCCTTGTTTATGGCATTGAAAGCTTGATTTTCTGTGGGTCCCCAGTGATATTGGGTGTCTTTCTTAATCAGGTTCTGTAGAGGTCTGACCATTTCGGAGAAGCTGGGGACAAATCTTCTCACGAAGTTAATCTGGCCTAAGAAAGACTGCATGGATTTTTTGGATGTAGGAGGGGGAAGTTTAGCGATGACTTGAGTCCTTTCAAGGTCGATAATCATTCCTTCACTAGACACAATGAAACCTAAGAGTTTACCCTGTTCTACTGCAAAGATGGACTTTTTGGGGTTCAAGGAGATGTCGTATTTACGACATCATAGCAGAACAACTCGTAAGTGAGCTAGATGATCGTCTTTGTTTTTAGAATAAACAGTTACATCATTTAAGTAAACTATGACGGAGTGATTGATTAAGCCTCGAAAAGCAATGTCCATTTCTCTCTGAAAGGTAGCACCAGCATTAATCAATCCAAAGGGCATTTTACAATAAGCATAAGTGTCCCATGGGGTACAGAAGGTAGTTTTGAGTTGGTCTGGTGGAGACATCATGACTTGGTTGTATCCAGAGAAACCGTCTAACAAAGATAGCCTCTTGGAACCAGATACCTTTTGAAGGATCTGTTCCATGGGTGGGACAGGATAATTATCTTTATCAGATGCTCTATTGAGGTTTTAGAAATCGTCGCAGAGTCGGATTTCCCCGTTTTTCTTCCGCACTGGGACAAGGTTGGAAACCCATTGAGTGTGCCTAATAGGAAAAATTATTTTAGCACTTCGGAGTTTATTCAATTCTTTTTGAACGGTCGGTTCTAGTTTAGGGTGCATCTTCCTCAGTTTTTGTTGGAAGGGTAAGGTTTGGGGCTTCATCGGGATGGCATGCTGTATGATATTAGGGTCGAAAGTTTCAATATCATCATACGTCCATGCAAAGACATCCTTAAATTCTTTAAATAATTTAACAAAAGCAACTTTTTCTTGTCTAGAACATCCCAAGCCTAGGTTAATGCACTGAGGATTTTCACTAGTTCCTAAGTTCACTTTTTCATAAGACAACGAGGAACTATTGGTTTTACAATTGACCGTCTTTTTAAATTTATCTTCAAAATCATAAAAATTCTCTAATCTAATTACAGATTTGGGTATGGAATTTACCGTTTCCGACAGAGCTTCAGGAGATTTCGGATCAGGTATTACCGTAAAATCGTGCAAATTGTTGTCGTGCGTGCGTTCATCTATCACCGCGCCTTGAAAGGTTTTTTCCATGTGTAGAAAGTTGATAATTTGCTAATCGTCGTCAAATACTCTCCAGTTCGTGATATTGTCAGGAACAGATGGTCGAAACAACAGCTCAACGAAGAATGCGTCTGGCGACAAGCCTTCTGCAGGAAGAAGTTTAGAGGCTACATTAGCTAATAGATCTGCTTCAACATTATTTAATCTAGGAATGGAATTTATATTGAAAGAAGAAAATTTATTCATTAAACTCCATACCTCAGACTGGTAACTTTTGAGATGCGGGGAAAGACAATGTATAGAATCTCTTACCTGTCTAACCACTATTTCAGAGTCGCCAAATACAACCAGGTTTTGAATGTTCATATCAAGAGCTTTTCTGAGACCTTGCAGTAAAGCCTCATATTCTGCAATATTATTAGTGCATTCAAATTCTAGTCTACAAGCCATTAATGTCTTGTTACCTGCCGGATCGATAATGATGTAGCCTGCACCAGCTCCTTCTTTATACTTATAACTGTCGAAATATAGAGACCAAATTTGATTTCTATTAGGCACATGGGACTGTTGTATAGAATTTTTTGGTTGCATATATGCTACAATCTCGGACTGTTGTTCTGGATTGATGATAGGTGAAGCCTTGGCCATGAAATTTCCAAAGAAGGTGTCCATCCCTTGGACTTCGGGTGAATCAACAGAAGGTGTATATGGATCATTAGGATCATTCAAATCTGTGACCGTGAACTTAAGGTAGTGCTCACGATTCACTCTGATCTTGTTAGGCTTACCGTTCTCTGGGAGCCATAAGTGAGACCAGTCTGTCGCGAAGTAACCATGTAGCTGCTCTGACCAGTCCCTACTTAAAAACATACCATACACTTCTGGAATATCCACAACAATTATATCAATAACCTGATGAACCTTTGGGTTAGACGATAATCTAATCAATACATTCTTTAGTTCGCCTATAACTTTAACATTGGTCGGATCAAGTTGTATGATTTTCAAAGTAGATAGTTCTACTTCAACGTTAATCTTTTGGCAGACAGACCAAGGCATCACATTGGATGACGCTCCTGAGTCCACCATACAATTATGCACGTTTATGTTGAAAATTTCGAAAGTTAACAAGAAATGAGGTACATTTTTGCGAGTACTAAGAGTAGTAGCTTGTGGCTTTTTACTCGCAGTGTCTAAAGCTACTTTATCTACGTTATTTACATTATTTACATTATTTACAGGGACTACAGGAAGGCTTCCTTTATCTTGAGGATCAAGATTATTTTTAGTGGAAGTCTTCTAAGGGACTTTGCTTTGCACAACCTTGTTACCATTCTTGCCGTTCTATGAAATATTTTGCAACATTTTTTGAAGCAGAAATGGAAACTTCAATAAATCATAAATAGAAATGTTAGCCCTTAACTTTTTAAGATTTTCAACAACATCATAATCTAAGTTGGGGTTCACATTTCTCTGTTTAGTCTCAACTGATTTAGATTACTTTGGAGGCGAAGTTGTAGTGTTTTCGGTAGAAGGTTTGTTTGTTGTCTTAGTCCTAGTATTATAAGGGTGAACTGTCTCGAAATTAGCTTGAAAGATGCTATCTGAGAAGTGTCCAAAGATATTTGGAGAAGAATCTTCTTCTTGAACCGTTTCTTGTTCAACTACCTCCTAAGGGATCTCAGGGGGTATCAAGTTATCTAGGGCTTCTAGAATTGTTTGAAGGGCACATTGCAAACTTTCTAGATTTAAGCCTTCGGGGGTTGGATTAGGTCGGTTGGTAGGAAAAGGATTTCAAAAAGGGGGTTTATAGGGTCCTATACTCGAGGAAGCTTCTTCAGTCGACCTTTTTAAGTCTATAACTTGATTTGACAATTTTTGAACAACTTTAGTTAAGTTTTCCAAATCGGAGTTTTCAGGTTGTGTTTTACTTTGAGTAGGTCTGGGGAGAATTTCAATCTTCTTTTTGGAAGAAGAACTAGTCTTAGTTTCATTGTTAGAAGAGTCTTTAAGACTAAGTATGCCTTTTTCAATCTGGCTGACCTCCTCAAAGGCCTCTAACAACATGGCTTTCTTGGATCGTTTAGCCCAAATAGCTATACTTTGATGCAAAGCTTTAGTATAGTAAGCTATTATAAAACTCTCAACATGCATAATATCTGCAGGGATTCGGTTTTTAAGTGTTAGGAATCTTTGATTAAAGTCCTTAACTTTTTCTTTTGGGTTCATTCTTAAGCTTGAAAGGTCCATGACTAGGACTTCCAGAGGTTTACCGTCTCCGAACTTTTCCAAAAAGCATGACTCAAACTTTTCCCAAGAAACGATGGTATGGGGTTGTTGGGCAAAGTACCAAGTGAATGCATTTCCCTCGAAAGTATAAGGGAACAACCTACAGACAACGTATTCATGTTCGACATTATGGAGTCTGATGGCTAACATAATTTTTTTTATGTGATCTTCAGCAATCTGTTTTGAGTCAGGATCAAACTTGGGAAGCCATTTCTTCGGGTGTTTAGGTAAAGGGTGTTGAGCTCCAGGTACAACTACAACATCCTGATCAAGCCAGGGTCTAGCAGGGTTGTTCTGATTTTCCATTGGGGTAGTGGGTGTGGAAGGCCGAGAAGGGGAATTTCCTTCGTCTAACGAGGAATCTCCTCTAGAAGAGGAAGGAGATGATGGAGGTGGTGAAGGAGGTATCCTAGATCCTCCTGCAACAGGATTTGTGATTGGATCTACGGGACTCACAACGAGATTAGTGTCACCTAATTGTTCTCTGATATTAGAGAAATCCAAAGGTTGACCCCACAGATGGTTTGGTTGCCTAAGGCGAGCTAAGGCACTATGTGTTTAAATAAGCGATTGACGGACAATCTCTTGTATGCCACCACCTATAGGATTAGGGGTTGTTGGCTCAATTGTGATTTGTGGATCGTCGGTTGAAGTAGTTGTTGTTTGAAGGGCAATATTATCGTGTGAACGACTTCTAGTCACTATAGGTGAGCGATTAGGGGGGGGATGAGTCTTGCGACCACCTCGTGCCATTAATTAAGTTTAGGGCCTCCTTCTAGCGCCATTTTTTGATGGATGAAATTGACTGTCCGTCAACTGAGAGAGTGGAACCGGTCCGGGGTTGTCTAATAACCCAAGTCGTTTGGAATGAACCACCCTGATAGGTTTAGTGGCTCTGTTAGCCGCTCTAAGGTCCTAAGAAAACAAAAAAGAAAAACTAATCTAAACTAACTAATCTAACTAAAAATAAATAAAACAAACTAAACTAATCAACAATAAACAAAACTAACTAATAAACTAATCTAATTAAAACTAACTACTAAACAAACTAAACTAAAACTAATTATTAAAGAAAACTAAACTAATCTAACTATTCTATATATATAATCTACTAATTACTACTATACTAACTCTAATTAACTATCTAACTACTAATTGCAATATAACTTATTCACAAAATGTACAATATTGACAATTTACAGATTTAAATAAAACCTGCAAAACTCATTTGCATTTTTCCCTAAGACAACGAGAGATATTTTTTGATTTTTATAATTTATGAACAAGAAATGAAACAGAAAGCTAATTAAACTAAAACACTAATCTAAACTACAAATATGTCTAATCAAATCAATGAAAATAATCACAAACTAACCTGGAAATACGCTCCAGATTTTCCCTGTGTATGATGACTGTATTAGCAAATCGGAGGAAGGAAACTTGCACCGAATAATCCAGAAGCTTCTCGTAAACGATAGCTGCAGTGCTCTTTAAGTTTGTTTACAGGACAAACAAGACATAAAAATCATAACAATTATATGATTTATAAATCTCCACAATTAGGTAAACCTGTTATGCAAAGACTTATACAGAATAATCCAATTGATGAAGAAGAAAAATCTGTCATTCATAAACTGAATCAAGTAATTGCTATGTTTTTTAAATACTGGAAGAAATCAGATATGGATCATATTAATTAATTCATATCATTTGCAAAAGACTAAGATAGCTAAAGTAGTCATTAATCAAATGCAAATTGATAACATAAACATGAAACAAAAGATTGATATTATGAAAGCTAAAGCTGTAGTAGAACATCAATTTCTGTCTCAGTCTCTATTAGATATCCATTATCCTTGTTCTCCCACAAGCGAGGATCCTCCTTATTACAAAAATAATAAGTATTTATAAGTTTTTCCACAGGGTAAAACCTCCCTGTGGAAGTTAGCAAACTGTTTACATAAATCTGGGAAGATATTCCCAATTTTAACTAAACTAAGTAACTACAATAAAACTAAAACACCCAAATATCTCTTGAACTGCCCAACATGTCCCATGCAATTCGAATTTACCTAAAACAGGCCAGAAATAGACAAGTTAGAGAGATATTTTATTAATAAAACAATAAAAATCTAATTCTATAGACTAGCTACAGAATCATGCGATTCTGTAGCTAGTCTAAATAAGATACAGAATCAACATTGAGATTAATTCAAATCTTTTTAAAGAATTAAATTTAATCATTATCCACAAACTATTTGAAAACAAATCATTTAGTTTGAAATTATTATACCCTTCGAGATCAAACAGGATCCACATCATTCAACCGAATACAGAGATAGGAATACTCTGTTTCGATTATTATCATAAGTCGGGTGAACAAAATCATATGGAACAACACTATAATCATTTCTCAACAAATCGAATCCATCAGTTGTAAAATCATTTTGATATTAAATTGAAAACAAAACAAATCGAAAACACTTCGTTATACTTGTCTTATCAATAAGAGAAATAATCGAATCGAACATGATTATTTTCAAATCATGATAACTGTATAGCAAACGATTTAGGCTGTGAGCAAAATCAAACCATGACTGACTCGTAACTGTCCACAAACAAAATCGTAACAGGATCAATCAAATAGAGTTCGTTATAGACATCTATCGTTTATCATTGCACAGTGAGCAAAGAAGATCGATTTTCCTTTACCAAAATCGTTCCATGATTGCATGCACAGGCTTAAATGAGAATATTGTTTTTATAAAAACAGAGTCGTTCCTTTTGAATTGAAACCGAACAGAGTTGCATTCTTGTTCATAGAATATTACATGACACAACATATCATAACAGCCAAACTCAATAAGATCATTTACCAACCATAGCATATGGATCATAAGAAAATCAAATCCAGACGAATCGTATTCTAAACTGAGCGTAAAAAACTTCCTGTTGGGAGAGGGCACAAAACGAATTGAATTGAAAACACACCATTACTTTCGTTACTTCACTGAGTCAAACTTAGCAAATGAAATCAAAACAAATAACCATTCAAATCCAATAAAATCTATGAGAAAATCATATATCACATCGAAATTCCTTCTATTTTTATCAAAACGAAGCCATGTACAAGATGATCACCGAATGATAGAGGCATTTGGATGAGTGACTGAGTTATTTAAAAACTGAATTCAAATCATTATATCAACCTAGATTATTTACAAAACAAAAACGATGTCAAAACCATACCTGTATAGCGACAAGGCTACTTGATTATGCCATTTTGGAATTTACAACGGCCGTGGTTGATTCCACGTTTTTGAAAAGGATGGAGCCGGTTGTCTTTTTCTTTTTATCTGTTGCTTGGAGCTTGGATTTTTGACTGGTTAGCACTGCAATTTGATCTTGCAGTGATTGAATCTTCGATTGGAGTATGGGGACATCAATGTAGTATCGTTCTAACCATGAATCACATTGGTCACAGGGTGACTGTGTGGGTTTAGAAAGAGCAGGCGAGGGTTTGGCCAAATGACCAAGGGTTTCACAAGGCAATTTAATACCCGAGTAGTCAAGGTCGTTCTTTAGGCAGGGAGGAAGGTTCGATACGAAATCATAAGGGGGTTCGGGACATAAACCCTGCGAGTAGGGGTACTCCCTGGCTAATAAACGTTCAACATCAGAATCAGAATCCTCACTCAGAACTATAGGTTTCGACTCAACAGAGGGTTTAGGCTTGTTCCTGGCCATCCATGAAATCAAACGAGCGTTCTTTTTACCCTTAGCGTTAGCAGTAGGGTTTGCCTTGGGATTTTTGCTCATAGGATTTTTAATAGCCTCTGCACTCTTAGTTACAGTGTTGGGTAAGTCAACACCAGGGTCAGCCGAGGGTTTAGATGCAGGCAATAGGATATGGAAGGGCATCGGGGGTACAACCTTGACTTCACTCACCACAGGTTTGTCAACCTGTATAGGGTTCAGATCCTCGAAACCATTCCGAGCAATGAAAGCGCTCCAGCTATCCCCGTGCAAACTTAGATGATAAACAATGACAAGTTTGATAAGCCCATGGTGGAACAGGCTGCTGTCAACCTGTTGCCTTTTAAATCTTTTTGACATTTGATATAGGCTACGATGAAAGTAAAAGGGCACATTCACTAAGTATCCCATAAAATTCATAAGAAAACGCAGGTGGTAGAGAAACACAAGCACGTATCAACCTTCACAGGTCACGAACTGTTTGATTATCATCAAAGTATCGTGCCATTGTGGTTTAAGTGAAGAGATGGGCATACCTCTGTCACAAGAGGTGAATTTGCGCGAGAGGAACAACAGTGTCCACGGGACCTCCTCGACCTTACAATTCTTAAACCAATGATGTCCTATGGCAGGTAACCCTGTGGAAAGACTGATAAATTTCTCATCAATTTCCAACTGTATGTCGCCCACCTTGGATCTACAACCATCGAAGGTCATGGAAAACTGTTGTGCTACACAGAGATTAAAACCCTCAAATCATTTCACGAAGGTAAGCCATCCATTGTCCTCCAAATCTTGGCAGGCATTGTGAAACATTAACAAGGCTTGATTTCCGTTTGGCTCAACCCGCACGACTGGTGCCATGGAGCTGAGCACATGGTAAGCCGAGGGTTTGTATCACCAACACACATAGGAACAAAGCTACCTGGGCTAACAGAAGTGAACGGGAATAAAGGATAAGCATAAATGCAAGCATGCGAAGGTGGTGGAGTCTACCATGAAAAATATTCATTACCCAAGTACAACCACCGATTTACATAGATTTTCAATCCATAATAGTAGTTCGACCATCGATTCATGTGCCCAACTAATGAAATCAAATGTGTATACCAATGCGCCCAAACGTTATGCCATAGTGTTTAAACACCCAACTTATAAATCAAAACCAAAATCAACTATGTGCCAATGTATCAGCTCATATAATCAAAAGTTTAACCAAGGTGCCAAACGGTATTCATATAGTCGACAAGCCAAAAGTTATGAAAAGATTAACATAAGGATTATATCAAAAGACATATATATAAAAATAAAAAATAAAAAATCATAACCCCTATGCATTTTCATAGAATCGATGATCAGGCAAGTCATATAAAGTGCAAATCCAAATGATAAATGCCTTACAAACTCAATAAAAACAAGTTATACAATCAATCAAAGTATGAGAACCAATTAGAGGATCTTTCCAGTTGTATAATGATGAATAAAAGGTAAGCGCAATAGGCATAATGAAAAAAGAGATATTGACAGTTCAGATAATGATCAAAATACGACTTTGAAAGGAGAAGTTTTCACACTTACAGTCGTGAAAACTTACCGAATACAAATGTGCAAATGTCACAAAAATGAAAATGTCATTTATTGAAAATTGCGATAAAAAAACTGATATTTGTAAAACATAGGTGTAGGCAGCTTATAAGATAATAATAATAAAAAAATGAATTGGCTGCCAACACTCCTCTAGAGTCTTGTTCCACAATATCCTGTGAAGACTCCTGTTCTGCACATATACTGTTGTGTTACATGCCTCTCCCCAATGGAACATAGGAAGATCCTAGTTATGTATCATAGCCCTAGCAGAATCGATGCTGGATCGTTTCTTTCTTTCCCCAACCCCATTCTGCTGAGGGTTGTATGAGATTGTCAACTCCCTATTGATCCTTGCCTCCTTGTAGAAATTCTTTAAGTCATTGGAGGTGTACTCTCCACAATTATCCAGCCTCAAGACCTTGATATTCTTCCCTGTTTGGTTCTCCACCTATGCTTTGAACTCCCAAAACCAATTGAAGACTTCATCCTTGGTCTTCATAAAAAAGATCCATGTTTTTCTGAAAAATTCATCAATGAACGTCACATAATATAGTGCTCCCTGCATTGATGACACTGAAGGTCCACTCACATATGAATGTATAAGATCTATGATCCCCTCGGACCTACTCTCATTGCTTGGAAAAGCAGCCTTGGCATTCTTGCCAAGTGCACACCCTTTGCACACGCCCTATTGCTCAACATTGAAATCTCGGAGACTAGTGACAATCTCTTCCAGAATTGACAATGCCCTATAGTGCAGGTGTCCCATCCTCCCGTGCCATAATTCACATAGGTTGTCACTGTCATGTACCAAGGCTTGAACAATATTTCCCCGTAACCTGTATAAATTGCCCTCTCTAACCCCAATGCTCACTGCTGTGTCAGGGATAGCTCCCTCTGGATGTATGAGTACTTGCCTTTTCTTGAACATGACGTCAAAACCCCTGTTCTCCATAACTGAGACTGAGAGTAAATTCTTCTTCAGTCCTAGTACATATAGCACATCCTGGGCCTCAAACAAACCACCTGAATCAAGCTGGAACATGATTGTTCCCTCCCCCTTTACTACATACCTAACATCATCACCAAGCTCCACATGGATCCTTGAGTCATTCTTCGTCAGACTGCTGAATAACTCCCATATTTCTGTCATATGAAAATACGCATCATTGTCCAAGTACCAAGTAGTCCCAGTGACTGTTTTGGTAGAAAGGCAAGAGACTAGTGTGAATTCCTTCTCAAACGTTGCTGCAAACTCATTCAACTGAGTTTATGGTGATGCTGCTATCTGCTGTGATTCCCCTTGCCCCTTCTTCTTTTCTGGACACTGTGATGCATAATGACCATTCTTGTGGCACGCAAAACCTAGGCTGCGGGGGAGCACGCCCCCCCCTCACGCCCCCGCTCCCAAAGCGCTCTCCCTAAGGGAGCACTTAGGAATCGTGTTCCCTGTCCAGGGAGCGCTGCACTCCCTACCCAGGGAGCGTTGCGCTCCATGGGCAGGGAGCTTTTCGCTCCCTGCTTAGGGAGATTTCGCTCCCTGAGCACTCCCTCCATTAAAAAAATGCTCCCTAAGGATTCCCCTTCATTTCGCACGTGTGAGGCAAGAGAGGGTATTTGTTTTTTCTTGGGAGTGAGTGGTAACCGAGACAAGGTTCCATAAGAAAGGAAAAGGTATGGCTAGGGTTTCTAAGGGAATAAAACACTGACTCACTCCATTTTTCTCTCATTCTATTTCTCATTTCACTCATCTTTGCTAGGAGGGTTTTGAGAGGGTTCTTGCTAGTTATTGATGGGATTGAGGGAATATTGAAGGAGAACGAAGGGAGATTTGAGAGCTTGGAAGGGATTGGATAACTTGGAAGGGATATTGAAGGCTTCCATAGGGAGATTGAAGAGCTTGGAAGAAAGATTGAAGGTTTCCATTTGTGAGAGCTTAGAAGGGAGATTGAAGGCTACCATAGTCATATTCAACCACCATTGGAGAGATAAAGAGGTAGGCTCTTAAGCCCGTTCTTGTTTCTTGTTTAAAAATAAATAAAATCTATTTGTTGTAAACTAGTATATTATGCTATGTTGAATATTTGAATGTTTTCTTCTCCTACTCTTTCCCATTTCTCCTCCATCATTCTATTGTAGGTAGCAAGTTATTATCAAGGTTCAACAATCATGATGATGATGTCTGTTAGAATATAATGGATGTGCTCGTTTAACCATAGACAATATCACTATTGTCACCCAACCATAGGCTGAAGCCACCCTCGAGCACCTTAACCTTGACAGAGAATCATTCCGAAAGAAAACCCTAGGCTAGATAGCCTAAACAAGATAGTGCACCTCTCTCCAAGGATAACACACCAAGAAAGAAGAAGAACAAAACTAATCAGAAAGTCCAAACCCATAGAAGACTGAAACTATAGACTGGCGGCAACAACTTCTCCAGAACTTGCGCACAAAACTGCCCAACCGCAGTGCACACAAGTGTGCTACTGCAATTTTGAGACTGCCTACCAGAATGAGGAATGGCCGCCTATATTTATACTAAAACTGGCAAACTGCCTGGGCCTACTTCTCATTTTGGGTTCCTATTTACGTAGTATATAATATTTCCTTTCGCTGACTTCTTCTCTTGGAGGCTAATAACCTAATACAAATTATCCTCTTGAGTCGACTTGTCTTCTAGGGTTATTAGCCAACTAAATAGGGTTTCTTCTTTCTTTTTGGAATATTCTATTCTCGTCAGGTTTACACGTGGAGGTAAATACCTCCCGCAGCTACCATAATATCAAAAATGTCAACGTGGTATGTCATTTTGGTTCCATTTTTTATTTTGATGGTGGTGGTGGGAACTTCATGTCGAAATAACCATGATAGTGATGAAGAAATAGAAGTGGACAACACAGACCAAGGACATGAGGAAGGAATTGCACACCTCTATGGAAGTATGTCACAAGGCTTGGGGGAGGTAAAGGGGGTGGAACCACAAAATTTACATGTCACCATTGTCATACAAAATACATAGGCTCCTATACCTATGTGAGAAAGCATATGTGTGGGATAGGGATACATCCGTATCTGAGAGAAGTGACTTTCAGGAGGTGGAGGACACAATTATTGATGGCCATTTTTGGCAACAGGTTCGGTATATTCTGTAGTTCACCAAACCCATTTACACTATGATTCGGTTTGCAGATACAGATCGACTAGTGATTGGAGAGGTGTATGAGCAGATGTACAACATTCTAGGCCAAATCAAAGACATTGTTTAGCCGAAGGATGCGATCTTGTATGATCATATCCATAAACTTGTGGTCAAAAGGTGGGATAATTTGAATATTATTCTTCATCTTATTTGGCCAAACCAGCACCTGGGGGTGGGGAAAGGAGAAAACCACACACAGATCCAGAGGTACAAATTAGATATATGCTTGCATCAGACAAGTTGGTACATGATGAAGAGGAGTGTTCTCAAGTATGAAGTGAATTGAGAAAATACATCAGTGAGCATGGAGTCTTTGGTAACTTGCATGCAACCAAAGATCGAGATAGGTTGGGTGCTATCGAATGGTGGAACATGTATGGCTCCCCTGCCAAAAATTTTCAAAAATTGGTGGTGAAGGTGCTTTCTTAGGTCACTAACACCTCTTTTGCAGAGAGGTGTTGGAGCACCTATAGCTTCATCCATAGTGTAAAGAGAAATAACTTGAATGCAGACTGAGCAGAAAGCTTGGTTTATGTGCATTACAACTTGAGGTTCTTGTCGTATTACTATGATGCAAAGGGGAATGCCTTTTGTAAAAGAGATATGACTTGGGATAACAATCGAGAGGAGACTAATTTACATGATGGAACCATTGTTTTAGAGATCTTGGAAGAGGAACTTTTGAGTGATCATGATGGCGATCATATTCCTGGAGGAGACATGCCACCCCCATCCACTACAAGGGTTCCAGATTCATCAGTTTTACCTTTATCTGCACAATGCCCATTGTCACGTGGGGGCCATTCAACTATTGGTCATGTTCCATGATCACTTCCACCTATTCCTGCTCTTATTCAAAGATCACGGGAGAAGAAACTAGAAGTTTCTCGTGGCAAGAGGAAAACTTAGAGCATAGTACTTAGTACTTGCTAAGTTGCTACTATATACTAGATCTCTTTTTTTGTTTCA
>ML778726.1:1252886-1288386 GCA_009831015.1 Picea engelmannii | reverse complement strand
ACCCACCTTTAATTAATTCTGGCCCTTTCATTATAACTGCTGGGGCTGACTTCTTATTCTGCACTTTGTAATTGTCCGATGACCAATCCGCAAAAAGGGATTTTGTCCTTATACAATTACTGACTTGATTAATCCTCAATGGGGATTAATCTAATAACAATAATATTAATAATGACATGATTAATCTTCAATGGGGATTTAATCCAATAATAATAATAACAGGATTAATCCACAATGGGGATTTAATCCAATAACAAAATAATAAGAATGCTCTTCGCAGTTACATTATTTCAACAATTGTAAGTACCTTTCTTTAAGCTTAGTTATGTGACTCAACCCTATCTAGGGTTTCCTCATTTACTCATCTAGCTCATTTGGTAATATGGTATCAGAACAGGAAGTTGTATCAAGAGTTCGGCCTTTTGAAAGACATGGTTTCCACTCTTGCAACTTCAATAGTCTGAGAGCCACGAAGTGCCACAATTCGAGGAGGAAACAAGGGTTTTATTGCAGTTCTATGGTACTGTATAAATGAAGAATTTTTACCTTCATTTTTTCATCACAACTCACTCACTCATTAGTGAGGTCTGAAATTTGTGCCCTCTCTTGGTTTATTCGTTGATTTAGTGATGCGCACTTGTTGAAGGAGGATGTTTTTGGCATAATTTGGCATTTCTCTTAATGGAAGGGGTTACAACTAGGGTTTGCATTGCTTCTTCTTGGTGAATTGTAAGTATTTTTCTGCAAAACTTCTTGAATAAATGGTTGTAGTTTTATTTCTTGCATATGTTATAATTTTTTTGAATAAAACCTTAGGTGACAAGCACACAAGTAGGTCCTTGTCTCATGTCCCCATTGAGAGAATTTTTTAGACATTGATTGAAGAAGGAGAAAGCCTAGCCATAGCTACACTCTTTTCTCTCTTCACCTTTTCTAGCCGCACCCTTTACAAGATGAGAAGAAGGAGACGCCTTGAAGCCTAGGGTTTCTACACTTTGGGGCCGATTTTTCTAGGATTTGCTGGTAGAGCCTTGCTGCAACAACACTTTGCTTCATCAAACCCTCTTGTCTTAGTTTATGCTATCTTTCAGCTAGCCGTTTTTCCATTGAGTTAAGGAAGGAGGAGAGAGCACCGAGGCCTAGTTCTCCTACACCAAGGTGAGCCTCTCTCCCCAGGGTTTTGACTTTGAGGCCTTCCCTTAGCAACACCTCAAAGCTTCCCCCTCTAGTCCTTAGCCGTTTTACCCTTGCCTCCTTTAGCTCTTGCGTCTTCCACTACTTGACTCCATTATCCCTAAGGCACTGATCTAAAGAGACCTCTTGTGTTGAAGTGAACCTGATCAAAACTACTCTCAACACATTCAATGAAACCCTAACTACACTAACCCTAGCTTATAAACTAACCCTACTAACTAAGTGCTGCAGTCATCTCTTGCTATTTACACCTTTGTCCAACCAAACGTTTTCATTATAGGCAATTGAATGGTGATTAAAGGAATTAATTGAATGAAGTGTTGACTTATTGCATTGAATGCCGTATTGTTTCATCATTTATTGAAGAAGTGACATAATTTCATTGCTATTTATAAACATTGACTTCGTCAATATTTATTATCAATTGCTTATAAATGTATCAGATAGTCATTAATTTACATGAAGTACTAACCCATTGATCAAAGCTTGCATATATCAGTTTATTGTTGCTTTGTCCTAGACATGTGTATCTCTTTGGGGGTTTTACTTTATTATTGGCCTTTGGCCGGACTATCTGCTCAGTGGTGACTTGTGAGGGGGGAATAAATACTTCATTCTGTAATCCTTTGCCTTCTCAAAACCCCAGGTCACCGGGGACGTCTCCCCTGGGCCTTACCACCCTGAATAGAAATAACCATCCCATTGTGGTGACATTGGGTGGGATTGGTTCCTATTATGCCAGTTTGACCTTCAAACCTCAAGCCTTTTATCCTTGCTACAAACTGTGCGATAATAGTGCTAACATGATGTCTCTCAAGGTCATGCAATAGTTGGGCCTGAAGGTCACACCCTTACAAAAATGTATGTGGCTTTGAGTCTAGAGCCATACCCACACATGGGGTGATTGAAAATGTGGAAGTATGCCTTGAGAAGTACCCCGAGAGAGTAATCCACATTAACATAGTGGTGGTAGATGTCCCAGATGTGTGGGGAATGTTGTTGTTCAGAAAATTTGCTTCAATACTGGGAGACACTCTTGAGATGGACCTCACATATGTCAATGTGCCTTTGACCAATGGAACAATAGGATGTCTCCGGAATGTGCCAATGACCAGAACCCATGTACAAGAAACTAGTGACCTCATCAAAGATGATCACACACATGAACAAATCATGGAAAGTCTTCCAGAATTTTCTCCTGATGATATGCCTTTTGCAACGGAGGAAGACTTTGATTAGATACAATGGCCCAAGAAAGAAGAATACCAACAACTCCTAGACAAGTATAAGGACAAAGAAGTCGGGGTTGTAAAATTACAAAAGAAGGGAGAAAGAGATGTATTGATTCATCCATCCCAATAGGAAGTCTTCACAACAAAATCCCATCCTCCTCCCTTTGCACAATAAACCAGGGTTGTTCAATAAACAACCAAATTCAAAATCAAGGAATACAAGGAGGGGGACATAGTATGGATGTGGGATGTCAAAAAAGTGTTGGAAATGTTTAACAGGTAGCATATGCTTGTCATTGATGGCAAGTACAACAATGAAGATGGCATGGGTACAGGAAGAATGTACAAAGGATTGTTGGCATGTTTTACAGGCAGCGTAGACTTGTCATTGATGGCAAGTACAATAGTGATGATGGCTTAAGTACAACAATGAAGATGGCAGGATCAGAGTGTGCATGTGAAGACTCTGCAGAGGTGCAGAAGTCCAAGAATCCCTTAGGGATTCGGAAGTGAAAGCTCAGGAGGAACAACGTCGAGGAGCACGCGTGCAGCACAGCTCAATATACAGGAGTTCACAGAAGAGAAGGAAGACAGAGATCCACAGCCGTTGGATCTCATTTAGAAATCTCGTCAGTCGTCAGATCGGACAGGAGCTGCACGAGGTTTACCATCAGGAAAAGCCAAGGTGAAATCGCGACAGAACGAGGGCTGTCAGATCTGAATATAGACAAGAAGAGCACACTAAAGAGAAGGACAGGTCTCAGCCGTCAGATCTGAGCGCAAGGTCCGACCACCGTTGGATCGAGGAGAACCTGCACGGTCTTTAAAAGTGCAAGGATGTTTGGCTGCGGTCATGGGGATAACGGTCATATGGGCCAGGAGCCTAGCCAGGAGAGCTAGTGTGTAAAGAGTGCGTCGGAGTTTCGAGGATCGCGTTTTGGAAATGTCAAAGAAACAATGCAACAGGAATCCCGATTTCCCGATATGAAAAATCACGATGTAATCTGAGCCGTCAGATCAAGATTTGATCTGGACTGTTGATTCCACTCAATGGAGAGGCATTGGGGATCGAGAGTTGGACATGTCAAAGTTTATTGACATCAGGAACCCCGAAATCGCAATGTGTGAAATCCCGACTGAACCTGAACCGTCAGATCAAGATGTGATCTAGACCATCGACCCAACTCACGACAACAGACCATGTTAGTTAGGGACACGTGGCACAACCAGGTAGTGACAGGTGTCAGGATGATTAAACACTTCAGGCTCATGTAAGTCACGAATCAGAGTGACACGTGGCAGTATTCAACACGTGTCAATCCACGTGTGACATCAACAGAGTTTCGGGGATCGCAACATGGAGAGGCAAGTAAAGAGTGCAACAAAAATGCCGAAATCACGATATGCGATATCGCGACGTATTTGCAACCGTCAAATTAAGAAGTGATCTAGACCGTTGATTCTCTTCATGGAGTATCGGGGATCGAGACTTTGAAATGACAAAAACATTTGACAACAAGAACCTCGAAATCGCGATATGTGATTTTGCGATTCAATCGCAGCCGTTAATAGAGATCAGCTCTGGACCGTTGATCATACTCCATCTCGGAGCTTCGCCTATCGCGACTTGGAGTGACGAGAACCTTCATCTAAGGAACAACGAGATGCGAGATCACAATTTAATCGTGGACCGTTGGATCAAGAGGACGCGTGGCGAAAGATCAGAGCACCATAAAGCTCCATCTCGGAGTTTCGCCTATCACAACTTGGAGTTACGAGCACCTCCATCTAAGGATCAACGAGATGCGAGATCACGAAAAGACACTGACCGTTAATACACCAAAAGATGTGGACAGTTGATCTAAGCTCCTTTTCAAAGTCTCGCCTATCGCGACTTGGTGTGACAAGAACCTCTATCGAAGGAATCGCGAGATGCGAATTCACGATGAGATCTGGACCGTAGAATCATTGAGATCGTGGACCGTTGATCTCAGATCCATCTCGGAGTTTCACGGATCGTGACTTGGAGAGTTGAGATGATTCATCTCTAGATTCACGAAATGCGAAATCGCGAAAGCTCTTGGTCATAGCCATGGTCATATAGAGGAAGGAGCTAGCACAGAAAAGCTCTGTATCAGAGCTTCGGAGATCGCGATATGAAGTGTCGAGACACTTGGCCACAGGAATGCTGAAATGCCGAAATAAATGAAAGACCCCATGGATTCAATCCAACGGTGCAGATGAATTTGAACAAGATCAGAGGGCAACTGTAGCACGATACAGTGTAACTGCCAGAAACCGCTGATGGGTTCTGCCAGAGGACTCGAAGACACTACGGGATGACTGGCAGAGGTAGTGAAGAGTCTCTGAGAAGGATGAAGATGCCAGTGGAGGCGATTGATAGCTGATGAGAATTGAGGCCTATAACTGAAATAGAGAAGGTGAGCTCGACTGTCACAGAGAAGACGAAGAGTCTCAACTGCCAGAGAGGCTGAGGAATCTCAACATAACATCCAGTGATACTGAACGCATGGGAAAACGACCAGAGAAGCTGAAGAGTTACGATGATGATCATGCAGAGCACTCGAGAGGTTGAGGAGATTGGCGTGGTTTGAGCATGCAGAGGAATGGAGAATATTGCATGCACAAGATGCACAAAAGCTATATATACACGGTACAAAGAAGAGAAGTGTTGCTATTGCTGTTGGAGTTTGCTGTGATTGTAGCTGGTGAAGGTGATTCATGTGTGAAGAAGAAGGAGAGTGCAGCAGCTAAATTGAACAGAAGAGGATCTGTGCAGTGAATGGGTATGGCGCACAGAGCTTAAAAGGAAGAAGAACAGACAACGCAAGTGAGGTGTGCAGGAAGGCAATGAGTCAGACAGAGTAACGAAATGCAACAGAACAGTGATGAATCTGGTAAGCCATTGTTGAATATTATATCACTGTAATAAGTTTGAGTAACAAATAATTAATATTTAAGGGAGGTTGGGAGGTGCTCGGGAGGACTGTTTTCCTCAAAGGTTCAAGTGGGTGCTTGAACACAGGGAGTTGTAGCTTCCATCTGGTTGCAGCTAGAGAAACCAGGGTGGTAGGGTGGAGCAAGGGAGAACTCTTGTTCTCTATTATACAGGTTGGTGCATGTATGATTGGAATTTGGTGCTTCCATCCAGTTGGTGCTGGAAACACTCATGGAGTTGGTGCTTCCTTCTAGTTGGTGCTAGAGAAACCAGGGAGTTGGTGCTTCCTTCTAGTGGGTGCTAGAGAAAACAGAGAGTTGGTGCTCTCAGCAAGTTGCAGCTTGCAAAACAGAGGTTGTAGCCTCATTATGAGTTGGTGCTCATATGTATGATAATGTAAAGAATGTAATTATTACTTATCATATAAAGAAAAAGAGGTTTTTACCCTGTATGGGTTTCCTTGGAAAATATCTGTCTCTGTGTTTCTCATATATGTGACTGATGCTGAATGTGCTTGTGTTTATTTCTCTGCATTATTGTGATCATCATTCAAGTGTTTCTGCAAAGAGCTTAAAAGAAGCATAATTGTTTAAGCTCAGTAACAACTAATTCACCCCCCTCCTCTCAGTTGTCCAATAGAAAGGAGAGCCAACTAATGTCAAGGGAAGTACTCAATTTTGGCTTGGGCCTTTCAAAGTTGGAAGAAAATCAGTTGATGATTCTTACTATTTATCCACATTGGAAGGAAGAAGGCGTCCACTTAGTGGGCACCTCCTCAAGCCCCACCAAGGTGGGGGGACTTGACTTCACAGGTAAGTGCAGGTAAGTAGGTAGGCATTTGCATTCATTGTATATACCATTTTCATTTCATGCTAGAATAGTTTGTTTTCACACTTGTATATATGCTTGCTTTCTTTTATATATATATGAGCTAGGGCTGATATCGCCACCCCAAATGATTGCTCACAACTTTTTGATTGAGATCAAGCAGGTTACAGGTTATGCCAAAGATGTTGAGGTTCTCATGCGCTCTAGGTGAGCACATGTCCCCGAGTTGGAGCCAGATGTTATCCCTAGTTTAGGGATAATTAAGGAGATTATGTATTGAGACCTACAGGTCCTAGACATGGAGTACTGAGAGCCAAATCGACTTGAGCATGGCCCTGGAGGGCCCATATTTTCTTTTCTTCAGTGCCTCCACCTTGTCAGAAACAACAACATCCATCACCTAGGCTTGGTCCTGTAGAAGAAGTGGATCTTGCTCCATGAGGTAATGAGTCCGGGTATCATGGTATGTGTCACTCTGATCCTCAAAACCTTTGAATATGTGCATTTGATTCTTTTTGTTTCTAATGGGTGCTTGGATCTTATGCCTATCCACTTGACCATATCTGGGGGGAATAACAAGATGCCCTAGTAAGATTGTGCCCATAGGTTTTGAGTTGCCACTTTCCATCTTTCTCCCGCTCATCCATCCCATTACACTGGTCCGGGTATTGGGTTGGCCAAATATTTAAGGGTTGTACCTTATCTTGTGGGAAGAAGGGGCTAAAGGCCCAGAGGGTAAAAGCAACTGGCAAAATATAGAAGCCAAAAATGAAATCTCAAGATGCTTTGCCCAGGGATCCCCGAGAAAGAAGTAAAAGGATTCTTAGCAAGAAACAGAGGGACCCATAAAAATAATAAAACAAGACCTGGTTAGAGGATAGGGGGTCCCATCACAAGCCAACCTATTAGGTCCATGGACATCTAGCGGTATGACACTACTAGCAGCTGGTCAGCATGCTAGGGTAGTGGCTCTTGGTGGCATAGCCAAGAGAAAGGGGGTTTCATCACGAGCCAGCCTTCTCATTTCCGTGAAATGCTTGTGGGTAACATTGCCACCACTAGTCACCATGCCAGGGCAATGTCACCTAGCTAGCTTCTTGAAGAAAAAACAATAAGAAAAAGACAAAAGGCATGAATGGGCTTGGAAATATTTGCATCCATGACAGGTGCAACTCACCCTCTACAGAGGCACCCACATGTAAGCCATGCATTTCCCTGCTATCACTACATCCCTTGCCCAAACATCCCTTGCCCAAACATCCCTTATCCACTTCATCCACTCATATGGCTTGGATTTGATCTCTCCTGGAAGCACCCCACATCTAGTGAGGATTATCCCAATAGGACGCCCTATCACTTCCTCCAAACTTGGCTTGTAGATTAGTATAATGTCTTTGAGCACTTGTTCGGGTAAAAGGGGTTTTATGCACATGTTTAATAAAATTGATGATTAGATGTGATTGACATTGCTATGATCCCTTTGACTTATGAGCCCATGGAGGGCATATTTGTTGATTTTTTAGGACCATACCCAATGGCAGGTACCCATATGGACAGGTAGACATGGGGAGATGATCAGTTCGGACCTCCATGGGGCTGAAAGCCCACCACATGGATGATGAGACCCCAACAGGGGGCAGAGATAGATCAGAGGGTTTGCACCAGAGAAGAGGAGGATGTTCCACTAGAGGCAGCTTGGTAGAGCCTTACCCAAGGGGGTTGTGCCTTTTCCACCAGGACGTTGGCCTTGGAAGGCCCATGACATCACCCATGACACTCATGACGTCATCCAGTGCTTGTGGAGGTTTTGGGAGGCAGTTGTGTGCCAAATTGGCAGGTGTGGCAGGTTCCTGAGGCCCAAGAAGGCCTAACGTTTTGCCCCAGGAAGCCAACGTTTCCATAAAAGGGGCTAACGTCACCCTAAAAGGGCATGACGTCTTCAACTTTGCTTGATTTAGGGTTTGATCTTGACATTTAATGTAAAATAGTATTTTGATGTATTTTTGGCCATGTCGGCCTTTTGTGACCTAAAAATAAAATTAAGGTCATTGCTACTGTATAAATAGAGAGCTAAAACTCTCTTTTTCTCATGATCTTTGACTCACACTTGTGTGAGGTCTGAAATTTGCGCCCTTCTAGGGTTTTTGGCTTAAATTTAGTAGTGCGCACTTGTTGAAGGAGGCTTATTTTGGTTATCTTTGGCATTTTTCTTGGTGGATGGTTTATAACTAGGGTTTGGCTTGATGAATACTTGGTGAATGTAAGTGAATTTCTGCAATCCTTCCCTTACTTGAATGGTTATAGTGTTTTACTTGCATTTTGTTAATGAAATTTGCTAGAATAAACCCTAGGAAATAAGCACATGTTGGTGTCATTGTTTTAATTGCCATTTACCTACTAGATTATGCCAAGGAGCCGTTTTACTTGTTGAAGACATTGCTAGGGCCTTGCCATTGCAACACCCTACCATTTGTTCTTCATCCTAGCCGATTTTACTTTGTTATTGATCTAAAGGAGGAGGAAAACGTGCTAAGGCCTAGGGTTACCTACACCTTAGTAAGTCGTTTTCCCCTAGGGTTGATGGTTGAAGCCTTGGCTTACCAACACTTCATCCATCAAATTCCTCTTGTCTTTGGCCCTACTATTGTCATATTGTTCCTTCAATTCTTGCCACTATTTTTGACTCCATTTGCCTTGTGAATGCATTGATCTAAGACTTCTTGCTTGAGTGCTTCGATCACAAACTTCAAACATCCAATATCTTTGAACAACTACTAACACGCTCTAACCCTAGCTTAGATTGACTTGCTAACCCTATTGCTGCTATTATTCATTTGAGTTATAGTCATACCTTGCAGCAATTAATGTTTCTTCAAGCAATTGAAAGATTGGTTAATGCATAGGAGTCCTTGCTTCTAATGAATGTTGGTATTGTGACATTGATGATAAATCATTCTTGTTCATTTTGAAGTTTCTTTAAAGCATTTATTGTGAAGTAACGCATTGTTATTATTGTTGCTATACATC
Organism: Picea engelmannii; assembly: GCA_009831015.1. Classification (NCBI taxonomy): domain Eukaryota; kingdom Viridiplantae; phylum Streptophyta; class Pinopsida; order Pinales; family Pinaceae; genus Picea; species Picea engelmannii. The sequence goes on along the minus strand of ML778726.1, from coordinate 1,279,146 downwards.
TTTGATTGCTTCATCAATATATTAGTCAATTGCTTTATTTGAGAAAGTCTCTAATTATATTAAGTACTAACCAACAAGTGATCTTGCAAATATAGTTTCATGTTGCTTTGTTCCGGGCAGGTACATTTCTCGTTGTTATTATCTTTATTGGCTGCTTAGCCAGACTTTCTAATCGGTGGTGACTTGTGAGAGGGAAACTTTTACTTGGCCTTAAATCTTTGCCTTCTCAAAACCCCCAGGTCACCGGGGATGTATCCCTTGGGCCTACCACCCTAAATAGAAAGAGACATCCTGTTGAGGTGACATTTATTGGCTGCTTAGCCAGACTTTCTAATCGGTGGTGACTTGTGAGAGGGAAACTTTTACTTGGCCTTAAATCTTTGCCTTCTCAAAACCCCCAGGTCACCGGGGATGTATCCCTTGGGCCTACCACCCTAAATAGAAAGAGACATCCTGTTGAGGTGACAGTGATAGGATAGTCTCCCGTTTCACCAATTTGCTCTTCTTTAACCTTTCCTTCCATCAAAGTACAAATTGCGCGATAACAATACCCACTATCCTTTGGCCTTATCCTACAAATCAGCCAACATATGAAATCCTTTATTGGTCAGGTGTTTGTGTGTAAAATAGGGAAGTGACCCAAGCTGTCCTTACTGGAAGCAAAGAAACAACATCTGTATTAAACAGTGAATTCTGTTATTCTTACTGAGTATAGCTCAGCTAACTTGTGCTCATAATTACATTTCTAAATGGTGTAGATATGACTAAATGATTGTATGACCCAGTGTAATTGCTATACCCATATTTTGAATTGAAGGAAAGGCTGACTATATATATTCGCTGGGGTATTTCTGACATCAGGAGTTGTGTATTCTAATCTTGTTTTAAACATTGTGCAATTCTTGTTTAAATTTCAGCATTACTTACTTTCTGTACATTTCAACTGTGTTTGGTTTATTTAAGTGAAATGAGGGTTAATCATATATTTTTGTTCTATTTTGCAGCCAAAATATTCTTTATGTACATTTACTGGTCATTTAGGGATTGTAATGTCTCTTGATTTCCACCCGAGCAATGAAGATCTTGTGTGCTCTTGTGATGGGGAAAGTGAAATCCGCTACTGGAGTGTTAGCCAGGGTGTCTGCACAAGGAGATTTGAGGTGCTTTTCTTTGATATTACGAACTGAGCATTAATTTTTATTATTTGTGTTGACTCTGTGGTTCATACCTTTCTTTCTCTGGGGATTTGCAGGGTGGTACAAGCCAGTGCGATTTCAACCACGTCTTGGATTGTTTCTTGCTGCAGCGATTTCAACCATAAAGGCCTAATTACTGCACTAGCTGCTTCTGAGGTAACAGGCATTGTTGTTTCTGCAAGTCACGACAAGACTCTGAAGCTTTGGAAGTAAATAATATGGTCTAATACAATGTAGCAGTTCAGTTTTTTTTTCATTGTTGTTATGATATTTACAAAGACAATGACACAGTTGCAGAGACAAAAGAAATAGAGAATTCTTATTCAATAATGAGAATGAAAATCGTGTCACATAATCTTGACTATACGATTAACTATACACGTAATATAATTAATGTTAACACATTATCGATGCCTAATTATTATTACATAATCAAGAAATAATGTCTGAATGTGTACCTATGATGGTCCTTTATTAATGTGATAAAAGAATGCATACCTATGATGGTGTGGTGTGGATGATGTGGCATGCTTTTTTTTATTGTTTCCTTATTAATCTCCATGTATTGGAAGTGATCTTATGAATGTGTATAAACAATTATGCTTTTAATTACAAATCATATAGTAAGAGGAGCGTATGCAAGTTTCTTGTAACTGACTGCAGTGCAATGGTCTTCTAGCAACATTAAACTCTTCAAGTAACATTAAATTTTTGTATTTTTTCCTATTCTATTTGAATATATATATACTCCACTGCATATTCTGGTTTCCTGTTTCTTAAAATTTTGAAGTTGCCATTTTTTAAACTCATCCATTTTGTGCAATATAACAAGTTCTATCCTCTATCTAGTACTATCTGATTATTTTCCTCCTATGTCCGATTCGTAAGATGCACATTAAAACCTCCTACACATGCACTAGATATATGTGAAACCAAGGAAACATAGGAGGCCTTTTAGTGTTGTATTTTTGGACATTGAATATGTGCACTTGTGATATGTATTATTTTACAAAGGTGTTAATGATGATATTGTCTATGTCATTGTTTTGTGTAGAAGGATTTTGAATGAATAATATCATGGTAGCGATTATTGTGTACATAAGTGTAATCTAAAATGGGTGGAACAAATTAGAAGTGATGACTTGGAGGTTCTTAGGACAATCATTAGTGCATGGGCATAATCTAAATTTTGATGGAACTAATTAGAAGGTTGAAATGTAATTTATCTAGGGGAGTGGAAAAATAATAGAAGCTTGTTATATTGCTGGAGTAAGTAGCTTTTGATCACTTTTCTTGTCAAGGGAAATGATCGATGTTGAGGGGAAATCCTATGGAAAACAAGGAATAAAGACCCTCCTTTGTTTTTATGGAGAGAATACTCCTCTTTATGAAGATGATACCAAATAATATTCATTGTTATTTCTCATCCATGTACATGTAGAATGGAAAAATACTAGAAAGGAAACCTTCAAATAATCATATAGCTCCAAATAAAATTAAACTTTTAAAATAACTAGATAATCAATTAAAAGCCCAATGCTGCCTATGGAAGGACCATTGAAGCATACTCATGAAAACAAATAAGGTTTTGATTACAAAATATGTGTGCTTGATGTAACACAACCATGCCTATATTATTCATAGTATCTAAGAGAATGATCTAAGATACTATAGAAGATAGGAAAAGTCAAAAGGGGCGATGGTCTTTCATAAAAGCTTTAAAAGGCTTTGCATTTTATATCAAATGAGATTGAAAGAATACATGTTCAAATTGTTAATATTATGGTAGCTTTAGGAGGTATGAACTTCTATTGTGACCTTTGACAATATTAGAATGTTTTGGAAGGAAGCAAAGAAATGAAGGAAACCCTAGACAAGATGTCGACTGACAATAGATAATTAATATGAATTAATTGGCACCCGAAAGGAGAAGTCGACCCCAATAAGTCTGCCAGAATCACTATAAATACAGGGCACCAGTCTCTCATTTGACACACTTCTCAAAATTGCAGAGAGCAGTTTCTGCGCACTGTAGTCCAGCAGTTTTGTGTGTAAGTCCTGGGAAAGGTGTTGTGCCAGTTTTTGGGTGAGACCATCTGTTCAACTTGGTTACTTCTTGCTTGGTGCATTAGCCTCTCTTGGCTATTAGATTGCTACCAGGATTCTTTTCTCTGTCAAGGTCAAGGTGCTCGGAGGGTGGCTTCGACCTATGGTTGGGTGACAAGGGTATTGTCAATGGTAAAACGAGCACATTCTTTCATATTCTAACAGGTTATGGGCCCACACCTCCTTCATTCAGTCTAACTGCTGGAAGGAAGCATAGCCATTAGGATACTGAGCTCGCTGAGGAACTGCCGCTAGGGTTACTAACATGAGAAATTTCCAAGACACTGCCGCTAGGGTTACTAGCAGGAGAAATTTCCAAGACACTGCCGCTAGGGTTACTAGCAGAAGCAGTTGCAAAAACCCTAATCTCAGATCCAACACCTTGTGATGGAGCATCTCGCTCAAAAATAAGATATTCATATGCACCCTAACTCAACGCACCTTTTGGCTCTCTCAGAAGATAGGAATGACGAAGTTGAAGTTTTGGATCAAGGCATGACCAGTTACCAGTGAACCGAAGACATGAGTGAAACAATCAGTCTTTTACACTACTCAGCACTCACTGGAATGATTGAAGATGACATGTGGATAATCGATAACAAAGCTTCTAGGCACATGCCGGGAGATCAAGACAGACTCTCAAATCTAAATGAGAAGAAGACCTCGTACAAGGTAGATCTTGGAGACAAAACCACTTACCCCGTGGAAGGATTTGGACAAGCCTCCATCAAAATGAAAACAGGTAACTATGTTCACTTAAGAAATGTTTTATATGCACCTGGTTTAGAAAAGAATCTTGTATCGATATCATGCCTAGAAGATAAGGGAAACATAATAGCTTTTGTGGATGGAAAAGTGTTATCATGGCATAAAGACTCCAACATAGAGAATGCTAGGGTTATTGGAAGTCATGAAGGAAATATGTATAGATTACTAGAACAAAATGAAGAAGCTCTCGTACATGACGAAGTCAACCCTAATGAGCTTTGGCATAGAAGGTACGCTCATATTAATTATCAAGCATTACCTTTTTTTAGAAGAATGGTTGAAGGAATACCAAAATTGAAATCTACACATGAAGGAATTTGCAAGGGATGTGCCCTTGGGAAGAATATCAAGAAACCATTCTCAAGCAACAACAATAGATCTAAGTAGATCCTAGATCTAATACACTCGGATGTTTGCGGTCCGATGCCAGTCAGATCTCTAGGAGGATCTCTTTACTAAGTAATCTTCATAGACGATTATTCAAGAAAGACTTGGCTATACCTACTGAAGACAAAAGACGAAGTATTCAACAAGTTCCAAGAATTCAAAGCAGAGATAGAAAACCTCATGAACAAGAATATCAAGACATTAAGAACAGATAATGGAGGAGAATACACCTCGAAGGAATTCGTTGCTTTTTGTAAATCGACATGGATTAGGAGGGAGCTGACTGTTCCTCATAATCCTCAACAAAATGGTGTACTAGAAAGAAAGAAAAGATCTATTGAAGAAACCGTAAATGATCAAGGTCTATCCATGTTCTTATGGGGAGAGGAAACAATGACAACAATATATGTACAAAACATAAGTCCTCATCGTATATTGAAGGACATGACACCAGAAGAAGCCTTCTCAGGTAAGAAACCTAATGTGGAAAACCTAAGAATATTTGGATGTCCTATTTACTCTCACATTCCCAAGGACAAAAAAAATAAACTAGAACCATCAGGAAAGAAGGGGATATTCCTGGGATACAGTGATTCATCCAAGGCTTATAGAATATATATTCTAGAACATCACAAGATCGAAGTCAACAGAGACGTAACATTCAATGAAAATATGACCTTAAAGAAATCCATAGAAGAAACTATTGAAGAAGAATAGATTGAAGAACCTAATGAAGAAAACACAAAAAACGAAAATGATGAAAATGAACAACCTGATCATCCTATGGAACCATGTGAAAACATTGATTCAGATACCGTACCTAAGAACAAGAAACGACTAGCTTTTCTTGAAGCTACCTTACAAGACACATAAAGACTCAAGGTTCCAGAAGGAACATTCATAAAGAGTAAAAGACCTAAAAGATTCTCAAGTTATGTAGCATATATGACGAAGCTTCTAGATGAAGAACCTACCACATTTGAAGAAACAGTTCAAAAGGGACAATGGAAAGAAGCTATGACGGAAGAACACCAATCTATTATGAAAAATGAGGTATGGGAAATCGTACCTAGACCTAAAAAAAAGTCAGTGGTAACTTCAAAATGGGTATACAAGATCAAACATGCAGTAGACGGAAGCATGTATAAATACAAGGCAAGATTCATAGCTAGAGGGTTCTCTGATAAGGAGGGAGAAGATTATGACGAAAATTTTGCTCCGGTGTCTAGATATACTTCCATCAGAGCTATCATATCTCTTGCCGCTTCCATGGGATGGAACTTACATCAGATGGATGTAAAGACAACTTTCCTCAACGGAGCAATTGAAGAAGAAGTATATAGTGAACAACCTCAAGGGTTTGAGGTACATTCCAGAGACACTCACGTTTGCAGATTAAAGAAATCTCTATATGGACTTAAGCAAGCTCCAAGGGCTTGGTATGCCAGAATGGACAACTATCTAACGAGACTTGGTTTCTCCAAGATTCATGCAGATCCAAACCTTTATTACAAAGTTGTGGACAACGCACCTGTAATTCTACTACTATATGTTGACGATCTATTCATAACAGGTGAAGAGTCTCTCATTATCCAGTGCAAGAAGGAACTAGCTTCTGAATTTGATATGAAAGATCTAGGTCTCATGCATTATTACTTGGGACTAGAAGTATGGCAGAAGTGTGGTGAAGTATTCATTGGACAAGGAAAGTATGCAATATAGATACTTTAGAAGTTTGGAATGATGGATTGCAAATCCATGGATACTCCTATGACTACAGATATAAGAAAAGTAAGTTATCCAGATTCTGATCCAGTAGATCCATCACTATATCAACAATTGATTGGGTCATTGATGTATTTGGTAAATACTCAACCAGACATTTTCTTTGCCGTAAATACACTAAGTCAGTTCTAGGTGGAACCAAGGCATGAGCATTGGATAGCTGCAAAGCATGTCTTAAGATATATTCGTGGGACAATAAACTATGGCTTGAGATATATCGCATCCAACGATATACAACTTCATGGATTCACAGACTCAGATTGGGTAGGAAGTACAGAAGACAGAAAGAGTACTTCGGCTTGGGCTCCGCTATGATATCTTGGGGCAGTAGGAAACAAAAGTCTGTCGCACTCAACACAACAAAAGAAAAATATATTGCAACATGTGAAGCATGCACAAAATTAATATGGCTAAGGAAGTTAATCTCTGATTTATTTGATCAGATTCCAGAATCGACCATAATACATTGTGATAATTAGAGTTGTATAATATTATCAGAACATCCCGTGTTTCATGAAAGGTCAAAACACATTGAGATCAAATACTACTTTATTTGAGACAAAGTCCAGGAAGGAGAAGTAAAGCTCGAGTACATCCCTACAGATGAGCAGACAACAGAGATCCTGACGAAGCCTCTATCCAGAGTAAAGTTTTCATATTTTCGAGAGAAGATGGGGATCGTGGAAATAACTCCCTTAGTTTAAAGGGAAGAAATTACTCTCTAGGTTGGGAGGGAGCACTGAAAATATTATTGAAGACATTTATTTTTGAGATTGAAAAATAGCCTAGCTTGGGCAGATCCTTTCCTGTTCGGAAAGTGGATTGAGATTTCTGACGGACAATGATTTCCCATTGTGGTTAACATGAGAAATTGGTCTAGATCGCTGATGTATCATAGAAAATGACTTCCCATTGTGGTTAACATGGGGAGTGGTCTAGGACAATCTCTCTTCTTGAGGGTTACTCAAGAAGACTGGCTTGCCTCATCGAACAACGATTTCTCATTGTGATTAACATGAGGAATGATCCATTTTGGAGGTTGATACAGGACAATATTTTCCTCTTGTGGTTAATAGAGGAAATGGTTCAGACATTCATTCCTTAGGGTTTATACATTCTCTCCAGGGTGCACTTTGATTAGTGTAGGAGGAATGGCTCAGGGTGGGGAATGGTCCAGGATCAACAATCAGGGACATGCATTCCTTAGGGTTTATACATTCTCTCCAGGGTGCACTTTGATTAGTGTAGGAAGAATGGCCCAGGGTGGGGAATGGTCCAGGTTCAAAAGATAGGACAATTACTCTTCCTTTCTTGAGAACAATAGTCCAGATATCTCTTTGTTCTAATCTGAGGACAAATATTCTTTCATATCTCACAATTGTGAGTGAAAGATTGGCCCAAATGATTCAGTTTATATTTCACAATATTTTCTATGCAGGCTTTCATTAGATGATTGTTATGGAGACTACCTATCTCTAGACATTAGAGATATGCTACTGTGGTGGATATGTTCCACTGTTTGTGACTATGTGTCACGGTTTGAGTAGTTGTGTACTACCTTGGATAAAACACAATTGTGTTCTATCAATTGATATTGTACCAGTGGTCATGGAGATTTTCCAGTTGGATAATAATGACGATGCTCGTGATAATACCAGTTGAATGGTCTGTGTGTGCTCAAGAACATACCTCTCTAGCTAGGAGGGAGTGTTAATATTATGGTAGCTTCAGGAGGTATGAACCTCTATTGTGACCTTTGAAAAGATTATAATGTTTCGGAAGGAAGAAAAAAAATGAAGGAAACCCTAGACAAGATGTCGACTGCCAATAGATAATTAATATGAATTAATTGGTACCCAGAAGGAGAATTCAACCCCAACAAGTCTGCCAGAATCACTATAAATACAGGGCGTTAGTCTCTCATTTGACAGACTTCTCAGAATTGCAGAGAGCAGTTTCTGCGCACTGCAGTCTAGCAGTTTTGTGCGCAAGTCCTGGGAAAGGTGTTGCACCAGTTTTTGGGTGAGACTATCTGTTTAGCTTGGTTACTTCTTGCTTGGTGCATTAGCCTCTCTCGACTATTGGATTGCTACCATGATTGTTTTCTCTATCAAGGTCAAGGTGCTCGGAGGGTGGCTTCGGCCTATGGTTGGGTGAAAAGGGTATTTTCAATGGTAAAACGAGCACATTCTTTCATATTCTAACACAAATTCTCTACTTCATAAGTTTGAAGATAAAGATCACGAAAGCAATGTATCCCTTATCAACATTTAGAGGGGATTTTAAAAACACCTAAGAACAATGATAGCCCAAAACTAATATACAAATGATGTCTTATGGTATTACAAGAATTCCCATAACTCATAAACAAGAAATGAAAAAGTTTTTTCCTTTGGAGGGAGGGATGGGGCTTCAACACATCAAAATGTAGAAAAAAAATATGTAGAGGCAAGATATCTAGAATTTGAACCCTTTGTCCATGAATTCTCTTTAAATGATCTTTTCAGATCCTCTTGATAATAGTGGCTTGGGTGTTAGGGTTCACTTGGGAGATATTTTTCAAGGTATATAGGACATCTTCAATAAATCCCATGATAGTCTTCCCTTTCAATGAAAGGACCACCTATGGATCATTTAGTGTTAGGGACCTAACCCCTCATGTAGGTAGAATAATATATTTCCATATAATAAAGGTCAATATTAATAAGGCCTAGCAATAAGGAAGAATAAGTCCAATGTACGAAGATCTAATAGAAGATTCTACTTCTAGAAGGATCTTCCTCTAGATGGTTCTTTTGATAGACATATTTAGTATAAATAGGAGTCGAGGGTATGATAAATTTTGTCTTGGATATTATTGTAATAGAGCTCCGCTCTACTGGAGGTTGCCCCCTCGAAGAGGCAAGTGAACATTGATCTCGATAATCAAAGTGCTATTTCTGGTGTTATTTTGTTATCATTTTGGTATTATCGTGGTGTTGTTCTGATTATATTGTTGTTCATCTGTCATTTCTAGCTATTTATTTATGTTCTGCATACTTTTTATATCTGGAATATTACAAGTGGTATCAGAGCACATTCCTCGATAGAAAATTATGGGTTAATTTTTTTCAGGGTAGAGATGTATTCTGATGTCTTTAAGCTACAAAGATCTGTCATTCTGCACATAAACCCGCTGTTGGGGATTCATACACGTAGGAAATACAAGTGGTACTTAAGTGCACATCTGTTGGCCACCCTTGTAACCCCTGTTGGTACCTCTTCGAGTGGTAGCGCATCAGACAACACCTGTATACAAATCAACCTAGATCTCCTGAAGCCCTCCGTAGATAAACCGATCGCCCGCTTGATTTCTATAGTGCCACCGAGAACAACACTCGGGAATATACTCTCTAGTACATGGGTAGTTGGGTAGTACGGCCAAGGGTATGGTCTAGCCTCCTTAGTTGGTGCCCTGAGATATTACGTCGAGTACTACTATTGGACCTCGCACGTATATCAGAGAGCTATAGCACAGGGAAAACCCTTGTCTGTAAAACCCTTGAATACCTAACCCTTGGGACAGAAACAAAAACAAAACAGATAAGATCTATTGTAGCAAAAATGTGTCTCTTGCATTCGAGTTGCGAAATTACTCCACATTTATTCCTATTAAACATTTGGGCATTTTATCACTGCAGTATTCGTCAGATCAGAGTATAATTCTGCAGGAGTAAAAAAAAAAATTCAGGATCCTGTTGGCACCATTATTTGATACCTATTTCGTTGGTTTTCTCTCTTCACCCTGATCGCAGTCATACCTATCATTTTTCAACATTTTTTTTTGTGGACCCGACCTCCTTCCAACACCCTTCTTTGGGCTTTACCCCATTGGATTCACCTCATTGCCCTGATCGTTGTGATACACTTCATCCATAACCCATTTTCTGTGTATTCCCACTCGCTCCTTTTCGTGTTCCCTAGTCATCATGGCCCATACTCGTAGCCAAGACTTTGAAGCTCGCTTCAATACCTTGCACTCTAATTTCACAGAAACCCAACAAGAAGTACAACAGATCAATGCCAATATTCTCTCCATCAATCAAAACATGCATTCCTCCATCGTGGCTTCAATCGCTACCTCAATCGAGGAACTCAGACATGAGCTCAAACAAAGACATTACTACCTAGCTTGAATTTGTCGCTACGATGATTTGCGCCAAGCTGCATATCCCTGCAGATCCTCCCTTATCTAACCCTCCTTTGCATACCAAAGGTGAAGCTTCCTCTCAATCCCAGAATTTTCAGCCCCATCACTTTCAATGTGACCTATGCCTTCCACGTGTGGATGTGACCAAATTTGATGGCTTGAATCCCACTGGTTGGGTAACTCAAATGGAACATTATTTCTCTTTGTATGGAATTACGGATGAGTTGGCCAAACTCTGGTATGGTGTTCACCATCTAGATCAAGAACGTTGGAAATGGTGGTAATGGAGAAAAAATGCTTGCCAAGGGTATGTGTCTTGGACACACTTTGTGGCAGAGCTTTATGAACGCTTTGACACTGAAACCAACCATTTAGGTCGTTTGACAAAGTTGAAACAATTTGGCACAGTGGAAGAATTTATAGCTTCTTTTGAGCCACTGGCTCTTCATACAGAGGGCATGTCTGATGCTTTTTTCCAAGAATGTTTTATCAGTGGCCACAAGGATGAGATTCGTGCTCATGTCCTCATGGCTCGTCCTCAACGTTGGGTGGACGCTACTAAAAGAGATAAGGAAGCACACCAAGTTGTCTCTTCTCAAAACCACAAACCCTCCTTTATTCCTCGCACTAAACCAATAACTCCCAATCCTCCTTCTAATCCACTCAAGATACATAAATTGACTAGGGACAAAATGGTTGAATGCCAATTCAAAGGCCTTTGTTATAATTTTGATGACAAATATTTTTCGGGACACAAGTGTAAGGAACAAAAGATTTTTATGGCCATCTCAGAGGATGTTGAGGATCCCCTTGTGTCTGTGTCACCTGAACCCACAGACATAACCCCTCCCTCAGATCCTCTTGAAGTAGAACCGATCATTTCCCTAAAATCTCTCACTGGCTTCTCTGCTCCCCAAACCCTCAAACTAATTGGTTACATCAAGCATAGGAAGGTCATCATTCTTGTTGATAGTGGAAGCACCCATAATTTTATTCATCTCTGCATTTCCCAAGAAACTAATTGCTATATCCGTGCAGTCAATAATTTCCAAATCATGATTGCCAATGGTGGGTCCATGAAATGTGGAGGGTGTTGTGAAAATGTGCGTCTCCAAATTGGTGACTACCATCTGAAATCTCATATGTTTTCTATCGACATGGGTGGTTGTGACATTGTGTTGGGTGCAGAATGGCTAAGGACTTTGGGTCCCATTCTCATGGATTTTAAGGAATTAACCATGCAATTCGACCAGGAGGGCCAACAATATAAGTTCAAAGGCATCATTGTCGGTTCCCCGAAGATCATTAGTTCCCATCGCATGGAAACACTGCTCAAAAAATGTCATTCTGGCATTATTTCCCAACTCCATGCCATCCAAGCCACTGAGACACCCTCTGTGCCTCAGGACCTCCAATCCATCCTCTCTAAACATCAAATATTTTTTTCCACTCCCCAGGGACTCCCTCCTTCCCGTGGTGTTCATGATCATTCCATTCCCCTTGTCCCAGAAAATGTTCCTCCCAATATCTATCCCTATCATCACCCCTTTTCCCAAAAAAATGAAATTGAGAAAAAGGTTCAAGAACTTCTCAACATAGGTGTTATCCTCCCTAGTACGAGCCCCTACTCTTCTCCTGTGGTCATGGTCCTTAAGAAAGAAGGTTCTTGGTGCATGTGTCCTAACTTCTGCACCCTTAACAAACTCACCATTAAAGACAAATTTTCCATTCCTATCATTGATGACCTCTTGGATAAATTGAGTGGCGCCCAGTTCTTTACTAAACTTGATCTTCGTTCGGGCTACCACCAGATCCGTATGAAAGAGGCAAACATTCCTGAGACTGCCTTTAGAACTCATGAGGGCCACTGTGATTTTTTGGTCATGCCCTTTGGCTTGTGTAATGCTCCATCCACTTTACAAAGCCTCATAAATCATGTCTTCCATCCTTTTCTCCATCATTTTTTATTAGTTTTCTTTGATGATATCCTCATCTACAACAAAACCTGAACAAACCATCTTGCTCATGTGGATCGAGTTCTCCATCTACTCTCTCAACACCAAATTTTCCTCAAACAATTTAAATGTGCTTTTGGCGCCTCAGAAGTAGAGTACTTGGGTCATCTTGTTGGCAAGGACGACGTCAGGGTGGATCCTAAAAATATTGAAGCTATGCAAGATTGGCCTCACCCAAAGACTCTCAAAATCTTGCGGGGATTTCTGGGTTTAACAGGTTATTATCGCAAGTTTGTTAAGAATTATGGAAAGATTGCGACACCTCTCATTGCACTCCTTAAAAACAATTCTTTCACTTGGACTCCAGCAGCTGCTTAGGATTTTCAAACATTGAAGATGGCCATGTGCACCACTCTAGTCCTGGCCCTTCCTGATTTCACAAAGACCTTTGTTCTAGAATGTGATTCTTTCGGGAAAGGAATTGGCACTGTCCTTATGCAAGAGGGTTGACCTTTGGCCTTTACCAACAAACAATTGTTCGAGAGAAATTTGGGCAAATCAATCTATGAAAATGAAATGTTGGCTATTCTACATGCCGTGGATCTTTGGAGACCTTATCTATTGGGGAAACGCTTTCAAATTAAGACAGATCATCAAAGCCTCAAGTATTTTCTGGAACAATGCCTTTCCCCCCTGAGAAACAAAAATGGATGACTAAGCTCTTTGGATATGATTATGAGATCATTTACAAAAAAGGCAAAGACAATGTGGTTGCTGATGCACTTTCCTGAAAATATGAAGATGAAGGGTCTCTTTTTTTTCTCTCTTTCATTGTGCCAGATTGGCTCCAAGACGTTCGCCAGGAATGGCTACATGATCCCAAAAGTTCGCATCTGATACAACAATTGCAGTCCAATTCTCCAGTTTCCCCAAGGTACTCTTGGCTCAATGATGAGCTTCGATACAAAGACCATTTGTATTTAAGTAAACAGTCAAAACTTAAATCCGTGGTACTTTCTGAGCTTCATGCTACACCCATAGCTGGGCACTCCAGGGTTACCAAAACCTATGACCGGGTCAAACGTTCTTTTTTCTGGAAGGGTATGAAACAAGACATTCGTAATTTTGTTGCTGAATGTGATGTGTGTCAATGCAATAAGAGTGAAACTGTCAAATCTCCTGACACACTACAACCACTTCCGATTCCACCTGCTATTTGGCGGGATATCTCTATGGGTTTTATGGTCAAGTTACCTAAATCGGGAAATAAATCAATCATCATGGTGGTAGTTGATCATCTTTCCAAGTATGCTTATTTCTATGGTCTTCAACACCCATTTACAACATCTACTGTGGCTCAACTTTTCATGGATCAGGTCTTCAAGCTTCATGGCATGCCACATTCTAATGTTTCTGATCGCGACCCAACTTTCACCAACAATTTTTGGCAAGAACTATTCAAGCTACAAGGCACCCAATTGCATCTCAGCGCAGCTTATCATCCCCAGACTCATGGTCAAACTAAAGTTGTCAACAAATGTTTGGAAACATATTTGAGGTGTTTTGCATCGGAAAGGCAGAATCAATGGGCTCAATGGTTACCCCTAGATGAATGGTGGTACAACACTTCGTACCATACAACTACGCTCATGACTCATTTTGAATCGATATATGGACAAAATCCACCTTCAGTCCTCTCATATTTTCCAGGTGTCTCGAAGGTCCAGGCGGTTGACCAAACACTTACAGTTCGAGAAGCTATTTTCCGTACCCTCAAAGAGAATTTGGTCATGGCCCAGAATCACATGAAACAACAAGCAGATCAAGGTCACTATGAACGTCAATTTGCAGAAGGGGATCATGTGTTTCTTCGACTACAACCTTACAAGCAAACTTCCCTCAAGGCTCACCATTGTCAGAAACTAGTGCCCAAATTTTATGGTCCTTATACTGTTCTCAAGTGTGTGGGACAAGTGGCCTATCGGTTAGCTTTTCCCAGTCATTCTAAGCTCCATCCTGTTTTTCATGTTTCCTTCTTAAAGAAGGTGATTAGAACTAAGTGCCAAACTCAAACCAACCTTCCTGAGTTGGACGAAGACGACTCCATTTGGCTACAACCAAAAGTAGTTTTGGACCATTGTGAGCGTCAATTGCGTCAACGAACCATCAAGGAAGTGTTAGTCCAGTGGAAATATACAACTCCAATAGATGCCACTTGGGAACCAGTTACCATTCTGTAGCAATTTCCCCATCTCAAGCCTTGGGGACAAGACTGTTTTTAAGGGGGAGGACATGTTAAGGACCTAACCCCGCATGTAGGTAGAATAATATATTTCCATGTAATAAAGGTCAATATTAATAAGGCCTAACAATAAGGAAGAATAAGTCCAATGCAATAAGACCTAATAGAAGCTTCTGCTTCTAAAAGGATCTTCCTCTAGATGGTTCTTTTGATAGACATATTTAGTATAAATAGGAGTCGAGGGTATGAGAAATTTTGTCTTGGATATTATTTTAATAGAGCTCTGCTCTGCTGGAGGTTGCCCCCTCGAAGAGGCAAGTGAAGATTTCTCTCGGTAATCAAAGTGTTATTTCTGGTGTTATTTTGTTATCATTTTGGTATTATCGTGGTGTTGTTATGGTTATATTGTTGTTCATTTTCCATTTCTAGCTATTTATTTCTATTCTAGATACTTTTTATATTTGGAATATTACATTTAGTGACTTGATGGAGTCGCCCTAGGTCAAATAAATTAATAGGAATTCGTGTCCTTGTTGAGATTTGGGTACCTTGGAAAGTGGTCCCCATGTGCTTATGAGACGCTAAGCACAAAGGGGGAGACTATTACCCTTGTACTTTACTTTATGATTCTAATTTCACTTTGACTTAGGAGATTTAAGTCAAAAGTGAAATATGTCACTTAATCATTAAAGTGACAATTAATTCACAAAGTGGGTGAATTAATAGACATAAAGCAACTAAGGAAAGTGGGTTTCCTTAGTGATATTTTTGGATTAGATCTCACCCATTGCTTAGACTTGGATAGATTGGATCTATGCCATTGATATTTTAGGGCTTGGCCAAAGGAGGCTAAAGGAGGGTTTAGTGCATTTTTGAGATTCATTCTTTACTTGTGAGAAGAGGAGAGGAGGAGGAGAGGGCACATTTCTCAAGGAGAGGAGGACACACTTATATGAGGGTTTGAGGAGGAATCTTGTGGTTGCTTGAGGGATCTTGGAGAAGCTTTCCATGGAGGCAGGGATACATTTCTAGAGGAGGGTGCACTTGCTAGAGGAGAGGGCGCAACCTTCTAGATGAGGGGAACATTTCTAGTAGGAGGAACCCTACCCATTAGTTGTTGGCTCACTCCCATGGTCTTGGCTTACTCTTTTGCTATGGAGGAAGCTACATGGAGTGAGGGCGCATGAGTCTAGAGGAGGAGGTGCATTCTATGGAGGTAGACACATTTGATTGAGGAGAGGGTGCATTCTTGAGAGGAGGGCTCATCAATCAAGGAGTTGGCCTATTCTTTGTGGGTTCTCACTAGTAGA
Organism: Picea engelmannii; assembly: GCA_009831015.1. Taxonomy (NCBI): domain Eukaryota; kingdom Viridiplantae; phylum Streptophyta; class Pinopsida; order Pinales; family Pinaceae; genus Picea; species Picea engelmannii. The sequence continues at coordinate 1,263,208 of ML778726.1, read as the reverse complement.
GAGGAGGCACACTTCATGAGGAGATGAGAGTGCTTGGCTAGGGAGGATTCACTCCTTATTTGGATTTTTGCATGTGTGGGGGGCGCACTTGAGAGGAGGGGCACACCATCACTTGGAGGAGGTTTTTCTGTTGAGAGGGAGACTACTTCAAAGGCAAGGAAAAATACAAGGCAAATTCAGAGGCAAGCAAGAGCAAAGGCAAAGCAAAGGATCAGGATAAAGACAAAGGCAAGCAAGAGGAAGAAGGCTCACCAAGGCAAGGGGCACCTTACTTCACAAGGATTGTGGGAAAGTCTTTGAGGAACTCCAAGGCACCAGAGAGTGGTTTCTATTGTAACAGGTTCACTTGTTTATGTTTCCTGTGTTGTACATTTTTCTTTGAGGCCTTCTATATACATCTGCTCCAAAATGGTTTTCCCCATGGGGGTTTTTTCCAGGGTCATGTTGACCAATAATATATGTGTCAAATTTATGCATGCTTAGAAGTGTAGATCAAAATTTTAAAGTTCAAATATATAGAGGTAGTGTTATGTGTTTTAATGTATTATGCATGGGTTAACATTGAGTAAAGAAAACACTTGCAAGGGCACCTTAAAAGAACACTTAACCATCAAATATTGAGCAGAAAGTTGGGTGACTGTTTGTTGTTATAAAACAACAAGAAAAGATAGTCACACAGTTGAAACTTAGAGCCATCCTAAGGTCAAGGACATACCTTAGGTGGCAGCCGCATAGGACCTCATAATTTCTACATGGTATCGGAGCCAAAGGTGGCTTAGACTTGCTGATTTTGGAGCACTTTTGTGGGTAGTTTTGTGAGGTTTTATATCAGATTTGATGGTTGTTTTGGAAAACAAGTTTTCAGTCCAAAACATTGGGTAAAATTCAGATATGAAGGTACCTCTCATTCAGTGCTAGTTGGATAGCTCAGGGCATATTTTGGACAACTAGTTGATAGTGTTTGTGGACAATTGTGGACATATTTGTTGGGATGATTTTGACACTTGTGGACAACCTCTTTTCACAACTGTGTGGACAGGAGTGAGGTTGTAGTGTACGACCTCTTTTCACACCTATTTGTTTGGAGTGAGGTCGGGGTTTCGCTTGCCTCTTTTCACACCTGTGTTGACAAGAGTAAGACAATGTTCCTTTGCATTTGGAGCATCAGAGTGAGCGAAGTTTGAAAGACATGTCAGTATCTCAGATGCATGTGGAGGATAGGCTAGCTGGGGCTAGAAATTGGTCACCTTGGAAGGCGAGGATCATCTTTGTCTTAGAGGACCTCGAGCTATGGGATATAGTTGAGGCACTTGTTCTTGTTCTTCCTGTTACTGCCCCAGTCTTGTTGGCAGTTTTCGGGAAGAGGAACAATAAGGCAAAGAGGACCATTTGTGATGCAGTCAGAGATCATATTATTCCCCGCTTAACTGGGAAGACTTATGCATACGAGATTTGGGCATGTTTATTCAAGTTGACCAAGATCTCTAATGAGAACTGGAAGTTGGTTCTTCATGATCGACTAAGGAGCATTCACATGCTCAAGGATGAGTCAGTTACTTCATTCCTTAGTAGATACACCTAGATCAAAGACGATATTGGAGCTATCAGAGAGGTGGTGAACCCCAACTCTTTGGTAAGGACAACTATGAATAGCTTCACCAAACCTTGGGGTCCATTCGTACGCGACATTATTTCCAGGGAGGTTATGCCTACATGGGAGAGGATGTGGGATGATTTCCTCCAGGAGGAGATTAGGCTTGCAGCCAAAGCTTCTGGACAACATCAACAACAACAGGAGTTAGTTTTGGGTGTTAAGGACCTTGCTCTTTGGTCAAAGGGAAAGAAGAAGACTGACTGTGGAGGTCAGCAGGGTCCCAAGTTTGGGACCCCACCACAAGGAGGAGAGACCAACAATAGTAGTGGGTAGAAGAGAGACATGAGCACATTGAGATTCTTTTCTTGTGGAGAGATGGGTCACTATGCAGGACAATGTCCCAAGAAGAAGAAGAAGCAACAAGATGTGTCAGTAGTGACATCAAAGGAGATAGAGTTCAGTGATCAGTTTGCAAGAGAGTGTGCATTCGTGACTACTTTGTCTGCTATTAAACCATCCAACAATAGATGGGGAGACATATTTGATGAGGACTGACTGACTCACAACAGTGATTCAGAGGGAGAGAAGACTCAATGTCTTTGGACATCTTCATAGTGGTTGACTAGTCCACCCAGCATAGCTTCAGTTTCAAAGCAGCCGAGCAGACAGAGAGTTGGTTCTACAACTTCATAGCATCAAAGGTTGATGAGGAGGAGAAACAGGGCACCACGGAGGCTTGAGCCTCACTTATCTTCTGAGACAGGAAGATCAAGTTCTGGATCCACTTCAGGTGGAAGTTACTTGGCGAGAGGCCAAGTTGATGAATCTTGGCAAGATACCAAGAGGGGGAGACTCTTGGTGAGATACCAAGAGAGTGAATCTTGATGAGATGCCAAGAGTAGGTGGAAATCCTTGGTGGGAGACCAAGGTGGAGATCCTTGGTGTGATACTGAGATCTAGGTGATCTTGGATAGATGGAGAGTTAGTTCCATTTATAGATCATGTAGATTGAGAAGATCTGTGACAAAGTCCACTTTCAGTGATCAGGGTACAACCATACTCACCGAGTATATGCCAGGAAGCAGCCATGTCCACTATAAGGACGAGATTGGTGTTGACGAGCACCTTCCTTGGTAAGAGGGAGTGTTGAGATTTGGGTACCTTGGAAAGTGGTCTCCATGTGCTTATGAGTCTCTAAGCACAAAGGGGGAGACTATTACCCTTGTACTTTACTTTATGATTCTAATTTCACTTTGACTTAGGATATTTAAGTCAAAAGTGAAATATGCCACTTAATCATTAAAGTGACAATTAATTCACAAAGTGGGTGAATTAATAGACATAAAACAACTAAGGAAAGTGGGTTTCCTTAGTGATATTTTTGGATTAGATCTCACCCATTGATTAGACTTGGCTAGATTGGATCTAGGCCATTGATCTTTTAGGGCTTGGCCAAAGGAGGCTAAAGGAGGGTTTAGTGCATTTTTGAGATTCATTCATCACTTGTGAGAAGAAGAGAGGAGGAGGAGAGGGCACATTTCTCAAGGAGAGAAGGGCACACTTATATGAGGGTTTGAGGAGGAAGCTTGTGGTTTCTTGAGGGAGATTGAAGAAGCCTTCCATGGAGGCATGGATACATTTCTAGAGGAGAGCACACACATATAATGGAGGGCGCATTTGCTAGAGGAGAGGGTGCAAACTTCTAGAGGAGGGGCACATTTTTAGTAGGAGGAGGCCTACCCATTAGTTTTTGTATCACTCCCATGGTCTTGGCTTACTCTTGTGCTATGGAGGAAGCTACATGGAGTGAGGGCGCATGAGTCTAGAGGAGGAGGCACATTCTATGGAGGTAGGTGCATTTTCTTGAGGAGAGGGCGCATTCTTGAGAGGAGGGTACATAAAGAAAGGAGTTGGCCTATTATTTATGGGTTCTCACTAGTAGAGAGGAGGCGCACTTCATGAGGATATGAGGGTGCTTGTCTAGGGAGGATTCACTCCTTATTTGAGTTTTTGCATCTGTGGGGGGCGCACTTGAGAGGAAGGGTGCACCATCACTTGGAGGAGGTTTTTCTATTGAGAGGGAGACTACTTCAAAGGCAAGTAAAAAGAAAAGGCAAGTTCAGAGAGAATCTAGAGAAAAGGCAAAGCAAAGGATCAGGATAAAGACAAAGGAAAACAAGAGGAAGAAGGCTCACCAAGGCAAGGGGCGCCTTACTTCACAAGGATTGTGGGAAAGTTTTCGAGGAACTCCAAGGCACCAATGAGTGGTTTCTATTGTACCAGGTTCACTTGTTTATGTTTCCTGTGTTGTACATTTTGCTTTGAGGCCTTCTATATACATCTGCTCCAAACTGGTTTTCCTCATGGGGGGGTTTTTCCAGGGTCTTGTTGACCAAAAATCTATGTGTCAAATTTATGCATGCTTAGAAGTGTAGATCAACATTTTAAAGTTCAAAGATCTAGAGGTAGTGTTATGTGTTTTAATGTATTATGCATGTGCTAACATGGAGTAAAGAAAACACTTGCAAGGGCACCTTTAAAGAGAACTTAACCATCAAATATTGAGCAGAAAGTTGGGTGACTGTTTGCTATCCTAAAACAACAAGAAAAGATAGTCACACAATTGAAACTTAGAGCCATACTAAGGTCAAGGACAAACCTTAGGTGGCAGCCTCATAGGACCTCAGAAAATCTACAGTCCCATGGTAGTAGAGACCCACTTTCCAAGTTATAATTCTATATATGAATCAAATGTTAAATTAAAACAACACTTAAGCTACTAATTGGTTCAGACTATGTTTCAATTTTTTGAACAAGGGTATAAGACTAGTGCTCTGAGAAACCACTTATAACCTATGCTTCTCTTCAATACCTTTCCAACGATATCTCATTTGTTCAATTTGGACATCTGTAGCTCAAGGAGCCAACATTCCAATCAAGCTTTATGATGGCATCCATGAAGATTCCACTGCGCTTTGAATTTGTGGAAAACATTACGAAATTTAAAGCTCATGAAACCACACCCAAGTTATTTTTGACCTCTTTAATTTTCAAGCGATCTTTCCTTTGCTCAATCTGGACACCCATAATGCAAGATATGGCCTATGAATGAGACTTGATGATTGTTGATTTACATTCATGCTCTTTTTCAATGCTTGGATTTGAATCCACCTCATTTATTCCACACATATTATGGGAGGGAAACACTAAGTGATTTATAAATAAGGTCCATTCATTATTATGTTTGAGTGTGTTGGTAAAGGTGGCTATGCACCCATACATCAAGTGTGCCTAATGTAATTTTTGGTCATCCTGTCACTACCCAATCACCATATAGTGATCACTAGCCAACTCTCCTTAGCAAAGGGCATTGGAGTGGGTGCATAGGTTAAGGAGGTGAGAAAATGTGATATGAATATTTAGGATAAGACTTGGGATATGTGGTGTGAAGGATGTGAAGGCAGGATAGGGTATATGAGCCATTGGACTCTGCATCTACATATAGATGGGATAATGCATGTGGAGGATGCATAAGGGAGAATGGGGATATGGTATGGAGGGGTAAACCAAGGTCAAGAAGGGGAGGGGAGGGGATCTACATTTTCATTGGGAAATGTATGCAGAGTGTGGAGGTAATGATATAAGTAGGTGGAAAGGAGAAAGGAGAAGGGTGAATGTGGGGCCCTTTGAACTAGGATGAAGGAGGAAGGGAGATGTAGAGGATTAATGCGAAGAAGGCATGTGGCTCCACATATGCATTGAGAAAGTAATGTAGAGAAAAGGAATTTGATGCTTAAAGAGAGACACGGGGAATCTGATGCTTAAAGAGAGTCATTTTAACCTAAGGTCCCAAAATAGTTTTAAGGAATATTCAGTGATTTTGTCTTTATTAAAAAAGAAAAAGAAAAAAAAAGAGTTCAAGATCTTAAGTATTGAAGAGGCGAGTTAAGGGTATAAAGGGTTGAACAATATGCCACAAATTGTAGATGAAAGTGAATGAAATGGAGATTTTTTTAGGCTTCTTAGACCATCCAATGAACATTACCCAATACCCTTTAGACTTAAAAAAGGAGTTACTAGTTGAGAGAAATCTCAAATTTAAGTGACAACAATCGAGATCTGCTAAGAAAATGGAAAACCCTAATTGGAGGTTGAAATTGACACATCTTTTACAGAATTAGACCAAATGATTTCTAAGTTTTTTAGTCCATGTTATAAACTTTTAGATGACCATATCACTTTTTTACATAGTAACATCAATTTAGAAATATTCGAGGGAGAATATGCAACATAGACTCCATGAACAACATAAATGAATCAACATTTGACTTCAACTATGGGATATTGATTCCTTGTAGGTTGTCGAGAAACACAAAATTGGATCAGATGGCTTATCCATTGGGCATGGATTCATTCCTAAACATGAAAAAATCATCTCGAAATCTATTTATTTGACTCAAAATTGAAAAGACTAATTACACAAATTGAAGATTCAATTTCCTGTTAAATTTATTGTGACTTTCTAACCAGATTTCAATCTCCAATAGTCATTCACCAATATTGCAAGTAAATCATATGCAATCAACTAGAACTATGAGAATAAATACAAATGACTAAACAATCTAAAACTTAGCAACATAAATAAATGAACAATAGACAAATATCAACGACACATTTGACATAGATTTCTGGGCAATGCCCCTGAAAAACCCCCGAAGGGAAAACCAGTCCAAGAGAGAGATTCTTTATTATGAGCTCATGAAGAATATTACTAAGAAATTACAACAATACTTTTCATCCTATTAAATCACTGTACTTGTCTCAAATATAGAGTCCAAACTCCTACAAATTTGTGCCAAACTAACACCTCGATTTCTGCGCAACAAAAATAATCAAACTGTACAACCACTCTTGCATGGCATGTTTACCTTTTAACTATTGTAACAACACCCTTGAAAACATTGCTCAAATTATGTACTTTTAGGTATGAACAATATGGATTTACTCCAGCTAGAGTGCCATGAAATCTGTGTTGTTTTGTCTCAAATTCTATGCTCAAAGTGCCTCAATTTCAATGCCAAAGTACATTGTACGAGACTGTCACAAATGGTTGTATAGTCTGCATTAAATGATCTATTGTATGAATTTATTTAATGTTGAATCATTCCTTGGGATGCATGCCCTCTCTTCCTCTTGGGATTTTCACCCCACTCTTGTTGCTTCTCCCTTTTCTTTCAGCTCAATATCTCAATCTCTCTTGGAAAAGTGTGTCCCCATCTCTCTCAAATGATCCTATTTACCCTTTAATGAGTAACTTCCCCTTTAATGAGTAACTTCCCTAAACCTAGATCTCAATGGATGAGATTCAATCTTGGTCCACAATATCAACGAATGTGACTTAATATTTCATTGAAATCACTTAAATCACTTAAGTGACCCAAACTTTATAAAGTCACTTTTACTCATTAAATAATAAAAGACCCCACTTAACTTTATAAAATCACTTTATAAGGTCAAGTCATTAGAGAGAGACATTTGCTCAGTCACTTCTGCTTGTTGGGATCTGCCAATGCAGAAGTACCTCCGAGCTACAAAAACTAACACTCTCTTAGCGAGGGAGGTACTTCTTGAACCTCCACCAGGATATGTCTCCAACCCCATCATCTCATCTATCGTTGTAGCTACTCCCTATGAACTAGATGCCTATGCTCCCTCTGAACTGGAAGCCTCTACTCACTTTGAACTGGAAGCCTCTACTCACTTTGAATTTGAAGCGCTTGCCGTTTCCTGCACTGAACTCTGATTTAGAGACATGTCTATCCAAGACATGCTCCTAGGGGTCTCTTTACTCTCTTGAGCATCCAATTGTGTCATCTCATACCAGTTAAGTCTCCTAACTATACTGGAAGAAGCCTTACAACCACCAGTCTCTGATACTGACACTGACTCTAAATCCAAGAATCCATTGGATCCAACCACATGCTATCCTAGCAACCTGTATAACCTTTCATACTTGACACTAAGCACTACTATTGTTTCTAGAGTAGCTCCATCTGGATATTGAAACACTAGTCCCCGAAATAACACAACTCCACATCCTTCAACCTCCAAAGCTAACAGTGAGAGTAAATTTATTGGTAGCTCTGGAACAAACAACACCTCAACCAACTCCATAAAGCCTCCCGAATCTAGCTAGAATCTCACGGATCCAACCACTTTCACTGCATGTCTAGTGCTAGACCCACAACCCACATAGCGGTATGAGTTTATCTCTAAAAAACTAAGGAACACAGACCAAATTTCCATCATATGTTGAGATGCACCACTATCCACAAACCATGCTTCAATGTCCTCACACACTAGACAATCATTGCCTGAAATACAAGTCATCTGAAAAAATTCGTTCTCAAACTTCTCAACAAACTCAACAACCTCAACTAATGTTGATACCTCTGGATCCTTCTTTCTCTTTTTCTTGTTCAAACATTGACTAGTGTAGTGGCCAGTCTTATGACATGCAAAGCATTTCACATTGCTCATGTCCTTCTTTCCTTTTCTCTTTACCACAAGAGAAAAATTCTCCTCATCTGCACCACTCTTTTCCTTCTCCCGATCTCTACTCTGAGACCCCTCCCAGATATCCTCCCAAGTAAAGTCATCCCATAGTCTTCTCTAATCTGGGAGCACTTCTCTCTCCCCACCAGACACTTCACGAAAACATCCCACTCTTTGGTGAATCCCTTTAGGGCTATGTGCACCAACTCTGAGTCTGGAATAATCTCCCCTACAACAACCAACTCATCCTTCACTCGTATAAGCCTGGTGATATAGGAGTCCACACTCTCTTCCTTGGCCATCCTAGTGTTGTGGAGCTTGTCCCTTAGGGTCATCTTCCTATTCTCGTTCTTGTTCTCATACACGTTTATTAGTGCATCCCACATCTCCTTAGTTGTCAACTTCTCAGCCAAATGTGGGATTAGGCGGTCTTTCACTCCATCTAGGATTATCCTTTGTGCCCTTGCTTCCTTCACGTCATGGAGGTCTAGGGCAATGGGATCTGACGAAGGCACTATCATTGTGGTACTCACAAAATTCCATATCTTTTTCTCCCTGAGAATGACTGCAATCCTCACCTTGATTGCAGGTAGTTGGAGACCCCCTCCAACTTATCCTCATACCTAACACTGGAAGCCATTCTTAGTCCAACTGACTAATAATATTTTTCCCTTCTTACTTCCTAGCAAGAACCCTTGCAAGTCATTGTTATCCAAGTGCCAAAATATTTCCACTGAACCTCAAAGCCCAAGCTCTGACACCATGTTAAATTTACAGTGACTTTCTTCAAACACTTAGTCAATAACCAAATTTGAACCTCCAATAGTCATTCACCAATAATGCAAGTAAATCATATGCATTCGACTGGAACTATGAGCATAAATACAAATGACTAAGCAATCTGAAACTTAACAATGGAAATAAATGAACATTAGACAAATATCAACCACACATTTGACACAGATTTCTAGGCAATGCCCCTAGAAAAACCCTGGAGGGAAAACTAGTCTAAGAGAGAGATTCTTTATTATGAGCTCATGAAGAATAATACTAAGAAATTACAGCAGTACTTTTTAGCCTATTAAATCACTGCACTTATCTCTAATACGTAGTCCAAACTTCTAGAAATCTGTGCCAGACTAACACCTCGATTTTTGTGTAGAAAGAATAGTAAAACTGTACGACCACTCTTGTACGACATGTTACCCTTTCACTGTTGTAAAAACACCCTCGAAAACAATGCTCAACTTCTGTACTTTCAGGTACGTACAATATGGATTTACTGCAGTTAGAGTGCCATGAAATCCATGTTGTTTTGTCTCAAAATCTATGCCCAAAGTGCCTCAATTTCAGTGCCAAAGTACACTGTATGGAACTGTCACAAATGGCTATACAATATGCATTAAATGATTTGATGTATGAACTGATTTAATGCTGAATATTTCCTTGGGATGCGTACCCTCTCTTTCTCTTGGGATTTTTACTCCACTCTTGCTACTTCTTCTCCCTTTTCTTTCAGCTCAGTGTCTCAATCTCTCTTGGAAAAGTGTGCCCCCATCTCTCTCAAATGCTCCTATTTACCCTTTAAACAAAGTTACCAACTTAATGAGAATTGTGACCTCAAAACGAGAACTCTAGCCCTTAAAACCCATATTTTTGCCTAAAAACATGAAAATCAACCGCCAAATAAAAAAGTGGTGCTACCAGTAGCACACATTTTTGTAACCGGGTCAAAATTACAACTGTTTTCAAGAATGGGCTTAAAGGATCAAATGGTTGCTCAGAAAAACTTTAAAATCAAACCCCAAATAAAAAAGTGGTACTATCGGTAGCACCACTTTTTCTAACAGGATCAAAATTACAACTTTTTTCAAGCATGGCCTTAAAACATAAAACAATTGCTTAGAAAAACCTTAAAATCAACACCAAAATAAAAATGTGATGCTACCTAAAGTTTTTTTTTTTTTTTAAGTTAAAATTGTAGCTAATTATGGCCTAATTGAAACTGTGACCTTGACAACAAATCCCTACACAAATAAAAAACATAAAATTGGATCATAAATGGTCACATGAATATATATATATATATATATATATATATATATTTAATTTAAGATTAAAAAATAAATAAAGAGAAAGGAGAAAATCTTCACAATTTTTTTTTAATGAAAAC
>ML778726.1:1232605-1247403 GCA_009831015.1 Picea engelmannii | reverse complement strand
GTCTTCCCGTGAGGGCTTTCACCATAAGGGGACCACTTTGGAGTTCATCCATTTGTTTACCTTTGCATCGATTGGTTTCCACTTGGACATATAACATTCTCATCAAGGGAATCATATCAATCAATTACTTGAAATCAACCAATAACATCAATCAAACCAAACCATTTACATCAATGACATATGATCCAACAATCTCCCAAGTAATCAAACCATTGGCATCAATGAAAAACCATTGGCATCAATGACAACATGATCCAACAGAGGACTACATACGCTCAAACTTAATCCCAAAGGCCCTGAACGCCACGATGATCACTCCGATCCCAAAAGAAAATGAAGCCAAAACTCTTGATCGGTATCGACCGATAGCCTTGTGCAATGTTGTGTATAAGATAATTTCAAAAGTAATCGCTAATAGATTGAAACCACTTCTCCCAACTCTGATCTTATAGGAACATGCGAGCTTCATGGAGGGGAGGTAAATTATGGATAACATCATACAAGCCCATGGAATAATACACACTCTGAAAAGTAAAAAGAAAGTGGGGATGTTAATCCAGTTGGACTTGGCCAAGGCTTCGACAAAATAAGCTGACACTATATGGAGAAAACGATGGAAGCATTTAAGTTTGACCAACACTGGATTAAATGGATAATCAACTTAGTCTCTACAAAGAGTTTCTTGCTTCTATTAAATGGAGCTCCAACCAATCCATTCTACCCCACGAGAGGAATAAGACAAGGGGATCCTCTATCCCCTTTCCTGTTCATTTTAATGATGGAAGGGCTTAGCAAGAGCATAAAGACAACAACGACCAAAGGCAAAATCAAGGGCCTAAAACCATTTGAATACTAACCAACCTCAACACACCAATAATTTGTGGATGCTAGCTTGCTCCACGTAATCCCCACGGTCAAGGAAGCAAAGGCGTACAATTATTTTTAGAAGAGTTTGGAGAGGCCTCGGGGGATGAAATTAACCACTCTAAATCCATGATCTACTTCTTCAACACAAATCCAATAGTATAAAGGAACCTAGCCAACATATTGGGGTTTGAGAAGAAAACACTCCCAACAAAGTATTTGGGGGTACCCCTGACAGACAAGGCGTGTAGGAATATAATGTGGGAAGGAGCCATGAACAACCTGTAGGAGAGGGTTAAAAATTGGACTTACATAACTATGAACCTAGCAGAATGGTTAATCCTAACTAAAGTGATCCTACAAGCAATCCCGATGTATCATATGTCGGTGTTTCTGGCCCCAAAAGGAATCCTACAAAAAATTAGAGCAATCCAGAGAGACCACCTATGGAGAGGAGACGAGGACAAAAATAAATGGGCCTTGGTGGCGTGGGACAAAGTGTGCATACGAAATAACAAAGGGGGCCTCGGTCTATAAGACCCACAAGTAACCAACGAGGCCTATGGGGAAAAATTGTGGTGGAGATGGGTAAAAGATAGCTCAGTGCTATGGGTTAAATTGTGGAAAGCAAATATGCCCCAGAGGTCAACCCCCGGGAGAGGATCAGGTTCATGGGCATAGGGGGAAGTTCAACCATCTGGAATCTTGCATGGAGAAATAAAAATTGGATACATGGTCACATTTTTTGAGAAATTAGGAATAGGAGAACAACGAGATTTTGGGAGGATGGTTGGCAACAAGAACACAGAATGGAAAACTAGGACAAAGAGATTGTCAAGCAAGAGATGATTCAGCAAGGGAAAACGAAAGTCTACCAGTACTAGAAATAGAGGGAGGAGAATGCCAGGTGGAGAATTTGGGACAACATCAATCCAAAAAACAGAGCTCAGGGAGACCCATTGATGAACGAGATTGAAGAGGAATTGGGTAAAAGGAAAATTGGGGTCTCGAAAGAGGAGGATCCATTAAGATGGGGAAGAAAAAATGGAGGGGAATTCAATCTGAAAGAAGCTCAACACTACATAGTAGTACATGACCAAGAAAACCCAGAACACCACTGCGAGAGGATCTGGAAGGGCCCTCAATGGACAAATATTAAAGTGTTCGAATGGTTAATCTTACACAAGAAGATACTGAATTGGGATAACATAAAAAAAAGAGGATTCATTGGACCCTCACAATGTCATCTTTGTGAGATCCATAAAGAATCGACAGATCATCTCCTAGATGAGTGCAACTATACAACAAAAATCTAGGATTGGGTGGCCACTATTTACCGTCATCCAAATAGGGTAAGGGGGGATATCAGAACCATAATAAAAATCTGGAAGGAGAGGTATAGCCAGAATGAGGTGGTGAACATGTGCTGGGGTCTAATGGAAGGTATGGTGATATGGGAGATTTGGAAAGAACGAAACATACGACTCTTTAAGAATGAAAGACAATCATTCTCAAGGACAAAGAACATTATCATAACTAAAATAAGAGAAACAATACAAGGCCTTAAACTGAACAATTCCAGAAACCAAAACACATGCCAAGACTTATAGATTTTGGAATTTTTCTATTTAAAAGAGTGGAGCCTTAACATACCTATGGCCCGGTATCCACAGATCAAGACATGAGTCAATACCTGGGTTCTGCCTCCAAAATGCTTCATCAATTTAAATTTTGACGGGGCGATGAAAGGAAATCTTGGGGTGGAAGGAGCTGTTGGGGTAATAAGAGATAGTGGAGGGACCATCATACGCCTGTATGTTGGGAGCATTGGCAACTCTACAAATAATGTGGTGAAGTTTGGAGCTCTAGAACTTGGCTTGGAAATTCTACGTAGAGAGGGCATGGTGAATGTCATCATGGAAAGAGATTCAACACTGGTAGTTAACACATCGAAGAAACTTCAGTATGGAACCAAGGTGGGAAAGGTGTTAAGGAATTGGCATCTAGCATATTCCCTTCAAAAAATCAGGAAACATCTACAAACCTTGAACATGATAGAGTTTAGATCAATTCACAGGTGGACGAATGCGTTGGCAGATAGACTAGCCAACAAAGGAGTAAATAGGGAGGGACATGAGCTAGATGAGGTTTGGTCCAGAATCCCAAGGGGTCAACTTAGATCGGACTGCACCCAGTTGGCGGAACGAGATCACGGTGGCAGCTTTAGGAACGAGGGTCAAATCAAGGATGATGCAGGGCTCTCCGACCCGACGTGGGACCCAGGAGGCATATGATAATTACAATACCTGGCCCCCAGTTATCATGTGGGAACAAGACAGGAAGTAAGTGGGAAGATGATTGGATGTAATGAACAACATAAAGGTTAGAGATGTGTTATCCCCCACTTTTAGGGATAACTAAGGAGATTATGTCTCGAGGCCCACAGGTCCTAGACATGGAGTACAGAGAGCTAGATTGACTTGAGAATGGCCCTGGAGGGCCCATCTTTTCTTCCTTTTAGCACCTCCACTTTCTCAGCAACAACAACATCCATCACCTCGGCTTGGTCCTGTAGTAGAGATGGATCTTGCTCCATGAGATAATGGGTCAGGGTATCATGGTATGTGTCACTTCGATCCTCAAAACTTTTGAATATGTGAATTTAGTTCTTTTTGTTTTTAACAGGCGCTTGGATCTTATACTTATCCACTTGACCATGTCTGGGGGGAATGACATGATGCCTATTAAGATTGTGCCCATAGGTTTTGAGTTTCCACTGGGGGGATTTCTAAAAATTCATCGTCCACTCCCATCATACTTACCACTTTCCATCTTACTTCCCGCTCATCCATCCCATTACATTGGTCTGGGCAATGCGTTGGCCAATCATTTAAGGGTTTGACCTTACCTTGTGAGAAGAAGGGGCTAAATGCCCAGAAGGTAAAATCAGCTGGAAAAAGACAAAAGCCTAAAAATAAAACCTTGATATGCTTTGCCCAGGTATCCCCGAGAAAGTAGTAAAAATCTTCTCAGTAAGAAACAAGAGGGACCCATACAAAATAATAAAAAAAGACCTAGTCATAGGATAGGGGGTCTCATCATGAGCCAGCCTATTAGGTCCATGGTCATCTAGTGGTATGACACTACTAGTAGCTGGTTACCATGCCAGGGTAGTGGCTCTTTGTGGCATATCCAAGAGAAAGGGTGTCTCATCACGAACCAACCTTATCATTTCCGTGAAATTGCTTGTGGGTAACATTGCCACCACTGGTCACCACACCAGGGCAGTGTCCCCTGATTATCTTGTTGAAAGAAAAAGAAATAAAGAAATAAGAATAAAATAAATGAATGGGCTTGGAAACATTTGCATCCAGGACAAGTGCAACTCGCCTTCTACAAAGGCACCCATAGGTAAGCCTTTCATTTCCTTGCTATCGCTGAACCCCTTGTCAGGACATCCCTTATCCACCTCATCCATTAACATGAATTGTAGTTTATCTCTTCCAAAAACATACCATTTCTAGCGGACACTAGCCCAATAGGACGCCTTGTCACTTCCTCCAAACTTGCCTTGCACATTTGTATAATGTGTTTGAGCACTTGACTGGGTAAAAGGGGTTTTATGCACATGTTTAATAAAATTGATGATTGGATGTGATTGACATTGCTATGATCTCTATGACTTATGAGCCCATGGAGGGCATATCTATTGATGTGAAGGATCATACCCGACTAACAGGTGCCATATTGGACAGGTACACATGGGGAGATGATTACTTCGGACCTCCATGGGGATGAAGAGCCCACTAGATGGATGTTGAGACCCCAATAGGGGGCAGGGAGAGGACAGAGGGGTTTGCATCGGAGAAGATGAGGACGTTCCTCAGAGGCACCTTGGTAGAGCCTTACCTACGAGGGTTGTTCCCTTTCCACTAGGACGTTGGCCTTGGAAGGCCATGATGTCACCCATGACATCCTATGATGTCATCCATCGATGTGGGAGCTTTGGGAGGTAGTTGAGGCATATTTGGCATGCGTGGCAGCTTCTAGAGGCCCAAGGAGGGCTAACTTTTCTCTCCAGGAGACCACATTTTCCCTAGAAAGGGCTAATGTCACCCTAAAAGGGCATGACGTCCTCATTGTTTTCTTGATTAGGGTTTCATTATGACATTTTAATTTAAAACAATATTATTTTGTGTTTTGGCCTTGTCGGTCTTTTGGTGACCTAAAATTTAATTAAGGTCATTTGTACTGTATAAGTAGAGAGCTAAAACTCTCATTTTAATCATCATCTTTCACTCACACAGTGAGGTCTGAAATTTGTGCCCTCATTTAGGGTTTTTGGTTGAAAATTGATGCACACTTGTTGAAGGAGTCTCTTTCTTGGCTATTTTGGAATTTTCTTGGTGGACGGTTTACAACTAGGGTATGGCTATATGAATGCTTGGTGGATGTAAGTAAACTTCTGCAAAACACTTCTTTATTGAATGGTTATGGTATTGTTTACTTGCATTTTGTTGTTATAATTTGATGGATTAAACCCTAGGGGACAAGCACATGTTGGTGTCCTTGTTTCATGTCCCTACTAAGTTAATCCAAGAGCCATTTTGATTTTCTGAAGTTAGATAGAGCCTTTCCATAACAATAGTCTACTTTTACTCTTCTAGCCTAGCTGTTTTTACCTTGTCTTTGAGCTAAGGAAGGAGGAAAATGCACTAAGGCCTAGGGTTTCTACACCTTAGTGAGCCATTTTCCCCTAGAGTTTGGTTGATGAAGCCTTGAATTAGCAACACTTCATCATTAGACTCTCTTGTCCTTATCCATAGCATTTATTACTCAAGCTATCCGTTTTTACCTTGTTAAGGAGCTAAAGAAGGAGGAGAAAGCACTAAGGCCTAGGGTTTCTACACCTCAGTGAGCCTTTCTCCCCTAGGGTTTCATTGTTGAGGCCTTTCCTTAGCAACACTTCAACATCTAACCTTCTTGTCTTTAGCCATATCACTATCATTTCGTCCCTTCAAAATTTGCAACATTTTGACTCCAATTACCCTAATAGTGCATTGATCCAAGACTTCTTGTGTTGAGTACCTTGATCACATACAACTCTCAAATAATCTTGAAAAATCATTAACTCACTCTAACCCTAGCTTAGACTAACACTTACTAACCCTATTTCTTCTATCATCTACTTGAGTTATCTTTATACATTGCAACATTTATTCTATCTTTAAAGCAATTGAAAGACTAGTTAAAGCATTGCTCCTAGTATTGTTACATTGATTGTTATTCATCATTGCAAAGTTTCTTTAGCATTTATTGTGAAGTGATATTGTGTAATCATTGCTATTGTATAAACATTGATTTACTTCATCAATATTATTGGTCAATTTCTTATTATTAGAAAGTCTTTTGTTATATGAAGTACCAACCAACAAGTAACCTTGAACATGTATAGTTCCCTTGTTTCTTTGTCTCGGGTAGGTACACTTTCTTGGTTATTACTTATCTTTATTGGCTGATTATCCGAGACTTTCTGATCGGTGGTAACTTTTGAGGGCGAATATTATACTTAGACTTTCAAACTTTTTCCTTCTCAAAACCCCAAGTCACCGAGGACGTCTCCCCTGGGCCTACCACCTTAAACAAAAAGAGCTATCCTATTAAGGTGACAGTGGTAGGATAGTCTCAGTTACACCAATTTGCCTGTCTTTCATCCATCCTTTATCCCTACAAACTGTGCGATAAAATTTTGGTTCCACTGCGGGGAACACTGAGTCAATTCTCCTCAAAAGACGACACTTTTTAGGTAAGCCTTTCCTCAAGAATCATTCTCTTGCAAGCTTACCTGGTGACTCCACTAAGGGTGATTCCCTTATTTCTTTGATAATTTCAAGAAAATTATCTGGTGACTCCACTAATGAAGAAACCAACCATGAATTCTCAATGGGACCCGAGAAACTTCACACCTTTGGACATGCGTAAAATCCCGGGATACCCTCGACAAATGCCCCCGAAGTATGAAAAGTGGCTCCCTAGATTCACTGGCAGTGATGGGGAAAGACCCAACTATGACATGAGTAATTTTAGGGATTTTTTTTCAACTCCACCCTATCGGTGATGATGTTGAAGACTTGGTAATGAAACTTTTCTCTTCCACTCTGCATGGAAATGCTAGGAGATGGTATGATAATCTTCCGACCGCTAACATCACATCTATGGACCAGTTAGAATAAACCTTTCTCATGAATTGGGGTATGGAATTGGAAGAAATCCAAATTTACTTAAAGGACTCGAAGACATAAGACAAACTGAGGATGAGACTGTCAGGGATTTTGAGGGTAGGTTTCAATTATTGCTATATCAAATCCCTGTGACCTATACTCCCGAAGAAAAGTACCTCGTACATCTCTTTATCAATGCACTCTTGGTGCATTTAGGTTTCCTCCTAATTAAAAAGAGGCCACAAACATCAACGAAGCTTACAACATGGCCATGCAAATCGAGGAAAATATCTCTTTGTTCAAGGGAGAACACACCTTCTCTATGGGAACTAAAATCAATGACCCAACAGGTACTCTAGTCACTCTTGTTTTGGAACAAATTTTCCCTTGAAACTAATGACCATTAGTTTTCCTTGAAACCTTTACTGCCGATTTCCAAGAAAAAGGGGAACAAATTTTTGACCAAGAAGACACGAAGGGAGAAGATATTGATGAAGTATTCCAAGAGCAAAGAATTGTTGAAGAAGTAGTTGAGGAGTTGGAACCCTTGCACAAGAAGAAGAGAATGAGGTTAGTTGCTTTCCTTTTTAGGATTTTTATAATACCTTGTTTCATGATTCAGAGAGCGAAGGAGAAGTGGAATCCTCAAATGAAGTAGATATTCTGTGTTGTACAATGGAATATGAAGGAGCAACACATGAGGATGAAACAATAATGCATGTTGAAGACACCCAAGTCCTCAAAGCTCCTGCACAAGAAGAAACCAACACGGTAAGTTACCCTACTCTCAAAAAACTTGATGATTTTCTACTTTATGATTTGGGAAATGAGGAGGAGATGAATGAGCCTTTGAATGTTTTGTATCATCCATGTTATGATACAGATACTGACATAGTTGATATTTATGAGTTCATACATGTTGGAGGACGTAAATGGGATGTGGTTGGTTATGATATGATCCCCATTTACGACATTGAGAATAATTTCCAAGTGTTTCCTTCACAGTTATCGCAACAGGTTACTCTCGAATTTGGCCAATGGAAACAAGGAAATGATATGATTGCCGAGTCTTTCCAAATGCCCAAGGTTGACCTAGTCCCGTATTTTCCTGATGATTTTTGGTCATACCTTGAGGACTTTAATGAGTACTCCTCTGAGAACCTGTATCCTTTCCACAAATATTTTCAACCACCATTGTGCTCAAGTCTTGATAGGAGTAAGAACATTGTTTTCTTGAAGAAGGATTCTTGTGACAGCTTTCTCCAGCCACCTACGATTACTTTACCTTGTTGTGTCATTAAAGGTGTAGTTGGGAAATATGTCTTTTGTATTGAGTTTCCTCTAAGGAAAACCCTATAGTTTAAAGGTAGGTTGAATATTCCACTAAATCGTGTGTCATATAAACCTTTCAACCTTCCCTTAAGCATTTGTGAGTCCTCTACTAGATCCTTGTCAATCCTCTCCCAGGTTTTAGATTATGAGGACGTCTTAGGAAGCCAGCCTTCAGACCTTTTGAGTCAGTTTTCTGAACCTTTGAATTTTCACGATCCCTTCCTGAAATGGATTGAGCACTTTCCTCAGAGAGTGACTTTGCATGATTTTATCCCTCCCACCCGCCTCCATGAGTTAGGATTTATTATTTCCAACGATACAATATATTCTCTAACCCATGTTATTTTTGTGCTTGACTTATCACTGTTTTGGTTTATGATCAAGCATAGAGGCAGGTATGGGGAGACATTGCTAGGATGGTTTCACTATTCGTTTGAATACATCTAACATCCAACCAACAGGTAAGTACAGGTAAGTAGGTAGGCATTTGCATTCATTGTATATAACATTTGCATTGCATGCTAGAGTAGTTTTCTTTCACACTTGTACATATGCTTGTTTTCATTTTATTTTGTATATATGAGTTGGGGGTGATATCACCACCTCAAATAATTACTGATAGTTTCTATTGAGATCAAGCAGGTTACAGGCTATTCCAGAGATGCTAAGGTTCTCATGCGCTCTATGGTGAGCACATGTCCCCGAGTTGGAGCTAGATGTTATCCCCCACTTTTAAGGATAACTAAGGAGATTATGTCTCGAGGCCCACAAGTCCTAGACATGGAGTAATGAGAGATAGATCGACTTGAGCATGGCCCTGAAGGGCCCATATTTTCTTCCTTTCAGTGGCTCCATCACCTCGGCTTGGTCCTGTAGCAGAGATGGATCTTTCTCCATGAGGTAATGAGTCCAGGTATCATGGTATGTGTCACTCCGATCCTCAAAACCTTTGAATATGTGCATTTAGTTCTTTTTGTTTCTAATGGGTTCTTGGATCTTATACTTATCCACTTGACCATGTCTGGGGGGAATGACATGATGCCCTAGTAAGCTTGTGCCCATAGGTTTTGATTTACCACTGAGGGGATTTTTGAAAAGTGATCGTCCACTCCCATCATACTTACCACTTTCCATCTTACTTCCCGCTCATTCATCCCATTACATTGGTCCAGGCATTGGGTTGGAAAATCATTTAAGGGTTGCACCTTACCTTGTTAGAAGAAGGGGATAAAGGTGCAGAAGGTAAAAGGAGCTGGAAAAAGACAAAATCCTTAAAATAAAACCTCACGATGCTTTGCCCAGGGATCCCAGAGAAAGCAGTAAAAAGATTCTCAACAAGAAACAAGAGGGACCCATAAAAAATAATAAAACAAGACCTAGTCATAGGATAGGGGGTCTCATCACGAGCCAACCTATTAGGTCCATGGGCATCTAGTGGTATGATACTACTAACAACTGGTTACCACGCCAGGGTAGTGGCTCTTGGTAGCATAACCAAGAGAAAGGGGGTCTCATCACGAGCCAACCTTCTCATTTCCGTGAAAGTGCTTGTGGGTAACATTGCCACCACTGATCACCATGCCAGGGTAGTGTCCCTTGATTATCTTCTTGAAAGAAAAATCAATAAAGAAATATTAATAAAAGGCATGAATGGGCTTGGAAACATTTTCATCCAGGAAAGGTGCAGCTCGCCTTCTACAAAGGTACCCATAGGTAAGCCTTGCATTTCCCTACTATCAATGCACCCCTTGTTAGGACATCCCTTATCCACCTCATCCATTAACATGACTTGGATTTTATCTCTTCCAGAAACATCCCATTTCCAGCAGACACTAGCCCAATAGGACACCTTGTCACTTCCTCAAAACTTGCCTTGTAGATTTGTATAATGTCTTTGAGCACTTGACTGGGTAAAACGGGTTTTATGCACATGTTTAATAAAATTGATGATTGGATGTGATTGACATTTCTAGGATCCCTGTGACTTATGATCCCATGGAGGGCGTATCTGTTGATGTGCAGGATCATACCCGACAGACATGTACCATATTGGATAGGTACACATGGGGAGATGATTACATTGGACCTCCATGGGGCTGAAGAGCCCACAAGATGGATGTTGAGACCCCAGTAGAGGGCACATACATGAAAAATGGGTTTGCACCGGAAAAGAGGAGGACGTTCCTCATAGGCACCCTGGTAGAGCCTTACCTAGGGGGGTTGTGCCCTTTCCACTAGGACGTTGGCCTTGGAAGGCCATGATGTCACCCAGGACATCCTATGATGTCATCCAACATTGTGGGATCTTTGGGAGGTAGTTGAGGAATGTTTGGCACATGTGGCAACTTCTAGAGGCCCAAGGAGGGCCAACGTTTTTCTCCAGGAGGCCACATTTGCCCTAGAAAGGGATAACGTCACCCTAAAAGGGCATGACGTTCTCATTATTTGCTTGATTAGGGTTTCATTATGACATTTTAATGTAAAACAATATTATTTTATGCTTTGGCCTTGTCGGTCTTTTGGTGACCTAAAATTTAATTAAGGTCATTTGTACTGTATAAGTAGAGAGCTAAAACTCTCATTTTAATCATCATCTTTCACTCACACATAGTGAGGTATGAAATTTGCGCCCTCACTTAGGGTTTTTGGCTGAAAATTGATGCGCACTAGTTGAAGGAGTCTCTTTCTTGGCTATTTTGGAATTTTCTTGGTGGAAGGTTTACAAATAGGGTATGGATATATGAATGCTTGGTGGATGTAAATAAATTTCTGCAAAACACTTCTTTATTGAATGGTTATGGTATTGTTTACTTGCATTTTGTTGTTATAATTTGTTGGATTAAACCCTAGGGGACAAACACATGTTGGTGTCCTTGTTTCATGTCCCTACTAAGTTAAGCCAAGAGCCATTTTGATTTGCTGAAGTTAGATAGAGCCTTTTCATAGCAACAATCTACTTCTACTCTTCTAGCCTAGCCGTTTTTACCTTGTCTTTGAGCTAAGGAAGGAGGAAAACAGACTAAGGCCTAAGGTTTCTACACCTTAGTGAGCCGTTTTCCCCTAGGGTTTGGTTGATGAAGACTTGCCTTAACAAAACTTCATCATTAGACTCTCTTGTCCTTAGCCATAACATTTATTACTCAAGCTAGTAGTTTTTATCTTGTCAATGAGCTAAAGAAGGAGGAGAAAGCTCTAAGGCCTAATGTTTCTACACCTTAGTGAGCCTTTCTCCCCTAGGGTTTCATTGTTTAGGCCTTGCCTTAGCAACACTTCAACATCTAACCCTCTTGTCTTTAGCCATATCACTATCATTTCAACCCTTAAACATTTGCATCTTTTTGAATCCATTTACCCTAATTGTTGGGTATGTGTTATATTCTTTGCACAAGTAGTAGTGTCTGAGCGTCTGTGCTGAGAGCACAGGGGGGCGGAGCCCCCCACATGGGGGTTTAGGGGAAACACCCTCGAAATGTTTTTTCGCTCTAGGATGAAATATTTCCGGGACGACATATTTTTGGGATGACATATTACCGGGACGACATATTTCCGGGACCACATTTTATTTAGGTGGTTTTTTGGCACATGGTTTTTTGCCGATGGTTTTCTATTTTTGGTTAAGGAATTAGGGTTTTGGACTAATCCAGGTCATTGGGTTAGGGTTTTGGATGCCACTGAATCCTATATGTATATTGTATTGTAAAAAATGTAACATAAGGTATGAATATAATATATGCTGGTTTTCCCGGTTTGGGTTTCCAGGTGAAAAATATATGTGTAATGTTTGTATTTGCCATTGTATCTTTTTTGTTCCTTTTTGAATATCAGTTTGCAGTAGATATTGTACAAGGTTAGAATTTACATTTGGTATCAGAGCTTTATTGGCTTCAAGGGGACGCCTTTATGGTCAAGGGTTTGGCTCAGGACTGTAATAAGCCTTGTTACAGTGGGAGATCTACGGTATTGTTTTTCAGGTGAAAAGAAATCGAATGCAATTTGAAGATGGAGATAGAGAAGTTTAATGGGAAAATCTTTGAGTTGTGGAAGATCAAGATGGAAGATCTTTTGGTGGATAGAGATTAGTGGATCGCGGTATATCTAGGTACCGCACCTACAGGAACTTCTGCAGATGACTGGAAAAAGTTGGATCGGAAGGCAAAGAACACAATCCGACTGTGTCTCTCCAATTCAGTATTACTGAATGTGTTAGAAGAAGCTACATCCAAGGATTTATGGGAAAAGTGGGGCAAGTTGTATCAGTCTAAGTCCCTGGTAAATAAACTATTCCTGAGAAAGAAGCTGTATAACTTGAGGATGAGAGATGGAGACTCGGTGGCAGAGCATTTGAACGCCTTCAATATTGTGGTAAGTTAATTAGTATCTGTTGATATTAAAATTTTATATGAAGATAAATGTATCAGTTTGTTGTGTTCTTTACCAGACTCGTGGGATAGTCTGGTTGTGGCCATAGGTAGTAATAAAACTAATTTTAAGTTTGAAGAAGTGGTCTCATCCCTGTTGTCGGAGGAGATGAGACGAAAGAATATGGAAGGACATAACAGAGACACATTATTTACAAGAGGACGTTCCCAAGAAAGAAATAGATCTAATTTCTCAAGTGGGAGATCTAATTCTAAGGGTAGATATAAATCTCCTAGAAAGTTTGGAAGGGTATGTTGGAGGTGTGGAAAAGAAGGACACTACAAGAAGCAGTGTAGATCCAAATTTGAGAAAAAGAAGGGATCTGAAGAATCTTCTTCTACAGAAGAAAATACCTCCAAGAAATAAGGAGGGGATGTGTACTTTGTCTCTTCAAGAACACATGTAGATCATGAGGAATGGTTTATTGACTTAGGTGCATCCTTTCATATGACTCCCCACAGGGAGTGGTTCTGCGAATATGAAAAGTATGATGGAGGTAATGTTTTCTTGGGTAATGATTCGACAACCGGAATCATAGGAAGAGAAAGGATCAAGTTGAGAATCATAGATGGAAGGATTAGAACACTGCCTGGTGTTATACACATCCCAGGTATGGCCAAAAATTTGATTTCTGTAAGAAAAATGGAAGATGTTGGGGTAAAAACAATTTTTGAAAAGGGAACTTGAAGGATGGTTCGAGGAGCAATGGTGTTGATGAAGGGAGTTCGGTTTGGAACTCTGTATAAGATGATATGAAGCACTATTAGTGATGGGTGTAATAGCTCCATTGTTCCTGATATTGAAGTTGAAGAAGAAAGAACTCCTACAGTCTCTGGAGAAAAGGTTATGTTGTGGCATCAAAGACTGGGGCATATCAGAGAGAAGGGTCTTCGAATACTACACGGTAAAGGTATGGTTGAAGGTATGTCTAACTGCTCTTTGGATTTTTATTTATGTGAATATTGTCTATATGGGAAGCATAATCATGTAAGATTCCCCTCCGGTGCAACGAGGGCAGAAGAAATTTTACAGCTAGTTCACAATGATGTTTTTGGACCTGTGTCGGTCCCATCATTGGGAAAATCTATGTACTATGTCTCATTTATAGATGATTTCTCAAGGAAAACTTGGATATATTTCCTTAGGAAGAAATCTGAAGTCTTTGATAGGTTTAAAGAGTTTAAGGATCTTTTTGAGAATCAAACAGAGAAACAAGTTAAGGTGTTGAGGACAAATAATGGCGGAGAGTTTTGCGGGAATGAATTTGAAGAATTCTGTAAGAAGTGCGGTATAGCAAGGCAGAAGACTACTCCATATACACCTCAATAGAATGGAGTTGCAGAAAGGATGAATAGGATGATGATGGAAAAAGAAAGGTGCATGCTCAGTGGTGCCGGGATAGGGCAAGAATTTTGGGCAGAGGCAGTGGTTACTGCATGTTATCTGGTCAACAAATCACCCTCATTAGCGTTGGGTGACAAGACTCCACAAGAGGTATGGACTGGTACAGAACCTTCTCTCACACATCTTAAGGTATTTGGCTACGATGCGTATGTTCATGTTCCAAAGGAAAACATGAGTAAGCTGGATAAGAAGGCTGGAAAATGTATCTTTATTGGATATAAAGATGGTCTCAAAGGTTATAAGATTTGGAACCCATAAACTAAGAAGGTAGTGTATAGCTGAGATGTGGTATTTAGAGAAATGAAGGATGTTGTTAAACAGGAAGTCCTACCAAGTAAGGAAGAACTAGAGAAGATAGAGTTTGATTTAAAGGATGATGAAGCAGACTTTACAAAAGAACATGAATCAGAAGAACAAGATCCTCATACTCCAGTATTGAGGAGATCGGATCGAGAAAGAAGGCTACCAGAAAGGTATAGTCCATCTGATTTTCGTTCAAATTTTTCTTTGTCTATTACTGATGATGATCCTAGAACTGTTAGGGAGGCAGTGGATTCA
>ML778726.1:1152679-1184811 GCA_009831015.1 Picea engelmannii | reverse complement strand
TGTTATTTGCTCCCAATCCTGCTCCATATTTTAAGGAGAAGAAGTGGTAATGATCTAAAAAGAGTATGACTCCATCCCCACACATTTTTGGAGAGCCTTGATAAGCTCCATCAAAGAAGTCCCAAGGCTTTGTGAAATCAATAGGGGGCTCATGCAATACCCTTTATTTATATATATAAATATATATATATTTTTTTTCAAAATAAATTTTGGTCGTCGCATATCTGACGACAAATTTTATAGATGCGACGATTTTGCTATATAAACATAGAAAAGTTGTCGTCGCATATCCAACGAAAACTTTTATTGATGCAATGGTTTTGCTATATAAACATCGAAAAGTTGTTGTCGCATATCCGACGACAACTTTTATCGATGCGACGATTTTGCTATATAAACATTAAAAAGTTGTCGTCGCATATTCAATGACAAATTTTATCGATGCGACGGTTTTTCTATATAAACATCGCATAGTTTTTTTCGAATAGGCGACGACAACTTCTTTTGATGCATCGATTTAACTACATAAATACCAAAAACTTGTCGCCGAATAGGAAATGACAACTTCTAATGATGCGTCGGTTTAAATATAAATGTTATTATCGCAATTTAGACAAAAATTTGGTTTAAGATTGTTTTCCTATATTGTCTCTTATGTGATGTTGGATCAAGTTCATCACAAATGCCACATCACCTAAACCAACGTTTCAGAGACTCCAAATTCATCACCATATCAACGACATAATGTTGCATAAGCGTCGAAACAACCGTTGCAAAATGGGCCAAATATGCTAGTACATCATGAGAACAAAAATGAAGATGATGTGTTAGCCTCCTATGAGCAAGTAGAGTTGAAGAGAAAACTCCAGATGATTCCCCTGTGTGAGGTAGTGGGAAAGAATATCAGTAGAGTGGATGTGCCTGTAGATGAGCACAGGTGAACATGTGTAGATCTGGTTCTTCTGTGTAATGTAGTGAGCCATAGCTATGACATCCCTATGGATGTGACCCTAGTGGATGAGCACTAGTGGGTGTATGAGATCCTTTGCTATATGTTGTTCAAGAGTTAGACCTGCCTGTAACCCTAATTGTTATGTAAAGGGTATAGGTCGGCCCCACCTTAATGTGATTAATAATAAATGTAAAAGATATTTAATATGGATAATAATAATAATAATTATTATTATTATTATAAAGTGACTTGGAGAGGTCCACCCTGTTGAGCCAATATATGCCTTTTTTGATTGGACAAGTCTAATATAAGTAAGGGATGATTCCCCATTGTGGAATCATATCTTACTTGTGAGTTTGGAAATTTCAGCAAGTACACTTCTTTGGCAAAAGGTGCACACCTCTCTTGGGCGCTAGAGTTCTAAGGTTTAAGCACCCTCTTGTGTGCTAGGTATTTCTTGGAGGTGAAGGTATTTCTCTTGAATAATATAGCAAATGATTTGGCTGGGTTTTCTTCCCTTGTTGAGAAGGGTTTCCCAGGATACATTTTGTGTTCTTGTGCATGGTGATTCTTCTTGTGATCTTGTTTGCTGCAACATTTATGGTTATGGTTAAATGATAAAATGGAATAAACTTCATGCTTAACCTATCCTATTTAAAAATCAACATGGTATCAGAGCATAGGTCTTGAAGAACCCATTGCACAAGCATCTACCAGTCTCCTCTCTCTTCTGCAGAACCGTATGACCCTCCTAGGGTTTCCAAAAAATTCGTACGACCTTCCTTTATGAGGTGTTTCAGCCCTTAAACACTTGAAATTTGGGGATAATTTTGGCATATAAGAATACGACTTCCTCCATCGCATCTCCAAAGACTCTCAGAGTGACATTCCGAGCATTTTGAAATTTTGGCCCTAGGGTTTCTAGGGTTTCACCAATTTATGCAAAAATTTTAGAATTAGGGTTTCTGCAAACTCATTGAAGAAGATATTCAACTCACCAATGTTCTCCTATCTCTCAAAGGCTTATTGTTGGTAGTCATAAGTCCAATAAAACCTAAAAGTGCTAGCCTAGCCTAGCCGTTAGGTTTTCCAGCCTAGTTGACAAAGAGTTGTGAAGAATCCAAAATTATGATGAACAAAAAAACTATGAAGGAAAATAAACTAGATGGATCAAGCAACTTCAAAGTTATTGAAAGACAAGACTTCAGAGGAAGACTTATTGTGGGTAATAAAAAAGGGTTTACCAAATACATCTATCAATGAATGGAAGGAATATGACGTTAGGACAAGGAAGCCAATCACCTACTCAAACCCTTACTTTGAAGGATCAACTTCAAAGATGAAAAAAAGGTGACACCGTGACTATATTCTTTATAAAGATCTCAGAGGATAAATATCAACCAAGAGCCATTGGATAAATCATATCAACATCCTTAGGTATGCTCATGTATATATTATTTGTATCATTGTCATGAGTGAAATTGCAGGAGGAAGTAACCTTTGCTGAAGTCATGGATCTAGAGGGATCTCAGTGCATTCAGAGAAACAACACACTCAAAGTAAAGACTCTAGGTTTGATTGTTGTAATTGTCATTCCTCTAACCTATATTTCTAAAAGTTTTCTACATTACAAGTAGGTGTTGTAGTTGTGACAATATTCCTTAAAATGTTTTGATACTAGAGATGTACTCATTATTCTCCGTTAGGAGATATTCTTGTGTTGGTTCTTTTTGTTTTCTTGTTCCAGATAGGTTAACAAGAAAAGAAGATGCTTATCCTTCAGAGGGAGTCACTTGACCCAGAAGGAGCCAAAACCATTTGATAAAGAAGAAGCATAGAACCATCATTGAGACAACCAATGCTGCAAATCATGATCAAAATCTTTCTAGGATTCCATGGGAAGAAGCATGCATGAAACAGTATATGTGCAGAACAAGAGACTTTGAAAAACATAACTCCCGAAGAAGTATTCACCGGAATGAAGCCTAAGATTGAACACTTTAGTATATTTTGGTGCCCAATGTATTTTCATGGACCCGAAGAGAAAAATTCCAAGCTATATCCTTTAGGAAGAAAGGATACAGTGAATATTCAAAGACATCCCTATTCATAGACAGATTGAGACAAGCAGAGACATTGTCCTTAAAGAAGAGATAGTTTTTCAAAGACCCAAAGAATCTCAGATGGAGATTAACAGTGAGACAATACCTTCTCCCCTTTCAACAATTCAGAGGGAGACAAACATTACTCTAGGTTATCCAGTTTCTCCATTTGATGTGTTCATAGATATTGTAGTAGGGCATAAAATGCCTACCTAGACTCACTCTGCAAGAGGCAGAGAAACATACAAGCCTCTCAAGGCACATTTTGAAAAAGAAAAATATATTTTTGAGCTATCCTTCAGTCATGAGCCACTTCATTGATGCCGAGACTCCTTGTCTTAGGGAAGCAACAAGAGAACCAGTATGGCAAGATGCCATAACAGAAGAATACCAGTATATCTTAAAATAATGATACATAAGATATTATTCAAGGACCAGAAAGGGAAATCTGTGGTAACTTCTAGGTGGATCTATATGATCAAGCATTCAACTGATGAAAGTTTCAAGAAATACAAAATGAGATCTATAGCCAGAGGTTTCTGACAAACAGAGGGAGTTGTCTATGATGAGACACTTGATCTAGTGAACCCGATACGCTTCCATATGTACTACCATCCATGAGTTGGAAACTATATTAGATAGATAGATTCTTGATGAGTTTGGATTTCAACAAGAGTGTTTTTGATGAAAACCTATTCAGTGTTGGTAACGAGAACCTAATCTTGATGACTTATTCATAAAGTGTTGTTGTTGGATACTAGTAATCCTTGAATTTTGAATTCGAGATGAAGAATATGAGTATGATGCACTAATTCTTGGGACAATAAGTATGATAGAGGACCGATAATATTTTCCTGAGTCAAAGAAAATATACAATGAAAATATTAAAGAAGTTCAGTGTGACAGAAATGAAAAATCCACCATGACGGATTTAAATAAGAAGATTGATGATGATTCAGACGAGACTAATCCACAACTGATTGGATCACTAATGTATCTAGTTGACACCAGACTTGATTCATGCCATGCAGTGAATGTTCTTAGTCATTTCATGAATCAACCAAGACAGACTCACTAGACAACAAAAAAACATGTATTGAGATATATACAAGGCACAGTTGGATATGACCTGAGATATGACTCTAGTGTGAAACTACGTTTACATGATATGCTGATTCAGATTGAGCAGAAAGTACAGTGGACCAAAAGAACACATCCATTTGATGTTCTACCGTGAATTTTTCCATGGTTTCCTGATGCAGCAGGAAACAAAACTCTGTGGCCTTGAGTACCACAGAGGCAGAGTATATAAGCATCGAGTGTGCAGAGAAATGTGGATTTAAAAGATTCTGATAGATTTACTTGACCATGAGATGGATCCTATGATGATGGCCAAGAGCCGTGAGTAAAGCTCCTTGAGAACCCCGTGTTTCCTAATGGATCGAAATTAACTTTGTGAAGAATGAATCCCTAGTTGAGAGGGAGTGTCTATAACTCCAACCAAGACAAAATTCAAAATACACCTTTCTGAGACTTGGCATGATAAAGAATGCCTCCCTAGCTGAGAGGGAGTGTTGATGAATGTAGATATGTGATACATTCTCTAGGTTACAAACCTATGAGGTGTGGATCATTGCAGCTATGTGAAGTCTTTCTCTCAGCTTACAAACCTGAGAGAAATCCCCTAAGAAGGGTACGTGGTTCCTTCCTGAGATAGAGATAGGAACGTAGAGATGAACTCCTCCATTCAGAGAGTGAGAATAACTCTAGATGATTATCTAGTGGGAAAGGCGATATGATGAGTTGGACGTGCCTGTGGCTAAGCATAAGGTGAATGTGTGAAATCCCAAAGTGTTGGGTTCATCGTCATGAGAACATAAATGAAGATGATGTGTTATCCTCCTCTGATCAAGTAGAGTTGACAAGAAAAATCCAAATGATTCCCTTGTGTGAGGTAGTGGGAAAGAATATCTGTAGTGTGGACGTGCTTTTGGATGAGCACATGTAAACATGTGTATATCTGGTTCTTCTGTGTAATGCAATGAGACAGAGCTATGACATCCTTATGGATGTTCCCCTAGTGGATGCGCACTAGTGGGTGTATCATATCCTTTGTTATATGTTGTTCAAGAGTCAGACTTGTCTGTAACCCTAATTGTTATGTAAAGGGTACAAGTCGGCCCCACCTTAAGGTGATTAATAATAAATGTAAAATATAATTAATATGGATAATAATAATAATAATAATAATAATAACAATAAAGTGACTTAGAGAGGTCGGCCCTATTGAGCCAATAAACGCCTTTGTTGATTGGACAAGTCTAATATAAGTAAGGGATGAATCCCCATTGTGGAATCATATCTTACTTGTGAGTTTGGAAATTTTAGCAAGTACACTTCTTTGGCAAAAGGTGCGCACCTCTCTTGGGCGCTAGAGTTCTAAGGCTTAAGCACTCTCTTGTGTGCTAGATCTTTCTTGGAGGTGAAGGTATTTCTCTTGAAGAATATAGCAAAGGATTTGGCTGGGTTTTTTTCCCTTGTTGATAAGGGTTTCCCAGGATAAATTTTGTGTTCTTGTGCATGGTTCTTCTTGTGATCTTGTTTGCTGCAACATTTATGGTTATGGTTAAATGATAAAATGGAATAAAATTCACGCTTAACCTAGCCTATTGAAAAATCAATAGTCTTGAGGACAAGACATCTCAATTTATCTAAGCATTGAAATTTCCATGTATCCTCTTTTGAACAAATTGGCTCCATTATTAATAGACAACATGACCAAGGGCACATGTTTCAGGTGGTCCATACCACAAATTCTTGAAAATTAGTTCTTTCATGTTGTAAAAATATGCTATCCCCGACTTAACTCACATGGTAAATAGTTTCTTCTTTGATGCGGATGCCAAAGTTCAAATCTAGTAAGGTAATCAATTATCAACTAGGTGAGGTGTTCTACTTCATTGAAAGCGATCCTTGAATTATCAAGCATTGGTCACCATGAGAATGACATCCGACCATCCATTGACTCAAGGCTACCTTAAAATAAGCCCCTTCCTTTCTTGACAATTAATAGTTTTAGTTTAGCTTAGGTGGTCCATACCACAAATGCTTGAAAATTAGTTTTCTCATGTTGCACAAATATGTTATCCCCAACTTTAAATCACCTGTCGAATAACTGCTTCTTTAATGAGGATGTCAATGTTCAAATTTGGTAAGGTAAACAATTATTTAATAGGATGTTGGTGTAAAGCCCAAAAGTAAAATAGAATGTCTGTTCTAGATTTAATGAAGTAAAATGGAATGCTGGTTCTCTTAGATTTATGGAAGTCAACAATTTTCTAGTCTTTTAATTATTATAATGTTTCATTATTAAGATAGGGAGTCATCCATTGTTATCCATGATTTAAAAAAAATGAATTTGCAATACAACAATCATAGAAAAAATGCAGATAATTGAGCTTCAAAAAATGGATAAGAGGTTGGGAATAAAAAGGCATGGACCCAATGCCCCCTGGGGTGTAGATCAATTGGCGATAGAGTGCATTGTTAAGGTACTCCTTGTGATGTCGCTGGTTCAAACTTCGACTAGTCCTGTGTTCCACATGTAGGGGAATCGTGGGTACCTATAGAGGTTATAGTGGTAGTGGTTAGAATTGACCATGTGTCACATGAGTATGAGCCTGCCCTAGTTGTTGATTCCACTAGATACAAAAAACAAAGCATGGATACATCATAGAATGAATAAGTCTCCAAATCAAATATTTTATCTTGTTCAAATATACTCACCTATTCTCAAGAAAAGTCTTTGCACTTGCTGAAATCTTACCCATTGTTGATGTTTCCCATGCAAAATAAGAACCCAGGGGATCTACTTGTTTTTTTACAGAATCAATACACAAATATTTCAAACTTCAAGCATGTTTCAGTTAAGTGTTTGCTTATAAATTGAACAACAACAATAACATCAAACATAATAACACTTGATAAATGCATTCACCCTTCCAGAGATGGTATATTCCTCCATAATAGACCTATTGACCACCTATTTCAACTAAGTGTCAACTTCATGTACCATGAAGATATATGACCTCATGCCATGACAAATTTGAAGACTTATGGCTTAGCACAACAATGTTTCCCCACGACACTTCTTTCTGTGTACATGGAATGTCCGCTACCCCACCTGGGATAATTTTGTAATATGTTAGAATGGGTCAAATAATTTAGTTTTCTATAACTTTATCATTACAAAAGTCCTTTCATGGAGTGCTTTTTTTCCTCAGGTAATTAATCTTGCTTTTCAACAATTTTAATTGCTCTTGAGTTTTTCACTCAATAATCCTCCAAAGTGGTGAAAGGCGTTCTAATGGTCGAGCCCAGTGGGTGAATAAAGTCTAAAGATGTTGTAAATGACCATGCTATACATCTCCTAGAGTCTAGCATAATTCCGTTAGGTTTTTATAGGATTTATTTTTAATATTTAAAAGTTTTCATAAAGTTGAAATTTTAATTATTTTTGATGTAAAATGTAAAAAAATAGTCCTTGGGGATTTTTTATAGGGGTGTGAGTACTCAAATAAAATGTATTATGACCCCCTACACCCTTGGACCAAGTTTCATCTCAGTCGGACAAGTTTTTTTGGGTCATTGTCCATGAGGAGTCCAAGTCAGTCAAAAGTCAACAAATAATTGGCTAAGGTAAAAAGCCAAAAAAATGTAAAAGTGTCTAAAGTCATGAGAGAGAATGGGGAAATTATTTCTAATGTATTTCCTAAGTTGGAAGAATGAAAATCCACTTAGAAGACCCCCAAGCCAAGTCAACAACCAAAAGTGAGTCTTTCTAAGTGAAAAGTGTGCCCCCCCCTCATGAACTTAGGGGAAAGTAAAAATTAAAGTGAAAAAGTGCCTAAAACACTAAGTGCGCCCTTCCTATATCCTAAAATCATGTTTGAACAAGAGGAAAAGAGTTTTCCACCTTCACACCTCACCCCTCAAACCCCAACTCACTGCCAAAACCCTAAAAGTGTGCCCTCCTTGTCTTGTTCTCCTCTCTTGGATGGGTGACACTTGTAACTCATCCAAGAGGGTTCTCTCCTCTCTCCTTCATTTAAAAGGAAGCCCTCTCTTCTCATTTTGAAAGGATGTTTTCATAGTAACCCCATTATACCAAAATCTCTCCCTACTCTCTCTCATTCTCTCCCATTTTTCTTTTGTAGTTTTGGTGTTGTTATCCTCGATCTCTGAGGATAACTAGGAGATCATGTCTCGAGGCCCATAGGTCCTAGACATGGAGTACCAAGAGAAAAATTGACCTGAGCATTGCTTTGGAGGGACCATCCTTCTTCTTCTTCACCAGACTTGTCCTGTTAGCAACAACATCTTCCATCACCATCGGCTTGGACTTGAATCAGAGAAGAATCTTGCTCCATGAGGTAATTGGTCCAAGGTATCATGGTATGTGTCATGTTTGATCGTTATAACCTTCTTATATATGCATCAGGTTCCTTACATTTCTGATAAATGCTTGGATCTTACACTAATCCACTTGACCATTGTTGGGGGGATTAATGGGGTGACCTAGCAAGCTTGTATTCATGGGTTTTGGTTAGCCACCAGGGGGGATTTGCAGAGCCATCGTCCGCTCCCACCATTCTATCATTTTACATATTATCTCCCATACATCCATCCCATTCCCTAGTTCGTCCATTAGGATGACCTTCTGAGGGTTACACTTTGTCCTGTGGGAAGAAGGGGCTAAAGGCCCAGGGGGTAAAAGCAGCTGGTAAAAGATAAAATCCATAGGAAATGAAACCTAGAGATGCTTTGCCCAGAGATCCCCAAGAAGGCAATAAAAGGACTCTTGATAAGAAACAAAAGGGACCCTAAGAAAAATAACAAAAAACAATACCTAACCAAGAGGATGGGAGGTCTCACCACGAGCCGACCCATTATGTTCATAGGTATCTAGCAGTATGACATTGCCATTATCTGGTCACCATGCCAGGGCAATGACCTTTGTTTGCATGGCCAAGGGAAAGGGGGTCTCATCACGATCCAACCTTATTATTTCTGTGAAAATACCAGTGGGTAACACTGTCAAATCTGGTCACCACGCCAAGGCAATGTCCTCTGGTCATACCTTGAAGTAAAAAAGAAAGAAAAGCAATAAATCAAGAATAAAGGCAATAAAGGGGCTTGGAAAAATTGCATCCATGACGGGTACAACTCACCTCCTACAAAGGCACCCACGAACAACACCTACCCATGGTATTACTATAACTGGACATCCCTGAACCATATCACTTCATGAACATGGCTTGAATGATCTTCTGTGGAAACTTTCCTCTTCTTGGGATATTAGCCCAATAGTTTATTCTCTTTGTTTCTTCAAATTTGTATGGTAGATACATGTAATGTCTTTGAGCTCTTATAGGATATGCTAGGGGTTTTATGCATGTATTTGATAAATTTAATGATGAAATATGATTGACATTACTATGATCCCGAGGACTGATGAGCCCATGGAGGGCGTAGTTTTTGATGTACAGGACCATAACTGACGGACAGGTACCAATGGAACGGTACACATGGGGATATGATTAGCTCGGACCTCCATGGGGATGAAGAGCCCATCAAATGGTTGTCAGGATGGAAAAGACAGGAAGATGTTATGATGAGCCTTTACACGAGAAGACAGAAGGACGTTCCACCCAGGACACTTTGGCAGAGCCCGACCTAGGGGGAATCACCCACTACAGATAGGACATTTTCCTTTGATGGACAAGACATCACTTGAGAGAGATGGACATTGTCTGGAGCATGTGGCAGTGTGTTGGGGTCATTTGGCATGTGTGGCAGCTTGGAGGATCCCTAGAAGGGCCAACGTTTGGTTTTTTGGATTCTCTGCTTGCCCAAAAAGGTCCAACGTCTCCCTCAGAAGGGCTTGACGTCCCTCCTTTTTCTCATATTATGACATTTTTTAGTAGTTAATGTAAAAAACAGTGTAAATCTTATAGTCAACCTTATCGACTATTTTAATGACCTTATTTTTAATTCAAAGGTCATGAATTGGTATAAATAGAGGACGTTTCTCCTCATTTTAAAGATAACACAACTCACTCTCTTGTGAGAGATTATCTTTAGGTCTTTGTCTTGGTATTTTTGGTCTTGGAAGTGAGGCGCAACTCTTATTGGAGGATTCTTCTGGGCATGTATGGTGTTTCTCTCATTGGAAGGTTTACAACTAGGGTTTGATGATGCATTCTTCATGATATGTAAGTGAATTTTTCATGCAAAACTTCTTAAATGAATGGTTGTAGGTTCAATCTCTTACATTTTCTATTATATTGCTTGATCTTGAAACCCTAGGTAGCAAGCACACAAGTAGGTCCTTGCTATATGTCCCCGTGCTTGAGAAACTTGTTTTAGCCATTGATTAAGGAAGATATAGCCTAGCCGTTGCTACACTTATCATCCTTTTTCTAAGTTAGCATTAAAATATAGGTTGAAGAAAGGTGACATCACAGGCCTAGTTAATTCTACACCTAGGGTTTTAACCTTCTAGGGTTTGAAGAGCCTTGCTCTTGCAACACTTTTCTCCCTTAGATTTGTATTTTGAAGCTGGTCGATTTGCCAAGAATATTTAGAGAAGGAGGAAGGAGCATGAGGCCTTTCTTAAGCAACACCGGAATGAGCCTCCTTCCCTTAGGGTTTTGATTCTAGGGCCCTGCCATTGCAACACCATAGGACCTAACCTTCTAGTCTTTAAATTTTGATCCTCCTGAGATTTTTCCCTTACTTTTGACTCCATTTTACCCTAAGGCACTGCTATTCTCTCCAACGTTGAGCTTGTTCATCTTTCAATCCTTCAAATTTTGAAACCCTAACTAACCCTAACTCACTAACTAGGGCTGACATCATACTTGGCGCAACAACCCTTCTAAACTAGCAATTAATGATGACATCATGCCTTATTTGAGCTTTTGTTGATAGAAAATACTATTGGCTTGGTCATCTTGTGATAGACATTGATAAATTGATGATATTCATTGATTAATTAGCAAAACGTTGACCTTATTTGTCTATTATACTAACCCTAAAGGAAGCTGACATCATCTCTAGGATATTGACGCAACAAATTCTTGTATATGAGAAATTAATGACATTTAATGCATTGATTTAATTCAAGGATTGATCATCTTCATTTGATTCTATATTATTCTGGTTTTTATTGACAAGTAACATTATATAACCATTGTCATTATTGAGATCATTGACTTTGTCAATAATTACTGTTGTATATGCTCATGTACATTAAATTTTGATAGTCACTGATTTGCGAAGTATTAACCACTATTGCATGTATTAGTTTCATTGTTGTCTTGTCTCGCAAGCAGGTGCCTTTTCTGTGGTTATTCTTTACTTGACTATCTTCTAGGTGGTAATTTGTCAAGGGGAAACTTGTCTTAATCCTTTGATCCCTTTTCCTTTCAAACCCTAGATTTCCAGGGACGTCTCCCTTGGGCTTAGCCACCCTAAATAGAAAGGACCTCCCCATTGTGGTGACATTGGGTGGGGTAGGTCCCTGTTACGCCAGTTTGACCCTTATCCTCTAGCCTATGACCTAAACTACAAACTGAGCGATAACATTTTGGTGTCGTTGCCGGGGAACACTGAGTCAATCTTCCTCAACGACAAATCTTTTGGTAAGCCTTGCCTCTAGATGCCTTATTCTTACAAGCTTACCTGGCGACTCCACTAGGGTGTTTTCCCTTATCTTTCATAGTTTCAAGAAAACTATCTAGCGACTCCACTAATGACGAAGCCACCTATGACTTCACAATGGGATCCAAGAAACTACAGACCTTTGGATATGAGTAAAATCCCAGGATTTCCCAGAAAAATGCCTCTCTTTTATAAGAATTGGCTCCCTAGATTCTTTGGCCTCGATGGAGAAAGTCCTGATTATCACATGAGAAAATTTTGGGAGTTCTTTCAATACTACCCTATCAGTGACGAGGCTGAAGACTTAGTGATGAAACTCTTCTCTGCCTCTCTCCATGGAGAGGCTAAAAAATGGTATGATAACCTTCCAGCAGCTAGCATCATATCTATGGACCATTTTGAAGAGATCTTCCTTGCAAGGTGGGCTTTGAAATTGGAAGATGTACAATCATTGCTGAAAGAGATTGAAGGCATAAAAAAAGCAGGTTATGAGATTGTCAAAGTTTTCGGGGCTAGGTTCTAGAAGTTGTTTTACCAGATTCCTGAAAACCATCGCCCTAAAGGCAAGTACCTCGTTTATCTCTATACTAATGGACTTCAAGGGCATTTGAGCTTCATCCTAAATAAAAGGAATCCAAAAACACTTGTAGAAGCTCACAACATGGCCATTCAGATCAAAAAGAATCTCCTCTCATCTGGAATCAATGCTATCACCATGGGCACTCTTAGATTGATAAAACTAGTTTCCCTTGAAACCTTTGTTGAAGATACACAAGAAATAAGGGAACAAGTTTTCGACCAGCAGAATGAGGATGTGATTAAGGGGTAAGAACCTAAGTAAGATGATGAAATATCCACCCGTGATCCTCCCTCTGATGAAGTCATCCAAGAACCTGTTTCTCCTGTACAACAAAGTGAAGATGAGGTTAGTTGCTTTCCACTTCAGAATTTCGATGATACCATGTTCCTTGATTCAGAGGATGAAGGGGAAAATAAATCTTTGAACGAAGATGATGGCCCTTGCTGCACAATCAAAGACAAATAAGCAATCCATGAGGATGAAACAATGACACATGCTAAAAACACCGAAATCCTCGAAGTTCCTGTGCAAGAAGAAACAGTAAGTTACCCTCCTCCCCTAGTTTTTGATGATACTTTACTTTGCGATGAAGAGGAGGAGGAGGATGAATTTTCAAATGTTTTAGACCCTGCATGTTATGACACGAACAATGACACTGTTGATAACATTGATGAGTTCATACATGTTGGGAGATGTAGTTGGGATATAGTTGGTTATGACCTGGATCCCATCTATGACACTGAGAGTCATTTCCAGTTGTTGCCCTTGCAATTGTCACAACATATTACTTCCGACCAATGGCAACAAGGAGATGAGATTTTTACTCGTACCTTTCAAAAAAATAAGGATGACCTAATACCTTATTCTTCTGATGATTTTCAGTCTTACCTTGAGATTTTTTATGAGTACCCTTCCAAGCACTTGGACTCTTTTCATGAAGATAATTGCCAACCACCAATGTGCTCAAATTTTGATACAAGTAAGGACATCGTTTGTCTAAAGAAGGTCTCTCATGACTTTTCACTCCAACCACCTGTCATTACTTTACCATGATCTTCCATTAGAGGTGTATTTGGAAAGTACCTTTTTTATGTTGAGTTTCCTTCTAGGCAAACTCTAGACTCCAAGGGTTGGTTGGGTACTGCAAGTTCCAATCAGTTTTTCAACTTTCCCTTGATAGTTTGATAGTCATCTACTAGATATTTATCGACCCCTTCAGAGCATGAAGATGTCTTGGGTAGCCAGTTTGTAGGCCCTTTTGGTCAGTTGTCTGAACCTTGCATTTTTCACGACCCTTTCTTGAAGTGGATTGAATACTTTCCTCAGAGATGGACTTGGCAGGATTTTATCCCTCCCACCCGCCTCCATGAGTCAGACTTTGAGATTCCTGATGATGTGATATATATTATAACTCATGATATTTTTGTGCTTGATTTGTCACTGTTTTGGTTTATGATGAAGCACAAAGGCAGGTATCAAGGAACGTTGTTGGGTTGGCTTCACTGGTTGTTTGACTATACCAACATGCAGTCAACAGGTAAGTATAGGTGAGTGTTTTACTTTCTATTTGCATTTATGATTACTCTATATACATATATATTATATTTGCGGGGTGGCAATACCACCCCACCTGTGTTGCTGATGCATTTATTTTCAAGTGTGAGCAGGTCTGCAGGTTTATGCCAGAGATGTTGAGGTTCTCATGCGCTCTACGGTGAGCACATGTCCCCGAGTTGGAGCCATATGTTATCCCCAATCTCTAGGGATAACTAGGAGATCATGTCTCGAGGCCCAAAGGTCCTAAACATGGAGTACTGAGAGCAAGATTGACCTGAGCATGGCTCTGGAGGGCCCATCCTTCTTCTTCTTCGCCAAACTTGTCCTGTTAGCAACAACAACTTCCATCACCATCGGATTGGACTTGCATCAGAGAAGACTCTTTATCCATGAGGTAATTGGTCCAAGGTATCATGGTATGTGTCATGTTTTATCGTTATAACCTTCTTATATATGCATCAGGTTCCTTACATTTTTGATAACTGCTTGGATCTTACACTAATCCACTTGACCATTGTTGGGGGGATTAACGGGGTGACCTAGAAAGCTTGTATTCATGGGTTTTGGTTAGCCACTAAGGGGGATTTGTAGAGCCATCATCCACTCCCACCATTCTATCATTTTACATCTTATCTCCCATACATCCATCTCATTCCCCTAGTCCGACCATTAGGATGACCTTCTGAGCGTTACATCCATCCCATTCCCCTAGTACCATCATATGGTTGCTGGGATGGTAGAGACAGGATGATGTTATGATGAGCCTTTGCACGAGAAGACAGAAGGACATTCCACCCAAGCCACTTTGGCAGAGCCCGACCTAGGGGGAATCACCCACTGCAAATAGGACATTTTCCTTTTATGGACAGGACGTCACCTGAGAGAGCTGGATGTTCTCTGGAGTGTGTGGTAGTGTGTTGGGGTCATTTGGCATGTGTGGCAGCTTGGAGGAGCCCTAGAAGGGCCAACGTTTGGTTTTCTGGATGTTGTGCTTGCCCAAAAAGGGCCAACGTCTCCCTCAGAAGGGCTTGACGTCCCTCCTTTTGCTCATATTATGACATTTTTTAGAAGTTAATGTAAAAAAATAGTGTAAATCTTATAGTCAGCCTTGTCGGTTGTTTTAATGACCTTAACTTTAATTCAAAGGTCATGAATTGGTATAAATAGAGGACGTTTCTCCTCATTTTAAAGATAACAAAACTCACTCTCTTGTGAG
This sequence comes from Picea engelmannii, assembly GCA_009831015.1. Classification (NCBI taxonomy): domain Eukaryota; kingdom Viridiplantae; phylum Streptophyta; class Pinopsida; order Pinales; family Pinaceae; genus Picea; species Picea engelmannii. The sequence goes on along the minus strand of ML778726.1, from coordinate 1,169,680 downwards.
AGATTATCTTTAGGTCTTTGTCTTGGTATTTTTGGTCTTGGAAGTGAGGCGCAACTCTTATTGGAGGATTCTTCTTGGCATGTATGGTGTTTCTCTCATTGGAAGGTTTACAACTAGGGTTTGATGATGCATTCTTCATGATATGTAAGTGAATTTTTCATGCAAAACTTCTTAAATGAATGGTTGTAGGTTCAATCTCTTACATTTTCTATTATATTGCTATTATATTGCTTGATCTTGAAACCCTAGGTAGCAAGCACACAAGTAGGTCCTTGCTATATGTCCCCATGCTTGAGAAACTTGTTTTAGCCATTGATTAAGGAAGATATAGCCTAGTCGTTGCTACACTTATCATCCTTTTTCTGAGTTAGCATTAAAATATAGGTTGAAGAAAGGTAACATCCTAGGCCTAGTTAATTCTACACCTAGGGTTTTAACCTTCTAGGGTTTGAAGAGCCTTGCTCTTGCAACACTTTTCTCCCTTAGATTTGTATTTTGAAGCTGGCCGTTTTGCCAAGAATATTTAGAGAAAGAGGAAGGAGCATGAGGCCTTTCTTAAGCAACACCGGAATGAGCCTCCTTCCCTTAGGGTTTTGATTCTAGGGCCCTGCCATTGCAGTACCATAGGACCTAACCTTCTAGTCTTTAAATTTTGATCCTCCTGAAATTTTTCCCTTACTTTTGACTCCATTTTACCCTAAGGCACTAGTATTCTCTCCAACGTTGAACTTGTTCATCTTTCAATCCTTCAAATTTTGAAACCCTAACTAACCCTAACTCACTAACCAGGGCTGACGTCATACTTGACGCAACAACCCTTCTAACCTAGCAATTAATGATGACGTCATGCCTTATTTGAGCTTTCGTTGATAGAAAATACTATTGTCTTGGTCATCTTGTGATAGAAATTGATAAATTGATGATATTCATTGATTAATTAGCAAAACATTGACCTTCTTTTTCTATTATACTAACCCTAAAGGAAGATGACATCATCTGTAGGATATTGACGCAACAACTTCTTGTATATGAGCAATTAATGAAATTTAATGCATTGATTTAATTCAATGATTGATCATCTTCATTTGATGTTATATTATTCTGGTGTTTATTGACAAGTAACATTATATAACCATTGTCATTATTGCAATCATTGACTTCATCAATAATTACTGCTGTATATGCTCATGTACATTAAATTTTGATAGTCACTAATTTGCGAAGTATTAACCACTATTGCATGTATTAGTTTCATTGTTTTCTTGTCTCGCAAGCAGGTGCCTTTTTTGTGGTTATTCTTTACTTGACTATCTTTTGGGCGGTAATCTGTGAAGGGGAAACTTGTCTTAATCCTTTGAGCCCTTTTCCTTTCAAACCCGAGATTGCCAGGGACGTCTCCCTTGGGATTAGCCACCCTAAATAGAAAGGACCTCCCCATTGTAGTGACATTGGGTGGGGTAGGTCCCTGTTACACCAGTTTGACCCTTATCCTCTAGCCTATGACCTAAACTACAAACTGAGTGATAACAGGTGCCACTTTGTAACCTTTCTTGGAGCAATAAAGTGAAGCTTTGGAGGATATCTTGGTTTTCTTTGGTGCTTTCATGGTGTATTCTTTGTTCTATTGGCTACTTTTGTGTGATATTTTCTCTTGGTGAGGTAATATTGTAGGTTTTGTTTTTATTTCTTCACATTGTTTTACTTGAAGAACCCTATGGAAAGTGTTTTTCTAGGGATAAATCTATAGTAGTATTGCTATAGATTTATGTGATTTGCTTTTATTAGAGTTTACAAATTATTTTGTAGGCCTCTTAAAGGATATCACCTTCTTGCCTCATTTTGTAGTAAGGGTTTACATATTTGCAGGCTGCCAAAGCTTGGAGGAGGAACTCCAAATGCTCCCTTTTGCTTCAATTAATTTTCTATTTTAATTTCAACCTTTTATTTGTTTATTTTCTGAACAGATAGTCATCATAATATTGCTAAAAATTCCAATTTTCAAGTTCATATTTATTTATTTATTCTATAAAAATTTCTATACATATGCTAACATAAAACTAACATATTGTGGTGATTTTTAGCATTTTCCAGCAAGCTTTTTTGGCTGTTTTATGCAGATTTTCACCAATAAAAGAGGAGGTGTTGTCCAAAATTGACAACTAGAGGCTCAAGAGAACATCAATAAGCTTTAATGAAAAACACCTCTCTCGCTCTCTCTCTCTCTAAATCTATTGTAAGCAGCCCAAGAGAGTCTCTTGGGCTTGCACTTTTTATTTCTTTCCAAGTATAAAATCTGTAAATAATTTTAATAATTTTTTACCACACCTTGTATTGTGCTTTTTCCCACACCTTGTATTGTGCTTGGCTCCACCATCCTTGAAAAATCATGCCGGCCAGGATTAAAAATAATTTTCTTATTTTTTATTTAGTTAATTTTTTCCACCTTTTCACAAAATTGGAAGGCTTTGTCCTCCACCTTGTCCCAAAGTTGTGTGGTTAATTTGTTTAAGTTATTTATTTTAAAGTAATTAATTTTTGTTTTCCCACACCTATGTGGGTGGCTATGCCATCCTACAATATCGTGTTGGCTAGTGTATAAAAATTTCTTTTGTTGCAAAGTAAATAAAATTTACCCCGTCTTTACCCCGTATTCTCTCCCCTTGCCAATTTGTGGATTTTGGGTAATAAGAAAGGGAAAAAAAATTGAGTGGTTAGTCCAATTAGGCACCCATTCTCCATTATTGTTTGGCCACTAAAATAAGGTGACTTGTGGAGGCTATAAGGGGTTGAAGCTGGGGGCAGTTTCACAACACTAAGTGTCCTCCTTGTTGACCACCCAGGAACTTTGGACTTGACCTGTGGAGCTAGGGGAGAACCTTGTTGTTCTCTTGTTGAGCACCCAACATGTCCTCTTGGCTAAGGGATACTGACTTGGGGTAGTCACATAGCTTAGGCTTGCAATGTTTCGCATCTAAGCCCCTAAGTTAAAGAGAGACTTAAAATCAACTAAAAGCAACCTACACACTTGCACAACATTTACATTTCCTTGCAATTTATTTTCAAGTCTTTACATCCTACTTATTTTTGCAAGATATTGTCATATGTAAATATTTATATTGATTTAGTTACAAGCATTCTTCATTTATTCATTGTTTTAAAGTAATTGTATAAAGTTATTTTTTGATTCATCGTGTAAATAGTTCATAATTTTATTTCATTTTGTTGAGTTATCAAATTTGTGCTAATATTGGAATAAGTGGAATCTCTAGGCACTGGTCTAATTGTTGTTTTAAAAAATAAAGGTTTTCCTGTCATTGAAAGAACTGCACTTTGCATGGTGGCTTGTCATTGGGTTGGGTCTCCCTAATCAACAAATTAATTAACTTAAAGATTCTAAGTTGGGTATTTGTCTTTAAATACTTTGCAATGGGTACAATATTTATTACTGCATGTTAGTAATAAAGTTATCATGGTCATAAATCAAGGTTATTCAATCTTTATAATTGTTGTTGGACTATGAGATTTATCTCAAGATTGTCAATATGTCTTTTTGCATACTATTGATTTCATTTGAATATTTCCACACCTTTTCTTTCTTATAAAAAATGCTAAGGATTTCCACCCTCATTAGCATTTATGATATTCCATTATTCCTCTGTGCCAAGGATTGCCATGCCATTCCCATTGGCATTGGAGACATTTCTTATTCATCTTCCATCGAATATTTTAATATATCCTCAATGTTGGATAATTAATTAACTCCTAGAACTAATAAACCTTCACATAGTTTAATAAGTTCTACTCCCCTTGGCTTCCCTAGGAGTGAGCCTAGATGTAAGGAGTCCAAATTGAGGCGAAACTGGGTTTGGATTCAAGTTTGTGCCTCCAAGGACACACCAAGTGGGTTGGAGACTTCTCCACATTTATAGGTGTGTATTAGGATGACAACAAGACCAATATAGCTATTCATTTTCAACACTGATACAATGCAAAAAAATGATTAATAGAAAAGAGACATACATGATACAACTCAGATCCATTGTCATTATAGCCAGAAACCAACAGAGTAATTCCAAAAGGTCTCACTCCACTTCCAATCGAGACTTTGGGCAATAATAAAACAATAACAACCAATGATACGTCTATTATAAGATAACAGATAAATTCAAAACTAAGTTCAAACTCCCATGTTTTAAAATGTGTTCCTGGACAATATTTCATAAAGAATGAGGATCAACAATAAAAAATTGTTTTGAAGACACACCCTGATTGAGTGATTATGTTATCTATATATAGCATCAACACAACAAGGGTTGTTTGATGGAAACTTAATCTAATTAAGAAAGGTTTTTGTTTCTTCTGATGTCCATGATTCTCAAATTAATTGTTTTGATTGTTTTCGAAGTGGGATACATGGTCACTACTATATGGCCACGATGATCATTAAATATAATTGTATTTTATTATTATCTTTTGTTTCTTCTCACAAACATAGATCTATCCTGATGTGTTTAGTGGCTCCAGAGAATTTTTAGAACATAATAATCATTATCGCTCATTCACTTAATACCCGCAATATATTGCCTTCAACACATTTCTCTGTAATTTTTGTTGGTAGCCACTAATAATTTGTTTATCCTTTGTGATTCAATTTGGATGAAATATGGAGAAATTTGATGCTCAAATTGTATTAACAATGATTTTTGATTTTCTCTTCAAATTGTGGCAGATTGTTATCTTCAAAGTATTTGATTCTACTTTGATGATTCTCTTTTTATTTTTAACCCTCAATGTTTTTTGCTATCTTCCTTCAAAGTTTTTTTTCTTCTTTTGTTTCTTTTTTTTTGTGGAGCAATTGCTTGGATTTCACCAAAAGTCAACAGTTTTGTTGCCAAGGAAAATGAAATTTGACCGAAAGTCATGTGGGAGTGAGCCCACTGTATTGACCCAAGTTGAAATCCAATACCAATGTAATACAAAATAGTTCATTTATAAGAAAATATCCAACATAGGAAGGATAACATAAAAGAATCCATATAAGATATGGATGTATTATTGATAATGATTGAATGTATTGTGTAATGAGCCTTGAGACAGTATACTTACAAGCATTGACTGGTCATGAAGGTGAAAGGTTGTGTCCCTTACCTTATTTAATTAACATTCTTATTATTTATTATGATTATTATGTAATTGTTTATTTATTTATTTTATATTCACTACATGATCTCAAAATGTCAAGATACCAACCATGTTAATTACTATAGATGTCTAAAAATAAATGCTACTAAAAATAGCTCACATGATGTTGAAAACAGGTTAATCAAACTCATCTACCTCTAAGGAACCAAGATATGTTCTCTATTTCACCATGCAAGTTTTGAAGCACCAACTGCTAAAAATAGTTGTTTCACAAAACACCTCCCATGTTTGTTGAAAATGGTCTCATTAGATTTGCATGATAACAAGGAGTACAAATGTATCAACATGAAAACTTTGGAAGGCTAACTACTGAAAATGGAAGTTTCTCAAAATCTCATGCACATCACATGCAAATGGTCAATAAACTTCACATGTACTTGTGAGCCCTAAATATATCATGAACCACCTTTGAATCATCATATATTGCATGCAAACGGGTACATTCATCTAACTAAAAATATAAATCTAAGGATCATGCATGTAAGGACACTGGATCATCAAGTGGAACTACTAGATAACTGAATGAAATATCCATAAAAACTGACTACTTCCATTTTCCAAATGTAAGAGTAAATATCAAACTTACCACCTCCATTACACAGGATGTAATTTCTAGTGCTAACAAGATCTACACTATTTCCCAACTCTTGTGAATTTTTCATTGCCACGTCCTACAAACCCATCACTGCCACATATTGAAAGTTATACATCCCATGTTCCTCTACTCCTTAATCAATAATCTTTCTGCTTCTCTTGGTCCTTCATAATGTGCTTGCCTATTATGAACGAGACTTCTACATGTGGACTTTGTTATTCAATCTGACTAATAAAAAGAAAACTCCTACTTAAACTAGCAACTTAAAAAACATTATTGACTATGAACTTCTTAACAATGGTTAAATATAGTTATACATACCTATGCCCTTCAACAACATGGTACCTACCATCACCTAAGTTAAATGTTTATGTCCTACACATAGATTACACAAAAAAACAAAACATTCCTTCCTACACATCATAGGATTTGAGATTCCTAACTTAAAATACCATCTAATTGCTTCAAGCCCAAAAACATGTTTCCAATAACCAATAACCTTCTAAGAATATGAAACTCTTATATTTTACCGACTTTCCACCTTTTAACAAAATCTAAGAAGAAAACAAACTTACTCAAAAAATTGAATCCAAAAACAAAGAATTTACCTCCTACGTACCTTCTCTCCCACCTAGAAAACACCTCCCACCAAACAAAACAAATACCAACATTGTGGTTGTCCCCTGGAGCATACTTCTCACCTCTAGCAATGATGTTTGTCCATTGGAAATTTCTCCTTTTTAGAAAAAGTTCCCAATTCTATGGTTCCCCTAGAAACTTCTCCCTACAAGCCAAAGTCCCAACTAATGTTTTCCTTCGTTTCACCTCTCCTTACCTCTCTTTTCCTGTCTTTTTGCAACTGATGAGTACCAAAACAATGGTCATCTCTAAGCACCAATCCATGCTTCCTAGACCTACCTCCATGTTGATTTTTCAATAAGCAAGGTTTAAGCATGAAGTTCATTCCATTTAAGCATTGTACTTAAACCATAAAAAAATTTGTTGCAACAACCAATATCACAAGAAGAAACACCATGCACAAGTACACAAGAAGTATCCTGGTAAACCCTTCTCAACAAGGGAATAAAATCCAACCAATCCTTTGCTATATTATTCAAGAGAAATACCTCCACCACCAATAAAACCTAGCACACAAGAGGATGCTCACAAACCCTAGAAGACTAGCGCCTAAGAGAGGTGCACACTTTTCCCAAGAAGATGTACTTGCTGAAATTTCCAAACTCACAGTTATGATATGATTCCTCAATGGGGAATTTAACTTTACTTATATCAGACTAAACCTATCAATAGAAGTGTCTATTGGCACAACAGGGCCGACCTCACTAACTCACAATATAATTAATAATTACCAGATTAATTATCTTTTACATTAATTATCTATTGAATTAAGGTGGGGCCGACCTGTACCCTTTACATTACAATTAGGGTTACATGTAAGTTTAACTCTTGAACAATATAGAAAGGGATATCATACACCCTCTAGTGCTCAGCCACTAGGGGCACATCCATAGAGATGTCCATATCTCTATATCATTGTGTCTCACAGGAGAACCACACTCACTAGTGCTCATCCACTAGGATCACGTTCACCCATGCTCATCCATAGGCATGTCCAACTCAATAGATCTTCTTTCCCACTGCATTACAAAGGAGAGTCATCTGGAGTTCATCATCTCAAATCTCTGCTCAGAGGAGGCTAATACATAATTTTCATCTCTGTCTCAGAACGATGCACCCAACTCATAGGAATTCACACGTTCACCTTGTGCTCATCAAAAGGTACGTCTAACTCAACAGATCTTCTTTATCACTGCGTTACACAGGAGAATCATCTAAAGTTCTTCTCAACTCTCTATAAGGAGGATGCCAACACTACGTTCCAGTTCTTTCTCAGATAGGAACCACACACCCATATCAGGGGCTCTCTCTCAGGTCTGTGCCATGGATGATGTTTCACGCAGCTGTAATCATCAACACTCCCTCTCAGCTAGGGAGGCATTCTCCACCAAGTCAACTCTCTCATCAAAATACTCAAAATTTGTCTTGGCAAGAGGTTTGGTAAAGATATCCGTGATTTTATCATCGGTAGGAAGACACTGCACATGTATTGTCTTCCTTTGCACTATGTTTCTAATATAGTGATATTTTATCTTGATGTGTTTCAATCTGTCATGAAACACAGGGTTCTCAGAGAGCTTCACATAAATCTGGTTATCACAATGAATAGTAGTAGGGTCTATCGAATAAGCCAGTCAGAAGTACTCTGCCTCTGCGATACTCAATGCCACAGAGCTCTATTTTTTGCTACACTAGGAAACCATGGCAGACCCTAAAGTGAAGCAACAACCAAAGATGATTTTCCTGTCCACTGCGCTCTTTGTCCAATCTGCATCGGCATATCCCTGTAGGCTCAAGTCTACACTGGAGGAATATCTTAGGCCATAACCAATTATGCCTCATAACTATCTCAATACATGTTTTGCTTCTATCCAGTGTGTCTGTCTCATTTGGATCATAAACTGGCTAAGCACATTCACTGCATAACATATATCCGGTCTGGTGTTAACCATATACATCAGTGATCCAATCAACTGTCTGTATAAGTGTGAATCTATCTCTCCTGAATCAATATCACTCATCTTCTTCAAATCCATCACCATTGGAGTGGGCATGTATTTACATTCTGTCATACCAAACTTTTTCAATATCTCTATGGTATATTTTCCTTGACTCAGGAAAATCTCATCTGTCCTCTACCATACTTCTAGTTCCAAGTAGTAGTGCATCAAGCCCAAATCCTTCATTTCAAATTTAGAATTCAATGCTCATTTTCATTCAACAATAAGTCTCTTTGAACCGGTGAGGAAAATGTCGTCCACATATAGGACCAAGATCAAACACTCATTTCCATCAATGTGATAATATAAGTTTGGATCATCAACACTTTTGTTGAAGCCCAAACTCATCAGAAATCCATCCATTTTCTCGTACCAAGCACATGGTGCTTGCTTTATACCATATAGAGCTTTCTTCAACCTGTACACATGAGATCTTTTGTTGTGTATAACCAACCCTTCTGGTTTCTCGATATAAAATTCTTCCTCAATTTCACCATTGAGAAAAGTTGTCTTTACATCCATCTGGTGTAGATTCCAACCCATGGAAGCATCTAGTGCAATGATAGAATGGATGGAAGTGTATTGGGCTACTGGAGAAAAATTATCGTCATAGTCAACTCCCTCTACTTGTGAGAACCCTCTGTCTACAAATCTCTCTTTGTATTTTTAGATGCTTCCATCAGCTGCATGCTTGATTTTATAAATACATTTGGAAGTCACTACAGAATTTCCCTCTGGTCTTGGAACAATATCCCATACATCATTTTTCAATATAGATTGATATTCTTTTGTCATGGCATATTTCCATACTTGTTCACCTGAAGCTTCTCCATGAAAAGATGGCTCTGAGTCAATGATGTGGGTCATGGCTAAAAGGTAGCTTGAGAATATATTTGGTCTCTTGCTCTCTCTAGTGGTTCCTTGAGGGGCTTTATGCCCCTCTACTTCTTGCAGAGTTCTCCAGGCCCAAGCGGGCCTTTTATGTCCAACTGTAATATCTCTAGGAATGTCACTTGGAGGAACTGCATCAGATGGAACAACTGGATCAACTGGAATAATGTTTGTCTCCCTTTGAACTGTTGAAGGGGGAGAAGGAATTGTCTCACTATCAATTTCCATCTAAGATTCTATAGATATTTGGAAGGCTACTTCTTTTTCAAAAGTAACATCTCTTCTTATTTCAATTTATCTTTGACTAGGAATGTAGATTCGATATGCCTTTGAGGATTCAATGTATCCTACAAATGTGCCCTTTCTCCCTAAAGGTTCTATCTTGGATCTCTTCTCTTTGGGTACATGAAAATATACTGGACACCCAAATATTATGAAGTGTCCAATCTCAGGCTTCACTTCAGTGAAGGATTCTTCTGGAGTAATGTTCTTCAATATCTGATGAGGACTTTTGTTTTGAACATACACTGTTGTCATACATGATTCTACCCATAATGTCATAGGTAGACTATGATCATGTATCATTTCTTTGGTTGCCTCGATGAGAGTTATGTTTTTCCTCTCCGCAACCCCATTTTGTTGAGGTTTGTAAGGAATTGTGAACTCCCTCTTGATCCTTGATTTAATACAGAAGTTGATGAAACATTTGGAGGTGTATTTTCCTCCATTGTCTGATCTTAATACTTTGATTTTTCTTCCAGTCTGGTTCTCAACCTTAGCTTTGAATTCTTGAAATTTTGCAAGGACTCCATACTTGTTCTTCAGGAAGTAAATCCAAGTTTTTCGGGAGTGATCATCTATGAAGAGTACATAATATAAGTACCCATTCAGAGATGCAACCGTCATTGTCCCACACACATCTAAATGTATCAAGACCAAGATTTCTTTGGATCTATTGGAGCCTCCCTTTTCAGTCCCTTTATTTTTTATTTTTTCTTGGAATCGGAACCCGACTTTTACTTATCCTTTTATTTTGAGCGGAAGTATCTGAAGTCTCATCACACGAAGCAGTGATGGTTGTTATATTCTCAAAACAACTTTGAATCAACTAAACGATCTTTACGCTTTCACTACCTCGGGATATCGCGCTTCGGGAGTTATAAGTTACATATTTTACAAGCCCCAAGGTGCGAAATTGCAAAACCCTTCAAAAGGTTACCCAGGTCAGAATCAGGGTTAAGTTACTTTCGACCTTAGTTAAGACTTGTCGGAGTTTCTCAACTTCGACGTTCGCGTCTCCTAAAAACCTTACCTCTGTATCCCCGAGGTGAGAAGTTGCAAAACCCTCCAAAAAGTTACCCGGGTCAAAAGTCAGAGTTGAGTTACTTTAAACCATTAATTAAGACTTGTCGGAGTTTCGCGACTTCGGCTCTCGCGTCTTCTAAAAACTTTACCTCTGTACCCCCAAGTTGCGAAGTTGAAAAATTATTTAACAACTGATTAATTAAACTCTTAATCCGGTTTATATCTTCACTTAATCAAATCGCGTCATCGCGATCTCGGGTTTTAGGGGGCCAAAGGATAGAAACAATTTCCTCGATGTGGCGAACGTCGAAAAGGGTTAATTAAAGGCTAAATAAAACTTAATTAAAAGAGTTAAGACAAAGTAATCAACGCATTAATACAATTTTTAAACATGTACAGTCTATGGATAGTTTTAAATATTTGCGTCGTTTTGAGTCTCGAGTCGTCAAAAATTTATGACATTTATTTTGAAATAAGGTGAAATGACAGATAAAGATTGTGCTTTTACTACTAAAATATTTCCCAGAAAACAATTTGACCATTTTGTACATAAGGACGTTGGGGTTTTAAATACTCGAAGTATAGAGTTTTTCCTCTCACTGTTTTCAAATTTCATTTCTATCTTGTGCAAAAGAAGTTTTTCGTCAGGCTAATTTATGTATGTATACATGTTTTTACTGTAGAAGAGCTAAGTCAGAATTCTCTGCCATGGCTCCTCGAAAAGCATCCAAGGCAACCATCGAGAGTTCTGGGAGAGGCTTAGATAATGTTTCTGATACTTCACCCGGAAGCATTGATTCTGTTAAGACCTGGTCATATGTCTCGGAGGTTTTGCAGTCCAAACTGGTGAACTATTCAGACGATTCTAGCAACAATGAAAAGGATGACTTAGTCACCAAATACAAGATCGTAGTCCAAGCAGAAATGCATAAAGTAGCAGCTAGGCCACGTCTTCTTCCTTACTATGATATGATCCGATGGGTGCTGGATCATGTAGATATTCTAACCAGAACCATCATCAATGAGCAGAAGGTCACTATTGGGAACTTTAGACCAGAACATTTATAGGTGATGTACAAATTGTCGTCCGCACCGAACTTCACATACAATGCAGAATTCCTGGAGGGTTTTAAACAAAAGGAATGTGAGAAATATGGTAAGAGCCTATCTGATTTAATCAAAGATTGGGTCTCCCACCCTACAAATTTCAGGATAGATAGTAACGGAGTTTATTCCATTTCCTCCTTGGAACCGCAGTTCAAATACATAGCGATGATGACCTGCAGATTGTATGAGAGAGAAGACACCACACATTTTTTCCTCCCATGGGTACCCCTGATTCACACAGTCACCAAAGGTTGTTCTTTCGATTGGGCCAGGCTGTTGTCAGACAGTCTATCCAATCGGATCATAGAATATCAGACACAGAAGGGAAATGGGAAGGCGACTTCATTCTTCATGTCCGCATACCTCATGGATGCAATTTGTTTCATAACACCTTTTCGCTTGATGAGATCGACCTGGACTCCATCCGAAGCTGACCCCATCCATGTCTACCATTCAAATCTTTGGGAGAATAAGGCGGTAGACTTCGTGTACGAAATCTTCAATTGGGTAATGGTACCAATGCATGTCGTCATTTTCGGTAATCCACCACCTAGAATTTCAGACAACATCATGCAAAATTTAAACAATGTGGTTGAATGGTATGTAGAAGTAGAGTTTTCATATATCAGTGTTTTCAACGCTTATGTCCTGTCATATGCTCTACCATTGTTTATACCCGATAGGCTGGCTTGCCGTGAAATATCTAGGCAAACCGTGATCGGTGGCATTAGCAAGGAACTTAAAGTATTTTCATAGAAGGTATGACCACCTTTTCCTATTCATTTAAACACTTATTCTTTATTAGATTTCGGGCATGCAAAGGCTGATGCATCAGCCTTAGAAGATATTAAATTGGTCCATATTGAATTTAAGAAACACGACCCACACCGGGTCGTGAGTAATCACCTGACCAACTGTGGCCTTAAAAGATATGAACATGAGAATTTGCCCCATGGTGATATTTTCCGAGGCACATGGTATTATGCCGAAGTTTTGATCTAGGTAAAAGCCCTGTCGCTCGAAGAGAGCACAAATTTTTCCAGGTTCCAAGAACATAGGCAAAGTTGCCTTCCACCAGTATTATAGGGTAAGAACCCAATGACCCCAAAGGTGTAGCAAATGAAAGCCGGAAGCCCCAAAGACTCAGCACTCGACCGAAAAGGACATCAAGAAAAAGAAGAAAAAACTAGGGGCCCGAAACAAGAAGTAAAAACTCCCAATCCGCCAAAAACGCTGACCCCGATTGTCACTCCAGGCGAATCATCTAAGCAGATCAAAAACCCCATCACCTCTATAAATATACACTTGTAAGAAAGCACAAAGGTTGGAATTTTTTGGTCGATTGTAATAGAGGCTTTCTCATTTTGAAAATTAATACAAAGAAAATCCAGAGATTCCCAATTTCGTCAAGACTGTGTTATGGTTTTTATTTTCTCTGTCACTTTGTTTTCAATTCCATTTCATACATATAAAATCTGATGAATGTTTAACCACGATTTAGTACAACTACTACTATGGTGATAAATGATTTTGGTTTTCTATTCATTTACAATTTTTCCTCTGTATCGGTTATCAATAGGTACAAGACCTGTAATTTGTTTAGATCTCTATATACATATTGTACTTCATCAACTTTTTCCTTTCTATTTTCTTCTTCTGTTTACAGGGTGAGATTATCCCTTGATAGGAGCCTCACATTTTAGACAGCTTAATGTTTTTTCTTACATTTACATACACTTTAAATTTGAAATAGCTCAGTTACGGAAAAGGGCCTTGGGTTTGCATTTCAATCTTTGATATCGGTATAAATTCCTCTTTCCTATGATTAGAATCGAGACAACATTAAAATTTTAAACCTTTACATTATTTTTTATTGTTCCTCTATGACTGTCCCTATGACAAGACAACCCAACATTGAACCAGGTTTATCAGACCAAACACATATCGCCCTGAACCTTTTCGATACTATTCTTAAAACTGCCACCACCTGGGTAGAACTTGAATTCTCTTGGACCGCGATTGAAAGGGATATTAACATCCAGGAACAACATGAAGCAAGACATCGACAAGCTATAAATCACCCTTAGCTTCCTTTCCCGAGGTTGATGTTTTTCTTGCTTCTTATCTTATACCCACTTTCGGCTACCTAGACACTGTACTTTTAAGCCTTAAGTATAGACTCTGGAACAACATATTTTTGGCGCCGCTGCCGGGGACCGAAGTTATGAAAAAAATTTCCCTGGGAAAATGACATTTTTTCGTTGAAAGTTTCACCCTTTGATAGTGAACAAAGAGTGAGCACCTTCGAAAGGATTTTTAATATTTCACTTGGTGACTCCACGAAAAATAAGTTGGCATCTGGTCGAAGGAATACCAAGCAAAACCTGGATGGTAAACAGACCACACCCATTATTGATCTCGAGAAAATCTTGAAAACAAGAGGTTCTCTTAAGCCAATTGTTGTTGTCTATCAGCTTAAGTACCCACAACTCAAGACCAAGAGTCCTTCTGAACCTTCAACTTCACACAGTCCCCCTTTCAAAACCAAGACCCAAACCTCAACCTTCTCTGAAGTTAAACATGAAATCCATTTGATAACCTCTATTGTACAAAAAGGAAAGAGCCCTGCAGTGAATTTATCTGCGATTGATATCCCACCGACTCTTCAGTTAGATTTTGTGACCTCACCCAATCTCGAAGACTATATTACACACTTAGATTCCATGCCAGCAGGTTCCCCTAATTACATCTCTTGCAAGTCCGAGGAGCCAAGACCTCACATCCCTTACCACCCATCATTGGTTTTCTCGCCCCACGAAGAAGCTAAAATTTCGTCTTTAGTGTTCCATAACCCTTTGTACGACACACCGTTTTCTTATACAGTAGCACTGATGGTAGTTGTCGGAGGAGTAGATGGGGGTGATTTTGGAGGACGAGGTGGGGGTGCTCTTAGAGGAGGAGTGGGAGGTCAAGGGCCTCCCCCACCTCCCAGAGTGTTCGCTAAAGTGGCGGCGAGATACACATCTTTGGTCTTGCCTGTTCCTCTACATGACCTTCCCAAAAATTATATAAAAAAATTGCCAAAGTTTACTAGGGAAGGAGATCTAACCATGACTGAACACATAAACTTCTTTGATCAGTTCGTAGACATCCTAGGTCTCGAACATGAATACGTGTATTCAAGGATTTTTGTCCAAACTTTCGAAGGTCAGGTCCGAACCTGGTTTCAGAGTCTACCTACAGGATCTATTTTGTCCTATGATGCCTTGGAAGACTCTTTCCTTAGACAATGGGGAGAAATAAAGGACCACTTATATTATTTGAGCAAGTTTGGGTCTTTAAGGAAAAATAATTCAGAAACAGTTATGGAGTTTATCCAAAGATTCAACAAATTGTATAATAAAATCCCAGTCGAGGTTAAACCATCTCAACCTGCAGCTAAAGTAACCTTTGCGGGAGCTTTCGAACCTGACTTCACCCTGATTTTAAGGGAAAGAAGAGGAGCTACCTTAAACCGAATGCAAGACGACGCTGTAGAAATTGAGTCAAATATGATGGCCTCTGGTAAGTTGAAATCTAAAGTAGAAACGGGAAACCGAGAAGCCAGACGCTTTAGGTAACAAGCAGGACCTTCAGGGTCTAATAGGTACATAGACGAAAAAGTAGATGATATGGCCAGAATAATTAAGGAACTATCAAATAAGATTTCCAGGATGGAGCTGGAACAGTCCAAGGCCGATCCTTTCGTCAAGAAAGATTTCAGGAGAAATCCTAATCCCCCAAACCAACAAAGACAGATCAAAAGCAAGGATCATAAAATACAAACTCCCCTAAAGAATGAAAATTTTATAGGAGGGAATGACCTCCAAGATTTTGTGGATTTGGATGAAGATGTAACGGACTTGGGCGATGACTGCATGCAACCTTACCTGACTAAAGAGGATTACGAGAAGTCTTTGAACACTCAACAATCGTCTATTAAAGGTGAGGACAGAGATGACACTGACCTTTATAGCTATCAAGAAGTAACCGATATGATGATGGCTAAGGTCCAACCTAGGTACAACTTGAGACCTAAGAATAATCCTATGTCAACTACTCAACCTAAGAAAATTCTCCCAAGGGGTGAAACATATGAGCCTAAGTCAAAAGAAACGGCTTTATCTAATAACAAAACAAAAGTGGTAGACTCACAAGATCCCAAAGTGAAGGAAGTTGAGACCCAGAAAATGGAAACCGAGGCAGTTGATACAAATACAACACTGAAAAAAGTCACGAGTAATAAGTAAGCTCAGACAAATAAGTTGGAGAAGAAAGATTCCGAGGTTCCAATCAGAGAAACAAACAAACTTAGTGGAAGTTTCAGTTTCAAAAATAAAATAAATAGAATTAAGATACCAATTCCTCTGGTGGAATTAGCGAAGAAACCAGTCTATCGAAAGAAGATTACCAAAGTGATAGGCGTTTCAGAGGTAGAAATTAAATATGACGTATTAAATTTGGAAGATGATAAGCCCAACATCAATTTTGGTCCCACATTTTGAAGGTGCCAGAGACACTGTTGCTCCCTTTTATATCACCTTGAATGTGCATGATCGACTGCTGCATAAATGCATGTTAGATTTCGGGGCCTCACATAATGTGATGCCCAAAACTATTATGGACAGACTAGGCCTCGATATAACCAAACCCTACGGAGATCTCTACTCTTTCGATTCGAGAAGAGTTAAGTGCATGGGTATGATAAAGGATTTAATAGTCACCCTTGCACAGGTCTTGGTCAAGAGCGTTTTGATGGATGTAGTTATCATTGATATTGATACAAGTGGATATCAGTGGCCACCCACCTTTTCCAAATGGCTTAAAACAGTTTTCTGGCCATTTTGGCAATTTACTATTTTTAGCAGGCTTTAACTTCCAGGGCCATTTTGAGGGCCTAAATGAAGGTTTTTTGAGATCAAGGTTCTTAATGATATTCGAAGGCATAATTGAACCCCCAAAATGAATCTCCTCAATGATACCTTTCCAACGATCTATCACACGCCTAAAACGGAGATCGTATGCAAAAGTTACGACCCCGGGAAGTTGATGCACCAACTTACCCAAACGGGTCCCACGCGACTTTTGGCGCTTCATCTCCTAGGGTTAGGTTTTTGGATGTCTAGGAATTTTGGCATTCCTGATTATTGTAAAAAGGCCTCCAGAGCCTCATTGTAACCATCTTCTTGCGAATGCGAGTAGCTGTCACATCTCTTCTCAGAG